>JAPPVO010000031.1:35507905-35707905 GCA_030407325.1 Camellia japonica
CCGATAGCCCAAAAGAGATATTTCTAAACAGATATTTAAACAATTAAATTCCAAAAATTTTGATAAATACAATCTATTCCACATCTCATCAAATATAAACAACTACACAATTTTTTATATCACAATCACGTCCGGTAACCTCTCAAGGTCCATTTCTAACCGTGTCGGTTTTATTCCAATAGATACATTAAGCAAAATAATACTGTTAATGCCTAAGAAAACATCATTTTCTTTCCAAACTCATTCTTTAAGCATTATTCAACAATGACATCCTATTTTGATCAAAATCTCCAAAAGGTAAACGTAATTCCTTTGTTTTCTTTAAAAATGCTCTTTTGGTCACAAATCGGTTAAAATTTCAAAACCGATCGAATCGAAGTCCGTTTTTGTTCAAATTTAAAACATATCTCTTTCATAACCTTACAAACATATTCCAAGTTTACACTTTTGGAATTTGGGCATCAACTCTTTATTTTTCTCAAAATTTCCCTTTTAAGCAAATAAATCACAAATTTTTCAAAAATTCTAATTAAATTATATACAACTCTAAGCTCCATATAATCAAGTAAAAGTACATAAAGAAGTGTAGGAAAAATCCCTACCTTGAGCCAAGAAGCTTTCAAATTTTTCAGCAACAGAAATTAATTTTTTTTTGAGCCAAACGACGCCTTTTCCGACCTCTGCGTTTTGATCCAAAGCACTAGGGGTCAAAAATGACTTACACTAGATCAAACCCAAGAAAAAACCAACTTAGAATCCCTTTTCTCTTCTTTCCCATGGCAAGAGCTCTAAGAACTTCCAAAAGTTGAATAAAAAATCTTTTTGGTTACTTTTATAGATATTTCCTAAACAAATATCTAATTAAAACAAATATTTAACTATATACATACACCTATATATATATATATATAAATTTAAAAATACATTTCAGCATCTTTAATGACAAAAGTGAATATAATATTTTCTCAGCACAAAATATATTTCGTTTAATGGTACACACCATAAATATTCACAACTCTTTTATGGTAATTAAATAATAATAATAAAACCACAACAATATTACATAGTTACTAACGGGTCACAATTCAATCAATTGGATCCAAATGAATGGAGTTTAATAATTTAAAATAAATCCCAAACTAAGATTAAAGTATAAATTCAATTTGATTTAAGTCGTTGCAACAGCTTAACGTTCGAATAGGTAAAGCAAGCTCTAGTAGCAGTGGCTAGGGATGGAGGAGAAAGAAATCTGGAAACCCTAGAAAAAGAGAAAGGGTAAAGAGAAAGAGAGATGAGATTGAGGAAAGAGAAATAAAGGGTTTGTTTTTATTCCTTCAATATCTACACTATGCATGCTATGTATCTACATATATAAGAACCGCTTAGTTACTTAAACACTACAAGAATCTGCACTTTTAGCGACCACTTTCTGCGACCAATATAAAAGTTGGTAGCTAAAAGTTACCTTTTGGTGACCAAATATTAATTAGTCGCGAATGATCATTATTTTTGGCAGCCAAATATGAGTTGGTCGCAGAAGGTCATATTTTGGTGACCAAAAAATGAGTTGGTCGCAGAAAGTGATATGCTTTTGGTGACCAACTACAAATTTGATAGCGGAAGGTCACATTTAGGCGATCAAAAAATAAGTTGGTCGCGGAAGATCAAAAATAAGTTGGTTGTGGAATTGGCGACCAAAATTTTAGTCGCCAAAAACTTATTTTCCCTGACCAAAAATATTTTAGTTGTCGTATATTGAGTTTTGGCTACTAAAACAATTTAGTCGCCGAATGGAAAATAAATTTTTTTTTTCCTTTGGCGACCAAAAATTTGGTTGCCAAAAATTTATTTTCAGCAACCAAAAAAAATTTAGTGGCCAAATTAGTACTTTTAGCGACTAATATTTTAGTCGCCGTTGATTGAGATTTGGCGACTAATAAAGTTTGTCGGCGAAGGTACCTTTTCTACGACTAATCTGGTCTTTTGGTCACCAAAAGTTTGGGAGGGAAATTTGAAACGTGGGGGCAGGAATTGAAATTTTTTTGCGACAAAAAAAAATTGGTCGCCGATTGTTAAACGACGTCATTTTTTACCAATTATAAAATTATTAATAAGGAATATATTTTTATCACCAATAATTTTAAATATTTAAAAAAAATAATAATTTAAAATATTTTTAAACTATTTGATGAAGAACATATTTTCGTCATCAATAATTTTACGATTTTAAAATTTTTGGTGAGAAAATTATTTTATCACTAATTTTGGAGAGAAAACTTTGTGATATTGGCGGTAATGGAAAAAAAAAAACCCTACTAATTTCCCCCCTCCTTTTTTTTTGGTGCTTCAGTTTTCCTCTCACCCCTTTCTTGCAAAACACATATTCTCTGCCTTCAGCCCCCTTTTCCTTCTTCAGCTTGTTCTCCTCTTTTAACGTCGCCACTGACGTCACCCATTCTCCTCCTTTAGTGCTGCCACCAACGTCACTCGTTTTAAAATTTTTCCCCCTTTTTTGTTTTTATCAGTTTTCCTCTTATCTCTCTCTCTCAAAACAAAACACAAGTTAGCTATCTTCATTTAGCACCCCTCGTCCTCCTAATTTTCATCACTAAATAAGATTAATTTGTGACAAATTATAAATTTTGTCACACATAATATAAAAAAAAAAGTAATAGGTGAGGAAATTTATTTTCGTCAATAAATACTTCATTTTAAGTGAGGAAAAATTAAGTTTCATCATAAAAAAAATTTCGTCTAAATTTTTTGCGAATGGTGCTAAAATTTTGAGACTTTTGGTGAGGAAAAAATTTGTCACAAATTATAAAATTATTAGTGAGGAATATATTTTCGTCATCAATGATTCTAAATATTTTGATATCATCTGGTGAGAAGTATTTTTCGTGGCCTATAATTTTTAATATTTTGAGATCTTTTGGTAGGAAAATTATTTTGTCACAAATTTTAGAGGGAGAATTTTGAAATATTGAGCAGGTAATGAAAAAAAAAAATTGGCTACTAATTTCCCCCCCTTTTTTTGGGGTGTTTTTATCAGTTTTCCTCCAATTTCTCTCTCTAAAAACACACTCTCGCTCCCTCTTCAGCACCCCTTGGCCTCCTTCAACATCGCCGCCGACGTCAACGCTGCCGTCACATCTCCGAGCAAGCATCAGTGCCATTAACGTTGCATCTCTCTCTAACAACGCTTTCTCAAGGTATGGTACTCCCTCCCTCCTACCCCTCTCTCTCTCTCTCTCTTCTCTCTCTGTGTGTGTGTTTGCTAAATCCCTTATTTTTCTTGTCACTTCTCAACTTTGTCCCTTCCTACCACCTCACCTCCCCCAATCTGTGAGAAACCCTATATTGAACAAACCTCCTTGTTTCCCCTTTCCCCCTCCTTGCAACTCCGTCACTTATGTAATTGAACCTCATATTTCTCTTTTGATTTGGATTTCTGAACATTGTCTGATTGGGTTTGTGTATATGTCTTGGATTTTTGTATATTTATATGTATTGATTTGGGATTTTGTATATGTATATGTATTGGGTTTATATACATATTGGGATTTTGTACATGTATCTATCTTTCATATTTATATTATCTTATTTGAGTTTTTATCCTATTTAATACGTCCATATATCTAGGTGTTTGTGTATATATTGTCATCATAGGTTTGTTTAGTTGGAATTTTGCCAAGCATATGTATCTTCTGCATCGACTTGTAGCAACTTATTTTGTATTTTTTTATTTATTTTTCTTCTCCAGATCGTTCTACAAGTTTTGTATGTTTGTATGTGCAATGGCAAGTTTTTGTATATGCAATACCACACAGTTTATAGAAAAAATATTTTAAATAATTTTATTTTCAAATGTTTAAGAAAATATTGTCACAAATGTCAATGGGAATTTGTTGACAATGGGGTTTATTTAGGATGAGGTAGTTGTTTTAGTGACTTCAACTGAATCCCTAGAACTTTGAAGATCAATATTAAATTTGTAATATTTTAACAGTTTCAATGGAGTGATATATCTAAGTGAACCCCCTATTTTTTTTGTCCCCCTGAACCCCCTTCTCTCTGTGTTGAAACTTTGGATTTGATGACTCCAAAGTGCCATCCTTTATGTGTTCTTCTTTTTCTTTTCTTTTCTTGTTTCTCTCCCAATAATTCTAAAATATTGTGTTTTTTTTAATTATATTTTGTATTTTATTTTAATATTGGAAGTAGAATCTATTACAATTAGTTTCAATCACAACGGTTGAATTTAGTTCCAAGTTATCACTTGTGAGCTTAATATTATAATGTTTTATTAGATTTACTAAAATGAGATGGAATAGAATAAAATGATTATTATGGAAGAGTTGGCAGCGATGTATTGATTATCCTTTTAGGTTGACAATTAGTATAGAAAGTTTTGCTTTCAATAAATTAAAGACAATCTACTACAATCCACTTACTGTTTTTCACTAACCTACCAATGGCCTAGGTTTCCTAGGTTGGGCTACAAGTTTTTGCTTAGGTGCTATCGTCCATGCTATGCGATTGCCTCTCAATAAGCAGACTATAAGATGAACTGAGCTGCTTTGAGAAGCTCTAGCTTCGGTTTGTTTAGAGCTTTGCCAAACTTGTATTATGTCAAATACATGAACCTCAAGCCTAGACTCCAAGCTTCTTTGTTCAATATGTGAGCATGAATTCTGCAGTTTGCTTTGCTGGTTGCATTTCTTATCTTGGTTCACGAACACATTTTTTTTCCCTTGAAATTTGAATTCTTAGACTGTGAGCATCATTTACGTATTGATTAACACTGTGGCTGTAGGTCGATCCTATTTCAGCTGGGGTTCAGTATGATAAAGAATTCATTGTGTGCTCTTTGGACTTGCTCTCTGGACTTGCTGAAGGTCTTGGTAGTGGGATAGAGAGTTTGGTATTCCCCATTCTCTAATTCTCTCTCTCTCTCTCTCTCTCTCTCTCTCTCTATGCAATATGTTTTTAGTTTTTGCTAAATAATGCTCCATGAAAATGAAATGATGCAAATAAATTTTGATTTCTGACGGTCATTTATATATTGTTACACACTGTCGTTTAATTGTTTTTTACATCCTTATTCATTATGTCAGGAAAAGACAAACATATTGTCCCTAGATTATGGTAAATCTGTCCATGTGTTCATAATTTTATCTTCATAGACTGTCATTATGGAGAAGCCTGTTGCGTTGCATGTGTTGTGGATGTACCATGTGCATTAAAATTTGTTGGCCAGACATAGCCTTGCCAAGTGTAAGCGTTTCTATATCACTATCAGTCTACTTGCAGCCTTATGTCATTAGTAAATTGTGGCAGGATACGTGATGATATTGAGGAGGATGCCTTCCGAGGTCTATGTGCCATGGTATGCCTATACTTTCTTCATCTTCTAATTAAACTGAGATTAGAAATGTAATCTTAGTTTGGTGTGCAATTGTTTGCAGGTTAGAGCAAACCCATCAGGGGCTTCGAGTTCACTTGTTTTCATGTGCAAAGCTATTGCAAGTTGGCATGTAAGAATGGCATTCCTGAATTAATTTTTTTGACTAGAAAATAAAAACAAAAAAAATATGATTTTTTGTATTTTCTTTATTTTAATACAGGAAATAAGGAGTGAAGAACTACACAATGAAGTTTGCCAAGTGTTGCATGGTTATAAACAGGTCAGTGGTGTTTTGGTTCTCTGTCAGTAATAAAAACAAGCACTTTTTGAATTGTGTGTTTTATTGAGGGGAAAAACAGGTTCAAGATGTGGCAGGAGTTGAACTATGCGGGACCTTGAAAAATGTTGTGGCATTGGTAGCTGGTTTTGGCAGTCCACTGTTTGTTTCGCTTTCAAGTATTCTTTACTATGTTTTATGAGTTAATGAAACGATTTGATGTAAAATTGAACAGGTTTTGTGGATGGTTTGGAGATGGGAAATAACACAAAGGTAAGGCAAAAAAAAAAAAAATCATAGGTGCTTTAAACTCATTGTTCCAAGTCCACACACATTACCTTCGGAAAATTTTGCATTTTGACCGTTTATATGATTACTAGGCTGCAATAATGAGAATTGGTTTGAGAGAAATGAAGGCCTTTTCCAAGTTGCTGTTCTCATCTGTCAAGGATAGCACCTTTTTCGAAAGCCGTGGTGTGGCTGACCTTATAACAACTTGCGGTAAGTAGCCAGATAGATTTCTTTGCTTTCCTAGTTCTACAAATTTTGCCTTCATAACATCGGTTACTCATGATAGAAACGTGCAACCTTATTATGTTGTTTCGATATGGCAGTAGGGGGAAGAAACAGGAAATGTGCGGAGGTTTTTGCTAGGAATGGTGGGAAAAGGTATGCATCTGTTAGATCCATTTAGTGCTCAAAAACTTTTAGTAGAGATTAATCACTAATCATATTTAGCCTCGTTGGTCTTCATCTACAGGTCTTTTGATGAGCTTGAAGAAGAGATGCTGCAAGGCCAGAAATTACAGGTAAATACAAAAATAGTTATAGTGAAGAGCAGCACTGCTATTAGTTAAAGAATAAATACATAATAGCAGATTGCTAGGGTTAATGTCTTGTGCTTGAATTCTTATCAAAGTAAATGTGTACAAAGAGGGTTTATGAGATGATTGAAACACTTCTAGCTGAAAATGAAATTGTTTTGAAAAATGTGTATATTCAGAGTCTTGAAAAACAAGCTTGAACTACCTGCTTGTGTTAACATTTTGTGCGTTGTTTAATTTTGAGCGAGAAGACCAAACGGCTTGGTGATGTTTTTCCTAGCACAGGCTGAATTATTCCCTAGTTTTCATTGAAGCTTGAAGCTAATTTATTGTAATCTTCAAGGCTGCCCATGGATTGACTGTCACAACGACATTTGGTTTGGACTGAAGGTCGAAACTGATGATTGTAACTTAGATATGGTGTACAGCGTTGTGATTTTTCAAGTATTTTCCGTGAGTTTTTTTCCCTTATCCAGGTTTTGAATTTAAAAAGAGTTTACTACATCTCATTCAAGATATAGATTTATATTTTTCCCAGCTTAGTCAGAGTCTTGTATACACCTTATTGGCAAATAGATTCCAGTCTGTGATTTCCATAGATTTTGTTGAAGAGGTCAAAATGTTGATTATTATAATTTGTTTTTCTTCATATTTCACATTTGGGCATGGGGATCGTTATTGCCATTTGGAGTTGAAGTGGAATTTTTGTTATCACTGAAATCTCATTTTGCTATAATATTCGAACAAAAGTGAATCGGTATCACTGAAATCTCATTTTGCTATAATATTTTTTGGCTTTCCTGGGTGTATCATTGTATTGTTTGCTGTCTTTCTTATTTATTTATTTATTTATTTTTTATTATTATTTTGCTATTTTACATATCAGTGCACATTTATTCTTGTACTGATTTAGAGGGTGACTGGACACTGTACAGAAATGGAATTCCTCTATTTTTTATTTTATTTTTTTGTTACATTTTAAATGAAATCTATATCTGTTTCATTTTAAATATGCTGAATGTTTGATTTTAATTTATTTTTTACAGTATTTTGGAGTGATGCTTTTGTCTAATATAAACATATTTACGCATGTCATTCACATTATATATATATATATATATATACACGTTAAAACATAAGCTCGTAATGTGTAATATCATATTTTGTTATGTAATGCAGAAAGTGAGGACATTTCAAGACCCTTCGAGACATGACCCCATAGAAGCATGCTAAATTGCTGACTCAAGTTGCCAGTTTCTTCAGAAACAAGGTTTCAACGGACAATTTAGGGAAGGGGCATCCCTAGATTGCCTTTTTGGTAAGTCTATCTTGCTTTATCTTTTCATTTTTCTCATGTTGGTTAGTATATATTGGTTAAAAAACACAACTGTTTAAGAAAGTTACACTTGCAACATTGTTAAATTGCTATTACAAACTTTGAAACATTGAAAATGATCATAACATACTAAAATGCTTAGTTTTTTTATTGTTTATGTCGATCTATCTTAGTTCAAATTTTGTGAAATTGAAAACCCATTAAAAACAATCAACCCATATCAGTATTCTCATTTCTTTCTAAGTAAAGTTGGAGAAATAGTGAGTGAGATAGTAAAGTTGTATCAAAGGGACATCCACTGGTAGATAGTGAAATTTGTGGAGATAACTGGAGTTAGTAGAACAAAGATCCAAGTTTCATTGAACCATTCTATATGACAATAAAACTCATCATGTTGCTTGATTGTTTTCAATATTAGTAGGTTCATAGTTGTTCATATAACTTGCAAGAACTTGCCCCCAATTAGATTAGCTGTTGTTTTGTGATTTAGTACAAATGAAAGTCAAATTTCGGCAGAAAATGCATTTTTGCTAAATTGGTAATTGATAATTTATTAATGTTTTCCTTTTTATTTTCTTTGCAAATTGATTTTTGATGACATTTGGAAGCATACTTGGACGCACAGTAAGATATTTAGACAAAAAAATGTGATGAAAAAAGGCGAAAACAGGCCGTTTGGGGTCAAAAATTTAACACCACTTATCTTTCCATACCTTTTTATCTAATTTCAAAGCAAAGGTGAATTTTTTTTTTACTCGTTGGAATAATTTTCAGTCTTTGTTCCATACCATTACAAAACTAAAATATAACATGTGGGGCAGTATAGGTTTACAGTGATCTTTGTACAATTTTAGTGGGCTAGTTAAAGGAGATACATAAATCTCAAATACAATATGGTTTTAGGTAACCCAGTAAATGAATAAGGACAATGTGGTAGCTTAGGCAGGTGCACCAACATACCCAAACAGTGGGCTATCAAATTCTGCAATACTTTGTAAGACTAAATTCCAAAAGAACATAAACTGATGCAATGACTTTTTAATTGAGGTTCCACTTAGTGATCCACAACAAACATTTTATCATATTGTTTAAGTTAACGAAAATGAATTACTTACCCAAACAAAATTAAAAAATTATTAATGAAAAGACACTGTTTAGTGTTGGCCCCAAGTCTTCAGAATTAGGAGGGAAACCTGATCTCTGGTTTCTATTAAGTATTAATTAGCTAGATGTAACTGCCTCTAAACAATGGGATAAAAAATGCAAACATCGGCCGTTTAAATTCCGCTTCAATTTTCCCCTTCAGTATGGTTAGACACTCGCGTATGCCAATATGTATAGTTTATATTTGCTAGTTGAGAAGTCCATTGCATATTATTGTGAACTGTTGTTTTATTTAATTATTTTTGACTTGTTCTTCTTTGAATTACATTTAAGTCCGTTAAAAAAACTAAACAATGAAATACAAAAGTGGTAATGCTATAGACATAAGAATGTTGTTGTTTTATTTACAATTTGATAATGATAGTCATTTAATTTGCTAATGTGACCTTAACTTTTCATGGACATTTTTCATTATTTGTCCAATTTTACTTGACATTATTTCTCTTTTTCTTTGGTACAGATGGATGAACTCGTGCACAAAGTCAAATTGTACAGGACAAATTGGCACTTTTTGTATTTTTGGAAGGATTATATATTTTTGTATAGATGTATATGGAAAATATTATGGTAGATTAGTAGTTATATTTCTGGATACACTAGTAGTTATATTTTTGGATGGATGTGTATGGAAAATATTTGATAGACTACTAGTTATATTTTTGGGTTGATGCACATGGATAAAAATTTAAAACATAATAATAAGTACTTGTTATGTTTTAAATTTTTATGCTAGATGAAATATGTAGTTTGGAATTACTTGTGGATGAAAACTTATAATAGTTGCTGACTTTAATTAAACAGGTTCAGAAATAGTTGATGTGGGGATATATTTTCTGAGTACCAACACGTGGCCAAGGTGACACCGATGTGTCAGCCGAGGTGCCACGTGTCCTGGTTGTGATGCCGAGGTGATCTCGGCAAGGCCGAGGTTATCTCCGAAGATATCAGAATCCGAGATAAGCGGATAAGGCACAAGAGTCCTAGAATGAGGAATGACTATAGCAAGGATAAGGATAACTCTCTTAAGGAGTTTATCTTTATCTCCTGGAGAGTCCAGGATAAGTATTGAGCAAGAGTCCATTGAAGCTAGGCTTCTAATGGGACTAGGATTGAGTTAACTATAAAAGAAAGGCACTCCCGATGGATCTAAGGTACGCAATTTATATTCTGAACAATGAGATTAGCACTATTGATTATCTTTGAGAGATATACTGATTTGATCGTCGGAGTGCCCCCGGGTGGACGAACCACCGCCGGAATCTTCTCTTTCTGTTGCAGGTTAGCCAGGTGTCATCTATTCTGCCACTCGCCAGTTGATTACTGAGTTGGCAGTGTGATCGGAAAATCACCCACACAATTTGGCGCCGTCTGTGGGAAAGAAAGGAGAATAGATGGCCAGTAACGGACAGAAGGAAAAGATTGGGGATGACACTCCTGCTGGGAGTGGCAGACCTATTGACCTTGACGTCGAAGGAGACAACCGCAACACAGAAACTCGTGACCAGAATCACAGCAACAAAGACGTCAGCCAGGACGGCGACGTACCAAAGAAGCCAGATCGAAGTGGGTACTACAATGAGGATAAACTCCAGGTATGGAAGGATAGATGTCTATGGAGGGACGAAGAGGTAAAAGAGATGGCAAACAAATTGGCAGACCTGCAGTTGGTCGTCAATTTCATGATGCAAAATAACGTCATGCAGCCACCGTTCCCGCTACAAGACACGCCGATTCTAGCGGCCAATGACCAGAAGAGAGGGCAGAAAACAATCCCCGTAGCCCTTCAGCACACCAGGAGTGAAAGACACTCTCACCGACCCTCCAGGGAGGTCGGACGAGGAGAATCAAGAAGAGAAGAATCACGGAGAACGCATCGCACAAAGGAGGCAGGCCCCAAAGGACATCGGCATGTTCAGGGGCAGGCACTGTGCTTCGACACAACTCATGGAGAAGGGTCGAAGAGGACTCACCACGAAGCTGAAAGTAGTGCACCAAAAAGATTGAAAACAGGAGATAGCCGAGCTCCTGGCGGACAAAAGAGGACTTAAGAGATTACCTCAAGAGGAAGCAACAGAATGCTTACGTCGAGGTAACATCCCTTGATAAGTCAAGGACACCATTCTCGGTGGACTTGGACAAATTTGAGGCGCCGAAGAGATTCAGTATGCCGAGGTTTCAAATATACGATGGTAAGTCAAACCCCAACTTCCACATTGGATTATACTTGAACTCAATGGCATTATATAGTGAGAACGAGCCGTTGCTCTGTAAAGTGTTCCCCTCATCCTTCGGGAAGATTGCATCAGATTGGTTCCACAAACTACCAAAAGGAAGCGTAAAGAATTGGGAAGACCTGGTCGAGATGTTTGTGGCCAGGTTCGTGACAAACAAGTTGCAGCCATTAAGGGTAGACGCATTGATGGCTCTGAAGATTAGTAAGGATGAAGGCCTTAGGGCCTATGCAAAAAGATACTATGAGGTGTTCAACCGAATACCAGAATGTAATTAAGAGGTGGCGGTCGTATCATTCAAGAACGGCCTAAAAGACAACTGCCCGCTACGAAAGTCTTTGGCAAAGACATTGCCAAAAAGCATGGAAGAGCTCATGGCCAGAATTGAAAAATACGCCAGAGTCGAGGAAGATACATCGGAGGGACTAAGGAGACAAAGCAAGAGAAAGGAAACGGCTTGCTGAAGTGAGGCCGAGGTAACAATGGATCGAGCAAACAAGAGACAGAACTGAGGGCTACACAGGCAGTGACAACTGTGGTCCGAATCCCAATTCACAAAGTCCTGGATCAAATTCAAAATCAACCCTATTTCAGAACACCAGCAAGGGCACCAGGAGAATTTATGGGAAGAAACCTTGGCAGGCATTGTGCTTACCACAACAAAAACGGGCATATGACTCAGGGCTGCAGAGCCCTAAAAACACACTTGGAAGACCTAGTGAGGCAAGGCCATCTGAGAGACCTTGTCGATGAGGCCAGAATAAGGGAAGAATAGGCAAGACTGCCTCAGGCACCGGCAGCTCCGCCTTCCCCAGCACAACAACCTCAGGCAGGAGTACCTCGGGTAATTAATGTAATTCACTCGAAGGTCAACGAAAACGAGGTTCGGGGGGAGACCCAGAAGGTAAAACACCTACAGCATGTCTACCAAGTCGGGGAGAAGAGACATCGGGCAGAGGAGTGCCAAGGACCAGTAGTGTTCTTTTCTGAAGCCGACCTTGAGATGGTGTAGCATCCGCATAATGATGCCTTGGTAGTATCCCTCCAGGTTGGGGAGTGCCAAGTAAAGCGCATCTTGATTGACCAAGGCAGCTCTTGTGACATCATGTACGTACGATGTTACAAGGAGCTCGACCTTCACCCAGACGATATGGAACAATCCAATAGCCCAATGGTCGGGTTCAATGGAACGCCGACATGGCCATTGGGAACAACCAGCTTGGAGGTGCAGGCAGGCACCAGGAAGATAACAACAGAGTTCACTGTAATCAACACACCCTCCCCTTACAACATCATCTTAGGAAGGCCATGGTTGCATGCAATGGGGGCTGTTCCCTCAACTTTGCATCAACTATTGCGGTTCCCAACAGAGCATGGGATTGAAGAAATCAAAGGAGACCAACTGCAGGCAAAAAATTGCTCCATGGCAGCAATGAAATCCACCTGCAGCATTCGAGAACCAGAGAAGGCAGAGATCGAAGATGAGGATGTGGAGGTCCTAGAGGATGTCGGCAAAGAGCCAGCCGAAAAGAGTGAAGAAGCACTGAAGAAAATCCTCGTCCAGGAGGGGGATGAAGAACGCTTCTTTCTTCTTGGCTCGGGCTTAGCCAAAGAGGAGGAAAAAGTGTTGGAAGCTTCTTTGAGAACAAATATTGAGGTGTTTGCTTGGACGCCTTACGAAATGCCTGGCATTGACCCCGAGGTCACTTGCCACAAATTAAACGTTGACAGGTCGGCCAAACCTGTGATCCAAAGAGCAAGAAGACCGACGTTGATGCACGTTGAAGCAGTGGAAGAAGAAGTAGACAGACTTCTGGAGGCCAGGGCCATTAGAGAAGTTAACTATCTGACATGGCTATCCAATACAGTGGTGGTAAAAAAGAAGAATGGTAAATGGAGGGTCTGCGTGGACTTTACCAACTTGAACAAGGCCTGTCCCAAGGACAGCTTCCCTCTACCAAAGATTGACCAGCTGGTGGACGCCACTTCTGGACATGGAAGGATGAGCTTCTTGGACGCCTACAGGGGGTATCACCAGATAGCCATGTACCCTCCAGACGAGGAGAAGACTGCGTTTATCACCCCAAAAGGGCTGTATTGCTACAAAGTGATGCCTTTTGGGTTGAAAAATGCAGGAGCAACTTACCAAAGGTTGGTAACCAAGATGTTCAAACACCTAATTGGCAGAACGGTGGAAGTCTACCTCGATGACATGGTCGTGAAGACCAAGGAACCTGAGGGTCATCTGGCCGACCTCAAAGCAGTCTTCGAAATACTTAAGACATATCGGCTCCGACTCAATGCATCGAAGTGTGCATTTGGGGTTGGATCTGGCAAGTTCTTGGGATACCTGGTGACCAGAAGGGGCATTGAGGCCA
This sequence comes from Camellia japonica, assembly GCA_030407325.1. Lineage (NCBI taxonomy): Eukaryota > Viridiplantae > Streptophyta > Magnoliopsida > Ericales > Theaceae > Camellia > Camellia japonica. Next base: position 35,521,523 of record JAPPVO010000031.1, read on the forward strand.
GCCCAGATCAGATCAAGGCCATCTTGGAGTTGAAGAGCCCAACGTCGGCAAAACAGGTACAAATGCTAACCGGAAGGGCCGCAGCCCTAAATAGGTTTATCAGCAGAAGCTCAGACAAGTGCCGACCTTTCTTTAACTTAGTAAAGAAAGCCACAGACTTCCTGTGGACAGAAGAATGCGAAGCCGCCTTGGCCGACCTAAAGAAGTATCTGACCACAGCCCCAGTTCTTTCAAATCCAGAACCTAGAGAGGAGCTGTTTTTATACTTAGCAGTTTTAGAACATGCGATAAGCGCAGTGGTAGTTCGAGAAAAGAAAGGAGAACAAAGGGCTGTTTACCATGTAAGCAAAATCCTTGCCGATGCAGAAACGAGGTATCTACCCTTAGAGAAATTGACACTGACCTTAGTAATGGCTTCAAAGAAGCTGAACCATTACTTCTAGGCCCATAAAATTGTGGTGCTAACTGAACACCCCTTGAAGTCCTTACTACAACAAGGAGACTTGACAGGAAGAATAGCCAGATGGGCAGTCACATTGGGCCAGTATGACCTGGAGTACAGACCCAGAACAGCAATCAAAGGCCAAGTTTTGGCCGACTTCGTGGTAGAGTTCACACTAGAATCCATCGAACATCGGGCTCCGTTGAACCAAGATGAATGATGTCCAAACAAGCAAAGAGGAGCCCAGCCAAATGCAGCAGAACAAAGGAAAAAGGAAAAACTCAGACCCTGCAGCATTTACGTCGTCAACTCCTTTCGACTGTTTGTCGATGGGAGCTCAAACCGACAAGGAGCGGGGGCGGGAGTAGTACTGGTATCTCCAGACGGAGAGATATTGGAACAGTCCAATCGATTGGGGTTCAAGGCCTCAAACAACGAAACAAAGTATGAAGCATTGATTGCAGGACTAAAGCTGGCAGTAGCAGCAGAAGCAGATGAAGTGATAGTCTTCTGTGACTCCCAGCTCATAGTCAACCAGACAACGAGCGAGTTTGCAGCCCGAGATGAAAGGATGTCAGCCTACGCGAAGGAAGTCAATAGGTTAGTGGCCTTGTTTCAGAATTGCCGACTACATCAGGTTAGCCGAGATGATAACAGTCATGCCGATGCGTTGGCCAACCTAGCTACCGCAGTACAACCTGGAAAAGCGAGGACAATAATGGTTGACTACTTGTCGGGCCCGAGCATCAAACCACTAACCAGAGAGCGTGAAGCAATGTGTGTGGACATGAGACCAAGCTGAATGGATGTAATTGTTACATTCCTGAAAGAAGGAAAGCTGCCAGATGATTACAAGGAGGCACATAAGATCAGACTGAAGTCGGCAAGATTTAGTCTGACAGCTGAAGGATATCTCTACAGAAGATTTTTCACTGGACCACTTTTAAGGTGTGTACACCCTTCACAAGTGGAAGATTTTTTATATGAAATACATGAAGGAATTTGTGGAAGCCACACCGGGGGCAGATCACTAGCCCACAGGGCCATTACCCAGGGGTATTGGTGGCCCTACATGCAGAAAGACGCAGAAGCCTACGTCAAGAAGTGTGAAAAGTGCCAAAGGTTTGCACCTTTGATACACCAACCAGCAGCAGACCTGAACCCAGTATCCAGTCCTTGGCCGTTTGCCCAATGGGGAATGGATCTTGTCGGCCAATTACCCCAAGCAACTGGGCAAAGGAAGTACTTGCTGGTAGCAACAGATTACTTCACCAAGTGGATAGAAGTTGAGCCCTTAGCCAAGATCCGAGATGTGGACGTAAAGAGCTTCATATGGAAGAACATAATCACAAGATTTGGGATCCCAAGAGCAATAGTGGCAAACAACGGAACACAATTTGACAGTAAGCTAATCAAGAGCTTCTGCGCAAAGTTCAAGATCAAGAACTATTTTTCAACACCAAGCTTTCCCCAAAGCAATGGACAAGCAGAAGCATCCAACAAAGTAATCTTGGATGGGATAAAGAAGAGGCTACAGGCAGCAAAAGGAAAGTGGGTAGATGAGTTGCCCAATGTACTCTGGGCATATCGGACTATGCCGAGAAGATCAACAGGAGAATCCCCCTTTGCCATGGCTTATGGCACAGAAGCAGTCATTCCATTGGAGGTCGGCATCCCAGGGATTAGAACCCAGGGAGTAGAGAACGGAACTAATGATATACTCTTAGCCCGAGATCTGGATCTTCTAGAAGAAAGAAGGGAGAGAACTGTAATTCAGCTTGCAGCATACCAGCAGCAGCTTGCCAGAGCTTACAATAAGAAGTTCAACCCAAGGGAGTTTCAGATCGGTGACCTCGTCTTGAGAAAAGTCGTCGGCAACAAGAAAGATCCCAGAGAGGGCAAGCTTGGCCCAAACTGGGAGGGGCCCTACAGAATCATCTCGATATTGGGCAATGGGGCTTATCGGCTTGAAGATAGTGAAGGAAAAGAATTGCCAAGGCCTTGGAACACTTGCAATTTGAAATTTTTCTACCATTAGAATTGTTTATTCTCTAACATTTGCCGATATCAATAAATAAAGTTTTAGCTTGATTTGTTCATCTGTACACTTGTGATTGACAAAGATACTTGATGTTGTTCATAGAATGCATGTATAATGAGAACCCAAGTGGAACTTAGGCTCACATTAAGGGGCAGAGAGACAGATGATGTTTAACATTTGTTGAAACTTGAGAAAAGTTTACAAGTTGAAGTTAAACCGAAATGATGTTTAAACACTTGTTGAAACTTGAGAAAAGTTTACAAGTTGAAGTTAAACCGAAATGATGTTTAACACTTGTTGAAACTTGAGAAAAGTTTACAAGTTGAAGTTAAACCGAGATGATGTTTAACACTTGTTGAAACTTGAGAAAAGTTTACAAGTTGAAGTTAAACCGAGATGATGTTTAACACTTGTTGAAACTGGAGAAAAGCTTACAAGTTAAAGTTAAACCAAGTTTGTATGACCGAGGTGTGTCACCCCGACAAAGATGCACAAGGGTTAAAGTGTATATTAAAGATATGCAAAATATTCTAAGTATGAAAGTCATACAAGAGGCAATAAAGGGAAGACAAACATGCAAACATTAGAACAAAGAAGGAAGTTGTATTCATTAAAAGGCACGTCGGCCATATGAAGAGCTTACATTGTCTCAAAAACGAAGAAGTACAAAATAAAGAAAAAAAGACATCAAAACTAAGATTCCTCAGCATCATTAGCAGGCTGGGTCTAAATCTCGAAAGACTGCTGGGAAGACATCTCGGCCACCTTCTCGGCCACCTTCTCGGCCGCAAGCTCAGCATCAATCTCTTGAAGGGTCTGATCAAGACTCTTGTCGGCAAGAGGCACGTCCGATGATGCCTGCTCAGGGGTAACTTCCTTGGGAACCTCCTCAACCTCCTCATCTTGAGTCAAGTCTAGGACTTGCTCATTTTGAGAAAGAGACTTAGCCCTAGCAGCTTCCTTGGACTTCCTTACTAGAACCTCCTCCTCAGATTTAGAGTCGTCATTAGATTGAGTTGGATTTGGGGGGAATGGAAGAGGAATAGCGTCGGCATTCCTGAGGGGCGAGTCCTCGGGGACTGCAAGCTTTTTTAGAAGAGACATCCAACCAAGGGTGAAACCTTTGTTGCATGCCTGCTTCACTTGCTTTTCATAGTCCACCATGACATCGGCCACCCCTTCGTTGTAGCCCTTCTCGTCGGCGGCCTTGACTTCGGCCTCTTTGGTGGCCAGGGCGTCTTGAAGCTCCTTTTGGGCCTCGGCCATCTTGTCCTCGGCCTCTTTTAGCTGGGCTTAAAGGACTTTGTTTATCGCCTCGGCAGCACCAACCTTTTCTTCAGCCGCGTCCTTTTCTTTGATGGCAGCCTCCGCTTGGTCTTCCAACTTCTTCATTTTTGATTGTAAGGTTTTGTTGGCCTTTTGCAAATTGGCAACTTCTCTCTTCTTTTCAGCCAGCTTCTCCCGGTTCTCGAAGGATTGTATTGAGAAAGAATGAGCATGCTGGATGGCCTGAAAGTAAAATAGAGCGGAAGTTATTTCAAAATTTTCTAAAGTAAGGTAAAAAGAAAGAACAACGAACGAAATAAGGACACTTACTTGAACAGAACGTTGGAGCATCAGGGCGTAGTTCTCATATTTGCTCAATTCGGCGTTTCGGTTAAGATCGCCGGAGAGAAGCAGAGCGGTGCTGAGAGCAACGCCGACGTTAATATCATCGGAGCTATCCCCAGCCATGACTGGCTTATCCTCCAATGAAATTTGGGGGGCCCAAGGGGAATTATGCTTTTGAGACCCCGAGGTAGTTGCAGCTGATGACCTCGGCCTCTTGGATTTGGTGGATTCGGACGGCTGTGTTTTGGCAGACCTCTTCGCAGGGACAGAGGCGGTCTTCTCACTTTCAGCCAATTTGGATATTGGCAAAGTATCCTCAGTTTCAACCTGAGTCACCTTTGCCTTCGATTGGGCCTTTTTTATTCTTTTCGGCTTTGGTTGAGTTGGTGCTGGTTGAGCATCAACTGAGTCTGGAATGTTGGCCAAAAGATTCTTGGCGACTGCTTTTTGACAGCCCATCTCGGCAGCAAGAACAAGTCGTCGTTGGGATATTGGGATCAGGTATGGAGCCGAGGTTGATGGTTACTCAGCTGGATCAGAGGTTGATCCCTAGTCTGTCCGAGATGTGGACGCGACTTGTGGAGTTGTGGCGGAAGGAGGAGAAAGGCTTTTCTTCTTCTTTTTTGGGACGTCGAGAAGAGTAGATAGGTAGGAATGAAGTTAAGAAGCAGAGGGGCCTTCCGCTTGTGGAGTGGAAAATTCAGTAGTTTCTTCAAGTCTTTGCTGGGAAAGAATGACTGACGGAAGCCCTTTGGTGGCTGAGGAAGAACTGCAAAGAAGAAAAAAAGCATAGACATTAGAACAGAATGCTGAAAACTTTATGCAAGAAAGCAAGAAAATTGGTGAAGGGTGGCCCTTACCAGCTCCTTCCCCGAGAACTGATCGACTTAGGGGATAAAGATGGAGGTCATCGTTTGGCTAAAACTCCCAGTTACCCAAAACAATGAAGTAATCATCCCCCGCTCCCTTGTTGGAGTCAGGGAGGTCGGCAACAATTTTGTATTCAGTAGACCTCGGCTTAAGGTAATAGATATAGCCTTTTTCTGATTTCAGGCGACACATGGTATAACAATACTGGAAATCGTCAAGAGTAATCCTAGCATTCTCTTGTTTGGTTAAGGCTATGGTACCATTAATAACTCGGTAAGAATTGATGGCAAGTTGCATTGGGTTCAACCTATAGAAATGAAGGATTTCACGGAAGAAAGGGTCAAGTGGAAACCTAAGTCCACATTCAATGAATGCTACTACTGGGAAAGGCATGAGGTTCACATCGGGCATGATAGAATCATCCTCCACAACCAACCTCAGATGAACGTCAGCCGGATTTCGAACTCCTGCCTAAAGTGCTCTAATTTGGCCGGGGTGTCTACCCTATGTTTCCACATACCCATAATGTCGGCTTAACTGAAGGGATTGGATTTCAGAAGGGCCTGTTTTTGAAAGGCTTTAGGGACCTCGGCCAAACCCTAAGAAGTACAGAATCAATGGGGAATTGTTTTCAAGTTTTTTCTAAAATTCGTGGGTTCTATAAACAAAATCCCAAAACCTATGTCTATGGAAACCAAGATTGAAGGCACGAAATCTGGAAAAACAGAAAAACAAGAATACGTTTCAGGATCAAGAACAGAGATGGACTATCAAGAACAGTGGCAAAAGTGCAGAAGAGTTATGAGCAGTGCGTGTATTCAGGACATGGGCAAAAAGCAAAATCATGAAGTAAACACACTCAGATGCATGATTCATAGATCAAAAGCTTGAGTAAAGCAGTAATGACGATCAATAATGAAGTAGAATTTCTTGGAGAGCAAAAAGGAATGAAACCAGAAGGAATGGAAGCTTACCAGAAAGAGAAAAGCCAAAATAGGATTTGTCGAAGTCTGACGACAGTTGCAGAGGCGAAAGATCGATGGAAATCACGCCGAAGGTGGTAAACGGAGGGAATTGCAGAGCTGTGAAAGCTTGAAAAATGGAAAACTTGGAAGAGCTAGAAGGAGAGAGAAAGCTTCAAGAACGATGTAAAGTGAAGAGACGACAGGGGGAAACAAGTTTTGTTAAAACTTGAAAACGGCAGCAAAAAAGCAATCAATTCGCCTAGAACGACGGATTCGTCAGACGGCGCACGCAAGCGCGAGATGGCTTCCAAACGCGTAGCAGGTACGATCCATAAAGAAAGGGCACGTGGCTAAACGGTTAAATGAATATATATGACAGCTCATACGCGTGAAGGGGTTCTTGGAATTCTTGATCTTTAAAGAAGACAAGTCGGCCGATATAAATGATCTTGGCTGAGACACTTAAGCCAACGTACTTTTCAGGAGTACTAATATAGGTTCCATCACCTCAGATGCCGAGGTAATAGAACCTAGGGGGCAGTTGTGAGGATATATTTTCTGAGTACCAACACGTGGCCAAGGTGACACTGACGTGTCAGCCGAGGTGTCGCGTGTCCTGGTCGTGACGCCAAGGTGATCTCGGCAAGGCCGAGGTTATCTCCGAAGATATCGGAATCCGAGATAAGCAGATAAGGCACAAGAGTCCTAGAATGAGGAATGACTACAGCAAGGATAAGGATAACTTTCTTAAGGAGTTTATCTTTATCTCCTGGAGAGTCCAGGATAAGTACTGAGCAAGAGTCCATTGAAGCTAGGCTTCTAGTGGGACTAGGACTGAGTTAACTATAAAAGAAAGGCACCCCCGATGGGTCTAAGGTACGCAATTTATATTCTGAACTGTGAGATTAGCACTATTGATTATCTTTGAGAGATATACTGATTTGATCGTCGGAGTGCCTCCGGGTGGACGAACCATCGCCAGAATCTTCTCTTTCTGTTGCAGGTTAGCCAGGTGTCATCTATTCTGCCAATTCTCTCCAGCTGATTACTGAGTTGGCAGTGTGATCGGAAAATCACCCACACAGTTGATATATGTATTTTGTTGAATGTTCATGATTCAATTTATTTGTTGGTTTGAATGATTTTTGCAAATTACAAATTATATTGAATAAATTGGATGGATTATTATAAATTACAGGTTTATTTTGTTGGATGTTGGCGACCAAATTTTGGTTTTGTTTTTCTAGTTTTGGCGACCAATTGATTAGTCAGGAAAGATAAGTTATACTTTTGCCAACCAAATAAAGTAGTCGGTGTATCACCAAGCACATTTGACAACTAAATAATTAGTCGTTAAAATTATTAATTTTGGCAACCAAAGGATTTGGTTGCGAATAGGTCTATTACCGACTAAAGTTTTAATTGCGCAAACATTTCTTTTGGCGACAAACATGTTTGGTCGTGGAATATGACAATTGGCGACCAAACAATTTGGTTGTGGAATGTGACAATTGGCAACTAATTATTTTGGTCATGGAATGTGACAATTGGCGACCAAATTAAGGGGTCGTAGAATGTCACAATTGGCGACCAAAATTTTTGGTCATAGAATGTCGCAATTGGCGACCAAAATTTTTTGGTCGTGGAATGTCACAATTGACGACCAAACTTTTTGGTCGTTGAATGTGATAATTGACAATCAAACTTTTTGGTCGTGGAATGTGACAATTGGCGACTAAGATATTTGGTTGGGAAAATATCACTTTTCGTGACCAAAGTGTTTTAGCGACAAAATGGATTAGTCGCAGTAATGACATACTTAGCGACCAAAAATTTAGTCGGCAAATCCAACTTTTCCCAACCAACCAAAATTTTGGTCGTGAATTACTTTTGCCGACCCTCAATTGGCGACCAAAGTAGTGACCGAAAAAATTGGTCGCGGATAACTTTTGCCGACTAAAAATGGGCTTTTAGCGACCAATTTTTTTGTCCGCAAATATGTTTATTTCTTGTAGTGGAAGTTCGTCTTTTCTTTTTGATTTTATCCTTTCATTTTTAATAATTTACTAATGGTGGCCTATATGTAGAGTAAATATTTTTTCGTAATTATGCAAATATTATTGGTCAATTATGAAACATAAATCTTTTATTTTTTAACAAATTACAAATACACCTATAAGGTTTGTTTAAAATAAGAATTGGTCCTATAATATTAGAAATTATAACTACCGTTTGTTATAAATTTTCATTTAACACAATACTCAAGGAAAAAAGAAAAAAAAAATTCTCCTATGCAATAATAAATTATCAAAATTATTTATTGAAAATTATTTCTCATGTTATTAAAAACTATTAATTGACTTAATGATTTATTTATTAACAAAATGGTTAACTGAAAAATATTTTTCATATCATTACAAATTGTTAATATACTTATTAATAAAATCAGTCATTCGTTATGCGAGTATGATTTATGTATTAATAAAATTCGTTATTTGTATATATATGATTTTTTTTTTTTGGCTTCTTTATTAGTTCAGTGAATTATTTTAGTAATTTTTTTAGATAAAAAAATTATCTTAGTATTTATTTTATATTTATTTGTTAAGAAAAGTTATATACTATAATTTCTATTTTTTGAGGGTGTTTGATGGAGATTTTTTCACCCAAATTATAGACTTTAGCTTTTACAAAGCTGAAGTAGACTGTTTGTTACAGATTACTCAAAACAATTTCAACTTAAAACAACTTTTTTTGTGTACAAAAATCTGATTTTGAGAATAACATAACTAGCCATTTCTGATTCACCACTTTTTTTTTTCTTTTTTTTTTTGTTACAAGAAAATCCTCCCTACCCTCTTGCAGGTCCAAGGCAGCGCCCCTTGCGAGATCACCAGGGTGTTTTGTTAGCCGTTCCGAGCGAGGAGACTATAACTTGAGAACTTGCCCCGACCTCCCAAGACAAGCTCCGCTTAAGTCAGACTCGCACAGCGGGGGAGCATTGAACCCACACCAAGTGCTGATTAGACAACTTGAGGTCCAACCTCCTAACCAACTGTGCTTCACCCAGGAGATTGGCCCAAAATGGAGGGAATTGAACTTGTGACCTTGGGGCTTAAACCCGAAGCCTTAACCACAATGCCACCCACCCTTGGGTTATGATTCACCACTTATGCGGTGAGTCTTCTACTTTACTTAAATACCCCTGCCGTTTCTGTCTACCACTGGTCTCTCTCTCTCTCTCTCTCCTCCTCTTCCTCTCTCTTTGTTGGACTTGAAAGAAATTGTGGGTATGACTCAGTCAAGTAATCATCAAATTGTAGTCTATGCATGTTTACTAGTTATATCATCTCTATTATCTAAAAATAATTTTATTATATTAATATGTTGTTGAAATGATCTCCTAATTTGATAATCTATATCTATATATTATATAAGAAAAAGTAGGTTTATAACCCATAAGCCTTGTGGGAGCTCTAATAGTTCAATCTTAATTTTTTAATTTTTTGATTTTAATGTCAATTTGTCAAGGAAATAATTATTAAAATATAATAAATTTATTTTTGTGTAACGTTTATATCATTGTTATTATCTAAAAATAAAATCATTATGTTGATTTGGTGTTGGAATGACATCTTAATATGTAATTAATAGCAAAAAGTTCAGATAAATTCAATTTACAACTAATAAGGGTAAAAAAGACATTTATACAACAAAAAACTACTTCACAGCTTATTTAACAAACATTACTCAGCAACTTAAATCTATAATCCAACAGTTATACCAAACAGATTAACAGTTTCTGATTAAAGTTATAATCTATAATCTGTTAAGTTATAATTTATAATATGTTTTAACAATTACACCAAACGAGGCCTTTATAAATTCGAAAGAAATGTTTAAGATTCATAAATTCATCCAAAATGATATGGTAATAAAATTGGAGTCTACATCATTGATTGTATAACAAATCAAAAAATGATACATACCATACCACATAATTCTATTATATATCTAACAATTTATTCTATTCAATTTCATATAACAATATTTTAATTTTTTAAAAATTATCAAAATACAAAATCTAAATATACTGTACTTCTTAAACTAGTATCTATATAAGAATTACTTGAGTATAGATAGCTCGTCTTTTTATTCCTATTTTTCCCTTCAGTTTGTTTTTAAATTTCCTACTGTTGCTTTAGGCAATTTGATCATTCATTGGATTTGTTGGTAAATTTACTTATTCGTTTAGCCACCTTCAGCATAATGTAAGGTTTAATGATTACATTTGAGGGAAAGTAATTTCTTAACCTTTCTACTTTGAGAATATTACAACTCCAACTTTGTTGTGTTATTGTACTTTTTGGGGTTTTGGAGGGTGTCTATAAAGTTTGGATAGCTTTAGTTTTATTGAATGTACAATTTCTTTTTGTTTTCTACATTATAGGATCAACAATATTACAAACCTATCCTTATCAATTCAAAATTTACCTAGAAAAATAGATTAATGGTTCAAATCATTTTACTTATGGACCTCATACTTCATCAATTTAATCTTTATCACACAACTCATTCGGGATAAATTATGAATTCCTAAGAGTGGATTCATAGCATTTTTTTTACCGGACAAGTGATTATTCTTTTGTAAAATATCAATAGTCAAAAATAAGGTTTGGATTTGTCCCAAGTTACAATCTGAATTTGAGGGATTAGTGGGATACATCACATGTACTATTTTGATAATTTAAATAGTTCATTTTATAGGTACCAATATATCATTAAAAGAAAAATTAGGTCGATCCGATAACTCTAGAAATTTTTTTAATCACGTTTGTCTCTAACTAAGACACAAGACATACATGTGGATTCCACCACTCAACGTGGTCCTACCTATTATTGTATCTAATTAGTGTGTTAATAAGTATACTAATTAGTGTTTATAGTATTACCGTTTTAAAATAGATATTTTTTTAAGACAAACCCAATTAAAATAAAAACGTTACAATTATTTGATCAACATAATTGTTTTTTTTATTGATGATATACATGGAGAGTCTTATAAAATGAACAATTTAGATTATGAAAACGGGACTTGTGGTTGGCTCTATGATTCCTTCGAGTTCTTCAACATTAAATTTGAAGTTAAGAAAAAGTGAAAGTAATTTCATATTTTTAAATTAAAATATTAAGATGTATAAAATATATAAAGATATTTCATTTAAATTTTAATTTCTAAAATTTATAAAAAGTTAAATCGTCTATACCTCTTGTGGGGATATATTTTCTGAGTACCAACACGTGGCCAAGGTGACGCCGACATGTCAGCCGAGGTGCCACGTGTCCTTGTCTTAACGCCGAGATGATCTCGGCTAGGCCGAGGTTATCTCCGAAGATATCGGAATCCGGAATAAGCGGATAAGGGACAAGAGTCCTAGAATGAGGAAGGACTTCAGCCTGGATAAGGATAAAGCTCTTAGGGAGTTTATCTTTATCTATTGGAGAGTCCAGGATAAGCACTGAGCTAAAGTCCATTGAAGCTAGGCTTCTATTGGAATTGAGTTTGTGTTGGTTATAAAACAGGGGCACCCATATGGGTCTAAGGTACGCAATTTATATTCTGAACAGTGAGTTAAGCACTTGATCTATCTTTGAGAGATAACTAACTTGATCGTCGGAGTGCCCCCGGATGGATGAACCACCGCCGAAATCTCTTCTTTCTGTTGCAGGTCAATTAGACGCCATCTATTCTGCCAGTGCTCTCCTGCTGAATACTGAGTTGGCAGTGTAGTCGGAAATTCACTCACATAATTTGGCGCCGTCTGTGGGACAGAAAGGAGAATAGATGGCCAACGACGGACAGAAGGAAAAGGTTGGGGACGAAATCCCTGCTGGGAGCGGTAAACACGTTGACCCTAACATGGAGGAAGATGGTTGCAACGGGGAGACTCAGGACCAAAATCACGGTAAGGAAGACGTCGGCCAGGAGGGCGACGTACCAAAGAAGTCAGACTGAAGCGGGTATTACAATGAGAACAACCTCCAGGTATGGAAAGATAGATGCCTGCGAAGGGACGAAGAGGTAAAAGAGATGGCAATCAAATTGGCTGACCTGCAATCGGTTGTCAATTTTATGATGCAAAACAACGTCATGCAACCACCATTCCCCCTGTAGGACACGTCGATTCCAGCGGCCAATGCCCAGAAGGGAGGGCAGAAAACAATCCCTATAGCCCCCCAGCACACCAGGAGCGAAAGACACTCTCACCGGCCTTCAAGGGAGGTCGGGCGAGGAGAGTTGAGGAGGGAAGAATCTCGAAGGACACATCGCACCAAGGGGGCAGACCCCAAAGAACATCGACATGTTCAAAGGCAGACGCTGTGCTTCGACACAACTAATGGAGAAAGGTTGAAGAGGGCTCACAACGAAGCTGAAAGTAGTGTACCAAAAAGATTGAAATCAGAAGATAGCCGAGCTCCTGGGCGGACAAAGGAGGACTTGAGAGATTACCTCAAGAGGAAGTAACAAGATGCCGAGGTAACTTCCCCTGTTAAGCCGAGAACACCATTCTCAGCAGAACTGGACAAATTTGAGGCCCCAAAAAGATTTAGTATGCCGAGGTTCCAGATATACGACGGAAAGTCAGACCCCAACTTTCACGTCGGATTATACTTGAACTCGATGGCACTGTACACTGGGAACGAGCCGTTGCTGTAGTGACCCTCATCTCCACCTTAGCCTTATGCATGAGCATCTGCATGATCTTGTTTTGGTAAGCTTGCATTAGTAAATTTTGACTTGTTTTACCCAGAGTAAGATTCTTGTCTTGCTTTGTATTTATGTGAAAATTTCTTGTTAGTCTTGTTCCTTTCCTGGTGAGTCGAGCCAAGGTCATCTTAAGCCTAGGTTGCACCTTTGAACCTCTTGCACCTAGGATCACCTTGGAACCACTTTGGTTGACCTCCACCTTCACCCCAGCATATTGGCCGAGATGTCATCATCAAGGCTGAGGTGTTCATCGCCAAGGCCGAGATGTGTATTATCTAGGTCGAGATGCTATCCTTGCACCTAGTAATCTTGTTCCTGGACAGGTATGACCTAGACCGAGGTGTGACACATCTAGGCCGAGGTGTGGCACAGCTAGGCCAAGTGTTGTCCTTCCTAGCCGAGATCACTGAGACCCTGCTTGCCGGAGCCGATAATTACACCCGGTGTCATTGCCTTGCCAGAGAGCCCATACCGCCTTACTTGTAGAACACTCATTGTCATGTTCTTGTCTTGTCTGTCAGCCACCTTTTGAGGAAAACCCAACCGGTCGCTGCCACGTGTCCCAGCTGAGGGTTAAGTCTGGAACCAGCAAAGAGAACATATCATTTTGTATTATATCTTTGCCTTTTAGAGAGAGAAGCTCTAGGAAGAATAAGAAGTTTTAGAGTGAGAGAGTAGACTTTCGAGCTTGATTCTTAGAGATCAAACCGTTGGATTCACATCTTGAGGTTAGATTCTTGATCTGCTCTTGTGATTCTTTATGATCATCTAGCTGCATTGCATGATTGAACCTGTTTTGCACGCCATGCATTGATTTAAAGTTGGTTTTAGAAAGAGAAAATGGTGTTCTTGTGTTCTTGAAAGAAAACTATGTTTTGATCCGAAAGTTCACAGCAAAGCCCCATGTTTTGTGTTTATTTTCTTGAAACCTTTAAGTATGGGTACCCAGGTTCATGTTTTTGAACTCATAGCATGAAATCTCAGATTTTGTAATAGCAAGTTATGATCTTTGCATTCATTTTCTTCATGTTCATGTTCTTTATGTTCGTCATGTTCTTCAAAAAAGGGAAACCCAGATTTTCCCGACTTCATTCCCTTGAATGCGGCCCTCGGGACCACACCTCGGCAAGGAGGTGTGGGACCTCAGCCAAGACCTGGTTGGTGCCCAGCATGTTTTCCCGAGATGAGAAACAGTGTTTGTTTTGGTTTGCCTTGGCTCTGAAAGAATGCCGAGATCATTTGCATTCATGTAAAGCTTGTTTGAAAGTGCATTCAATAGACCTTGCCATGTGTTTGTAGGACTTGGACTCTCGCTTGACCCCGACGTTTGAAGAACTATGTGAGTGGTATTTTTAATAAAGTTATGTTATAAAGTTTTGATGAAAGCTTTGTTTTGCTTGTTTTGGAAAAGTATTTGATCATGAGTGATTATTCCTAGTTTGTATTAAATACCATATTTGCTTGATGACATACTTGGAGGAAGTCCTCAGTGCCGGGGACTATAATACAACAGTACCCTTGTCTTGAAAGTCCTTAGTGCTGGGGACTATAATGCAACTGCACCCTTGTCTTGAAAGTCCTTAGTGTCGGGGACTATAATGCAACTGCACCCTTGTCTTGAAAGTCTTTAGTGCCGGGGACTATAATGCAACTGCACCCTTGTTTTGCCACTGACGGTTTTCCACGTGGGTTGTCCGGAATGTCATCCTTTGCATTATATTGATGCTATGTATTGTTTTTTGAAAGAGATCTTGAATATCATTCATGCAAACCTTTATTTCTAATATCATTCACTGAGTATCCAAGCTCACCCTCTCTATATATATGTAGGTGACAAGCAAGAAGGCGATGACGCCTAGATGTGTTTGCCGATGTGTTTTTGGATTCATGTTTTGCAACATCTTGAAGATTATGCTTCTCGGCTTTGTCTTTCATTTCTTTTGTATATGTCGGCTTGAGAAGCCTTTTGATCAAGATGTAAAATGTACTCTATTTTAATTGTATTCAAGTTGTAAAACCATGCTATGATATATGTCATTTCATTTGATCTACGCACAGCTCTTGTGGATTATTTAGATTTAAATTTATTGCTTCCGTACATGTAGGCCCCATATGTATACTCTGATTGTGTGTGAACTTTTGCAAGTTGGCCTTCGGTAATCTTGGATTACTGGCCATCACGGCACCATTCTACTAGGGGCGGAATGGGGTCGTGACAGTTGCTCTGCAAAGTGTTCCCCTCATCCTTCGGGGAGATTGCATCAGATTGGTTTCACAAACTGCCAAAGGGAAGTGTGAAGACATGGAAAGGCCTGGCCGAGATGTTCGTGGCCAGGTTCGTGACAAACAAACTACAGCCATTAAGGGTAGACGTCTTGATGGCTCTGAGAATCAGTAAGGATGAAGGCCTTAGGGCCTACGCTAAAAGGTACTACGAAGTGTTCAACCGAATACCCGAGTGCAATCAAGAGGTGGCGGTCATATCTTTCAAGAATGGCCTAAAAGATGACTGTCCACTACGAAAGTCTTTGGCAAAGACATTGCCAAAAAGCATAGAAGAGGTCATGGCCAGAATTGAGAAATATGCCAGAGCCGAGGAAGACATGTCAGGAACTAAGGAGACCAAGCAAGAGAAAAGAAACGACTCGCTGAAGCGAGGCCGAGGTAACAACGGATCCAACAAGCAAGAGATAAGACTGAGGGCTGCACAGACAGTCACAACTGTGTTCCGAATCCCAATTCACAAAGTCCTGGATAAAATCCGATCCCAACCCTATTTCAAAGCACCAGCTAGGGTGCCAGGAGAATTTATGGGAAGAAGCCTTGGTAAGCATTGTGCTTACCATAATGAGGATGGACAGCTGACTCAAGGTTGAAGAGCCCTGAAGTCACACCTAGAAAACCTGGTCCGGCAAGGCCACTTGAGGGACCTTATAGATGAGGCCAGGACAAGGGAAGAACAGGCAAGCTTGCCTCAGGCACCAGCAGCTCCACCTCCCCTAGCACAACAACTGCAGGCAAGAGGACCTCGGGTAATTAATGTAATTCACTCGAAGGTCAACGAAAACGAAATACGGAGGGAGACCCAGAAGGTAAAGCACTTGCAGCACGTGTACCAGGTCGGGGAGAAACGACATCGGGCCGAGGAGTACCTGGGACCAATAGTGTCCTTCATTGAAACCGACCTTGAGATGGTACAACATCCACATAACGATGCCTTGGTAGTATCCTCCAGGTTGGGGAGTGCCAAGTGAAGCGCATCTTGATTGACCAAGGCAGCTCTTGTGACATCACGTATGTCAGGTGTTATAAGGAGCTTGGCCTTCACCCAGACGATATGGAGCAATCTAATGGCCCAATGGTCGGGTTCAATAGAACGCCGACATGGCCACTAGGAGCAGCAAGCTTGGAGGTGCAGGCTGGCACCAGGAAGATAAAGACAGAGTTTACCATAATCGACACACCCTCCCCTTACAATGCTATCCTAGGAAGGCCATGGTTGCATGCAATTAGGGCTGTTCCCTTAACATTACATCAACTATTACGATTCCCAACAGAGCATGGGATAGAGGAGGTCAGAGGAGATCAACTGCAGGCAAAGAACTGCTCCATGGCAGTAATGAAATCCATCTACAGCATACGAGAACCAGAGAGGGCAGAGATCGAAGACGAGGACGTGGAGGTCCTAGAGGACGTCGGCAAGGAGCCAGCCGAGAAGAGTGAAGAAGCACTGAAGAAAATCCTCGTCCAGTAGGGGGATGAAGAACGCTTCTTCCTTCTCGGCTCGGGCTTAGCCGAAGAAGAGGAAAAAGAGTTGGAGGCTTTCTTGAGAGCAAACATTGAGGTGTTTGCTTGGACGCCTTACGAAATGCCTGGCATTGACCCCGAGGTCACTTGCCACAAACTGAACGCAGACAGGTCGGCCAAACTTGTAATCCAACGCGCAAGAAGACCGACATTGATGCACGTTAAAGCAGTAGAAAAGGAAGTAGACAGACTTCTGGAAGCCAAAGCCATTCGAGAAGTAAATTACCCGATATGGCTATCAAATACAGTGGTGGTAAAGAAAAAGAATGGTAAATGGAAGGTCTGCGTGGACTTTACCAGCCTAAACAAGGCCTGTCCCAAAGACAGTTTTCCTTTACCCAAGATCGACCAACTGGTGGATGCTACTTCAGGGCATTGAAGGATGAGCTTCCTGGATGCCTATAGGGGATACCATCAGATAGCCATGTACCCCCTAGAAGAAGAGAAGACTGCGTTTATCACCCCAAAAGGGCTGTATTGCTACAGAGTGATGCCTTTTGGGTTGAAAAACGCAGGAGGAACTTACCAAAGATTGATAACGAAGATGTTCAGACACCTGATTGGCCGAACAGTGGAAGTTTACATCGATAATATGGTCGTGAAGACCAAGGAACCTGCAAGTCATCTGGCCGACCTAAAAGCAGTCTTTGACATCCTTAAAACATATCAGCTCCGACTCAATGCATCGAAGTGTGCATTTGGAGTTGGATCTGGTAAGTTCCTGGGATACCTGGTGACCAGAAGGGGCATTGAGGCCAGCCCAGATTAGATCAAGGCCATCCTGGAGTTGAAGAGCCCGACATCGGCAAAACAAGTACAGATGCTGACCGGAAGGACTGCAACCCTGAACAGGTTCATAAGCAGAAGCTCAAACAAGTGCAAACCTTTCTTCAACTTAGTGAAGAAAGCCACAGACTTCTTATGGACCAAGGAATGTGAAGCTGCCTTAGCCGACTTAAAGAAGTATTTAACCACGGCTCCAGTTCTCTCAAATCCAGAACCTAGAGAGGAGTTGTTCCTGTACTTGGCAGTTTCGGAACATGCGGTAAGTGCAGTGGTAATCCGAGAAGAAAAAAGGAAACAAAGGGCTGTTTACTATGTAAGCAAAACGCTGGCTGATGCAGAAACTAGGTATTTACCCCTAGAGAAATTGGCGCTGCCTTTAGTAATGGCTTCAAAGAAACTGAACCATTACTTTCAAGCCCATAAAATTGTGGTGCTAACTGAACACCCTTTGAAGTCCCTATTGCAGCAAGGAGACCTGACAGGCAGAATAGCCAGATGGACAGTGGCCTTGGGCCAGTATGACCTGGAGTTCAGACCCAGAACAACAATCAAAGGCCAAGTTTTGGCCGACTTCGTGGCCGAGTTCACGCCCGAATCCAACGTACATCGTGCTCCGTTGAGCCAAGGTGAACGATGTCCAAGCGAGCAAAGAGGAGCCTAGCCGAGGGCAACGGAACAAAGGAAAGAAGAAAAACTCAAGCCCTACAGCATTTACATCGACGACTCCTTTTGACTGTTTGTTGATGAGAGTTCAAACCGACAAGGAGCGGGGGCAGGAGTAGTACTGGTATCTCCAGATGGACAAATACTAGAATAATCCATTCGTTTGGGGTTCAAAGCCTCAAACAATGAAGCAAAGTATGAAACACTGATTGCAGAACTGAAACTGGCAGTAGCAGTAGAAGCAGATGAGGTGATAGTCTTTTGTGACTCTCAGTTTATAGTCAACCAGACAACAGGCGAGTTCGCAACCCAAGATGAACGTATGTCAGCATACGCAAAGGAAGTAGGCAAATTGGTGGCCTTGTTTCAGAATTGCCGACTACAGCAAGTTAACCGAGATGACAACAGTCACGCCGATGCCCTGGCCAACCTGGCTAGTGCAATACAACCTGGAAAGGCAAGGATGATAATGGTCGACTACTTGTCGGGCCTGAGCATTGAACCACTGACCACAGAGCGTGAAGCAATGTGTGTGGACATGGGACCGAACTGGATGGACGCAATAATAGCATTCCTGAAAGAAGAAAAACTGCCAGATGATCACAAAGAGGCACACAAGATCAGATTGAAGTCGGCAAGATTCAGTCTGACAGCAGAAGGACATCTCTACAGAAGATCCTTCACTGGACCCTTTTTGAGGTGTGTTCATCCTTTACAAGTTGAAGATTTTCTATACGAAATACATGAAGGAATATGTGGAAGCCACGCAGGGGGCAGATCACTTGCCCACAGGGCTATTACCCAAGGGCATTGGTGGCCCTATATACAGAAAGATGCAGAAGCCTATGTCAAGAAGTGTGAAAAGTGCCAAAGGTTTGCACCACTGATACACCAACCAGTAGCAGACCTGAACCCAGTATCCAGTCCTTGGTCGTTTGCCCAATAGGGCATGGATCTTGTTGGAAAACTGCACCAAGCAACTGGGCAAAGGAAGTACCTGCTGGTAGCAACAGATTACTTTACCAAATGGATAGAAGCTGAACCCCTTGCTAAGATCCGAGATGTGGACGTGAAGAATTTCATATGGAAAAACATCATCACCAGATTTGGGATTCCAAGAGCAATAGTTGCCGACAATGGAACACAATTTGACAGTAAGCTAATCAAGAGCTTCTGTGCAAAATTCAAGATCAATAATTATTTTTCAACCCCAAGCTTTCCCCAAAACAATGGACAAGCAGAAGCATCCAACAAAGTCATCTTGGATGGGATTAAAAAGAGGCTACAGACAGCAAAGGGGAAGTGGGTAAATGAACTACCAAGTGTACTCTGGGCATATCGAACTACACCGAGAAGATCAACTGGGGAATCCCCATTTGCCATGGCCTACGGCACAGAAGCAGTCATTCCTCTTGAAGTCAGCATCCCAGGGATCAGAACCCAAGGAGTAGAGAACGGAACTAATGATGTATTATTAGCCCGAGATCTAGATCTGCTAGAAGAAAGAAGGGAGAGAGCTGTAATTCAACTGGCAGCATACCAGCAGCAGCTTGCCAGGGCTTACAATAAGAAGGTCAACCCAAGGAGTTTCAAATCGGTGAGCTCGTCTTGAGAAAAGTCGTCGGCAACAAGAAGGATCCCAGAGAGGGTAAGCTTGGCCCAAATTGGGAGGGACCCTATAGAATCATCTCGGTACTGGGCAATGGGGCATATCGGCTTGAAGATAATGAGGGCAAAGAGTTGCCAAGGCCCTGGAATACGTGCAGTCTTAAGTTTTTTTATCATTAAAATTTTCTTGTTCTTTGTTATTAGCCGAAGTAATAAATAAAGCTTGATTTTTTACACATGTGACTGATAAAATAGTTGATGAGTTTCTAGAATACATGCATAATGAGAATTCAAGTGGAACTTAAGTTCACATTAGGGGGCAGAAAGTTGGAAAATAATTTCTGGCAAGGTAGAATATACAAGCTAAAATCAGTCTAACACTTGTTGAAATTTGTGAAAAATTTACAAGTTGAAGTTAAACCGAGATCATGTTTAACACTTGTTGAAATTTGTGAAAAATTTACAAGTTGAAGTTAAATCGAGATCATGTTTAACACTTGTTGAAATTTGTGAAAAATTTACAAATTGAAGTGAAATCGAGATTATGTCTAACACTTGTTGAAATTTGCAAAAAAAATTTACAAGTAAAGGCCAAGGTTGTATTAAAATGAGTACTTATGTACTTGCCGATGTAAACCGTTGGTGGGCATAACCGAGGTATTTCACCCCAAGAAGATTACACAGTTAAGGTGTACATTAAAGATATGCAGAAATATTCTAAGTATGAGAGTCATACAAAACAGTAAAATGAGGACAAAGATACAAACATTCAGAAGAGAAAGTTGTATTTATGTTCAAAAGAAAGCACATCGGCCATAAGAACTGCTTACATTGTTCCAGAGAAAGAAAAAGTACAAGGTACAGAAAAAAGAAAAGAGCATCAAACTAAGATTCTTCAGCCACACTAGCAGGTTGGGTCTGGAGCTGGGAAAACTGCTGAGAAGACATGTCGGCCGCCTTCTCAGCCACAAGCTCGGCGTCTATTTCTTCAAAGGGTTTAGTCAAGGCTCTTATCAGCAATAGGCGCTGTCACGACCCAAACCCGTCCCTATGGGTTTAGCACCGTAACCGGCCAGTAATCCGAGATTACCGAAGGCCTGCTTAACAGTAGAACAGTAATACAGAGTACAGGGGCATGGCGGAAGCCAATACAGTAAATAAACAATGTCTAATGAGCTGTGACAGTCTGTATGCAAAAAGATTTTTCATACATTTATACTTTCAGTACAGAACCGTATGCATAACATTTACAAACATTCAGTAGGGACCTAATCCCTATTAACATTACAGTAAACGGTGCAGTACAGTGTTATCAGTCCATACAGTACAGTAACAGTCTATACAGTACAATGACAGTTGGGTGAAGCTAAGACACCCCAAAAGCAGTCTAAGCTTGATTACACTCGGAACCTCGCAGTGAGGCACAGTGGTTGGCTTGACAAAACTAAAGCTTGCTTGACGCTCCTAGCTGCAGTCTGGTGCCTGGACACCTACATATATATAAGCAGTGAGCTAAAGCCCAGTGAATAACATAATGCGTAAAGGGGTTAGAATGGATGTCCCTTCAGTATATTGAAAACAATCATTTAAATCAATTATCAGTTGTTCAGTACAGTAAACAGTCATATGTGGTACATCCATAAGCATAACAGTACAGTAAACAGTAGGTCTAAAAAGACCAAGCAGTACAGTAGGTCTACAAGACCGAACAGTCGTTGATGGCCAATCAACCAGTAAACAGTAGTGGTTCCAACAAGGGAACCGACAGAGATCTCTGTAACAGTAGACAGTCAGTAACAGTAATGCTAAGGATGCCACAGTACAATTCAGAATATAGGACATACATTCATTCAGTTAACAGTATCGGTTCAGAAAACAGTTCAGTTCAGTTCAGTAAACAATTCAGAAGATAATCATTTTTGAACATATCTTTACACAATTGTTACTCACAGAGTTTGGGCTTATCAGTAGCTAGAGCGTCTCCTCGGAATGCCAACCCTACACAGTATACAGGATGAACACACACTAAGCTATACAGTTGGGAAAGATCAATAACTTAATCCCTAATTTGCCTCAGTGTGTTCTACATCTATATCCTCATTAAGATGTCTTAAACTAGGCCTAAGAATGCCTAGAATGGGATGAGGATGCAAAAATACACTTAGAAAACATTTTGCAAAGTTTGCTGAAAATAGGAGCCTCGCTCGAGCGAGCCTTCCTTTGCTCGAGCGAGCAATCCTTCGCTCGAGCGATCTGATGAACAGTAAAAGTACTGGATGCTGTGATTTTACGTGCGATGGTCGCGCGATGCTCGCTCGAGCGGAGCCCTGGACAAAGGTGCTCGCTCGAGCGAGGAGGCCAAATCTGGAATTTCCAGATTTGTCTTCCAAGTTCGAACTAAGCATTCAACCACTCCAAACTCGACCTCTTGGGCTCAAATTCTGGAAAACACACCTAATTTCATTGTATAACAAGTTTTAAAGCTCAATTTATGAATTCAAGCCCCAAAGGTGAGTCAATTGAAACCATTTTTCAAACCCATTTTCCATAAACATAGAGAAATGCAAACATGCATGAAATCCAACCAAATTCAACCTTCAAAGTTTGTCCAAATGGACTCATTTCTACAAAAACATGATGAATTCATGAACCCAAGCCTTAATGTGAACATGCATGTGCAATTTACCATGAACTCAACTCACACTTCAACAATACCAACATACATGCATGAATTAGACTTCATATCAACATTATTGAACCAATTCATGTCTTAATTCTACAATTTAACATGAATCATGCAATAAGAAACCTAAACACATCAATGAGAAGATGAAACACCAACCTTAAGTCTCTAACTCAAGAATATAAGCTCAATTTTGTAACCCTCCAACAATTCATCCAAGTTCAAGCAAAAGTGGGATGAAATCAACTCTCTTAGTTTCTCTCTCTCTATATTTCGGTGGTGAGCTCAAAGTGAGCTGATGAAAATGTTGCTTCAAGGTGTAATAAGCCTCAACATAATAATAAACAAAGGCCCCACTAGGTGGCAATTCCGTAAATAAGGCAACTCTATTCATTTGGCTTAAATTAATCTAGTTTAATCATACTAAATCGATTTTCAGATAATTATGCCATAAAATCCCATTAATTACGATGATCATAAATCACTAATCAATTTTGGATTCGGTCGCTGTAGACACCCCATTTTTGACCGCCCTCAAGACTTGGGCGTTACTGATGGTTTGCTCGGTGTTGAGAGATGTGCAGGGCACAGGTTCAGTTTCTTTGGCAAGAAGAGAGGCGAAACTTTCCAAACACTTTGTTTAAGGGTTTGGAGTTCAAGAAAAGAGGAGAAGAGGGAAGAAAATAGGTTTGGGAGAAGTTCGACATGAATCCGGGTAGAAGCGAGTCGCGCAGCCCTCGCTGAATCAGGTCCATTCATCCGCATACTTGGAGTTAAGTTATGAGGCCACCATCATTGGAAAGAAGACTCCCGGGGCTTCACTTTGTACTCAAGAATCTCTTACATCCAAGTTCGGGTGGGGGAGATATGGTTGGTTGAAGTAGGGGATCATTCCGGTTGGATCGAGTCTGCGCGACTTCACGGAAAAGGGCATAACTTTTTGCACAGAAGGAATTTTGATGCAAGGTTTGCGCGGTTGGAAAGCTAACTTCCGGGGCTTCGATTTGCATACCTACCGGCCATGTTTTGACCAAGGAATCATCCATCGGCACTCTATTTAGCCGACCGGCAGAAAAGAGTGCCGACCGGCACTTTATTTTGGCCGATGATCAAACCTTCTGGCCGACCTGAACCCTTTGCACCCCCCAAGCTTAGTGCATACCAGCTGTGCCAGCTGGGATGCACAGAACCACATCCACGTGCATGCATGTGCACATTTTGCACCCTTATGAGCCTTTGACCCCTCTCTCCTCTAGGAGCTTGAACCTTTGGCCAAGCTTCTTGGAGAAGCTTGGCCAGCTGTATTAGCTTCTCTTAGAAGCCAAGAACCTCTTGCACCTCTTGAACCTCCTCTCTTTGCTTAGCCATTAAGTTAAGAGCCTTACATTGCCTATATAAGGAAGGCTTCCTCTCCTTTGTCTAGGGTTAGAGTTTTGGAACAAAAACCAGAGATATATAGATATATATCTCATATAGATAGATACAACCCTCTATCTCTCTCTATATCTTACTTCTTTGCCTCCAAAAGTCCATTGTTCTTGGGCCATTTCCCCTACAACTCATAGCACAACACCACCCCTTCCATTTCCAACGACTTGGGGCTGTTCTTCAGAGCTTAGGAGCACCTAAACTTGGTCCAAGAGGTGCTGGTTTGCTGGTCTTCAAGGGTAAGTCACTCTCTTCCCTTTCTTGCATTTTCTTGCTCCATATCTAAGCCTTGCTTGCAAGCACTTTTGGGCTCCGACCCAAACTTCAAATAGTCTTATTTTGGGGTCCTCTTCATGTTTGATTGAGGACCCCTTGCGTTTGGTGGCTGCATCTAGCACCTATCTCAATATCCTCTTGTATGCCATGTTTCTTGCATAGAATATTTGGCTTCTGTATGATCTGTTTCAGAGCATGATGTAAGCTAAGAATAGGCTTATTTTGAGCCCTTCTTCAACATTGTTGAAGGGCTCAACATTGTTTGCATACTCCATGTGCTACTTGCTTTGAAATCCATGTGATTTACCGTAATCTTGCATGCTTTCTTAGCCTATCTTGCTTCTGTTTTTGTGGCTGGTCATACACTGAAAATGTGCTTATTTTGTCATGTATAAGATCTCTTTTTGGTTGTTTAGGTCATCCATGACATGCCTTGTATAGCCACTTTGCATTTGGCTTGCTAGCCTTAAGTGCATGAGTATATAGCATGTGTGCTTGCATCATTTTAGTGGTTTGGAACCATCTAGCATGCTATTTCAGTCCCTTTGGTGTGCTTGTATGCTTACCTTAGTTGTCTCTTTAGTGCTCTAAAAGTATGTGTTGTGTACTCCATGTTTTGGCCTTAATGCATACCTTTGAATTTGAACCATCTAGATGCCATCTAGGGGGTCCTTTGGGCTTAGTTTTATGTGTTAAAACTCTGATTTTAATTGTTTAAGTATTGCCATGTGTGGTTGTACTAAGTGTGGTTCAAAGCCTCATTGGCTTGCCTTAATGCTTGGACCATTTGTATGCATGCTTAGCCTACTTTGTTGCTTGATTTGGCATCATTTTGTAGCATGATTTCAGAGCTTTCTAAGCATGCCATGTATCCATGTTTACCCTCTTTTAAGTGTGCTTAAAAGTTGCTCTTTGATGCATAAGTGTTGGACCTTGTATGCATGCATGTTTGTGTGTACACTAGCCCTCATTCCCATGACACTATGGCCACTGTTTTAGGCCTATTTAGGGCTGCCTAATCCATGTTTAAGTCCATCCTTCATTGGCTTGCATGCTCGCCTTGCATGTTTACTTGTATGTTTTGCATGAGTGCATTACATTGTTCACATTGCATGCTAGATGACATGTTTAGGGCTTCATTGTATTGACATGCATGCTAGGCCTCTTGAAGTGAGTGTGATAGAGGCTTAGCACCCTTATGTGCTTGTTTGCATTACATACATTTGAAATCAAATTTGCACACTTGGTTCTTGGGCCATCACGCATCGAAATGCGCGATTGGTGGTCCGAGAACCAAGGACTATACTCCCTTGAGTCACAAATATGATAAGAAGTATGGTTGGTGCAAACATTTGTCCCAAAATTCCATATGCACTGCTGCTGTTTGTTGCTGTCAAAACTGTCTCCTGCAGGAATTTAGTGCCGACCGGCACTCTTTAGTGCCGACCGGCAATCTTTTGTGCCGATTAGCTTCATTGCAGTCGGTGGCCAAACCCGCAGCCGGTGGCCAAACCCTTCAGCCGGTGGTGATCCTCAGGGTATGTGGAAGGTGTCCCAGGACTTTAGCAATTTTCCAGGGAGGCAGGACAGTGAAACAGAGGCAGCAGTGGCATGGCGCGGGTTCCCGGGCAAGTGCATCGAGCATGCATCATTCGCGCGCATCCCAAGGCGAGGGGCTGTGACCCCCTTTTATTTCACATTTATTTATTCAGTAATTGGAATTTGTAATATTTATTCATTTATTTTTGGACTGTATATTATTTTGGTCCCTCCGAGTGAGGGCGCAATTGTAATAAGGGTGTGTGAGTGTGTGTATGTCTTCCCACCCCCATTTCTTTCTCCCTTTTATTTACCTGCTTATGATGGTAGATTAGGGCATATTTAAATTAGCATAACAGTATGAAAGCATGTTTGCATTCATTCATTTGTTTACATGCACCGGGCTCGGTACATCATACAAACTGCATCGTACTTTCAATTCCAAATTGAATACGTGATAGTTGTAGCATTTCACATGCCATGTCTAGGATAGCCGAGCCTGCCTAGATTGCATTTTTGCATGTGTTGCGTTAGACATTTCAGTATGCTTAGGTCCATGCATGGATTTCTAATAAGCTTCTGTTTTGGCTTGGAGTACTAGGTGAGCTTTTATGCTTAGCATCCTCGCATGCGTGTGAATGTTGCCATAACAGCATGATTACCATGAGGCTAGCTGCTTACATGAGATAAAACTGTTCGAATGCCTGTGGATGGAGGTTGAATTACCTAAATTGGGACAACATATTAAAACTGTGAGTTTTTAAAGCCCACTAGATAGTGGCAAAACCGTCTTTTCTAAAAGCCGCTTGAAAGTGGCAAAACCTGCATTTAGCCTACTTGCGAGTAGCAAATCATTTTCAAACAAACAAGTGGTGTTTTGTTCCAACTTAGGCGATTTGGTCTATACTTGTTTGCTGTGCGCATAACGTAGTAAATCTAGGCTAATAACCGGTATAAGAACATGTAATGTTTTCAAATTCGGATATCATGGTTAGTAGAGGCCGGTCTTCGGACCGGGCGAAAGGGGGTGCTCATAGCTGACCTTCCCCGATCGTACCCAAGCTCCCGAGCCAAGTCATTTTGGTGATGACGGACACGTGGCCTTCGGCACCGAGTCAGGGTTTCCTAAATTTCCCTTTTCAAAATATTTAGGTGGCGACTCTGTAATCTGGCAAAGCAGTCCATGTTTGGCACTTTTTCAAAAATCTGTTTTTCTCAAAACGATTTGCCAGAGTTGGACTCTTTGGTTCGATTTAGAACCGTGACACAAATTGAGTCCGAACTGTAGAGTGAAGCCCACGGGCGCGTCTACAGTTTCTGGTCGCCGATAAAGCCTTCAATTAACAGTTTAAACATAACCATACAAACAGATAATTGGATAATTAAACAGATAGAGTGCAAAATAACATATATTCAATCAGTTCAGTTCCAATTTTCATTCGGTCAGTTCAGTATTTCAGCTAATCCAATTATCAGTCAAAACCAGTCTTAATTTAGCAGTAATCAGTGACAGTATCAGAAATCGTGGTCAATCAGTGATCAGTGATGAGGGTTGTTACAGTCTCCCCTCCTTATAAAGAGTTTGGTCCTCCAAACTCGAATTAACATATGACAACAGAATGAGATGATGCCTATCAAAAGGTAACTTTCACTCTATAACAGGAGTATAATCATATTCATAAACAGGTTCATGGCCCAATCTCATCTTAGCAATGCAAGAAACAGAATCAGAGAAATCACATATGAGGATTGGGGCTCATATTAAAACAGAATCTTATGCACATTCAGATCTCAGTCAAGGACCGATTCAGATACATGTTCATTGCATATTTTTGTCTAGAGCATACGTAGATGCACAATCCTGGCTTATGTATACATGGTGCATTACTAGAGCAGATACAGAACAGATGCGACATGGCAGGTACAGAACAGATACAGTGCAGAACAGATACAGTACAAAACGAGTACAATACAGAGCAGATACAGTTACATAATGGTTATGAATAACCAGTTCCATAAGGGAATCCCGAATCCGGGGTAACAGAACAGAACAGTACAGAAGCTGGGCCCTCATAACGAGGCCTCCGGTACGGGTAACAGAGTGCAGACAGATATAAGTTCCATAAAGGAACCTCCGATACCGGGCAGCTAACATTATTACATAATACTAAGAGTCACGAATATATAACAGGGATCGAACAATCATTCAGTAAACAGCATATAGCATTTTCGAGACAAAACTTATTTCGTGACACGAAATATGAATAAAGTGGCACAGTAGTACACAACAGGTACAGTAGCAGTAGCAGTGTCAGTACAGTGACAGTACAGTAACGGTGACGGTGACAGTACAGTAACAGTACAGTAACGGTATAGTAGTATTCACACTACTTATATCAAGTACTTATCGGGGTTATAGATTTGCACTGGTCTCAGTTTCATAAGTAATTTCCCCCGTTAAGTTACAGAGTTTCGATTCATTCTCCCGAGTTGTTCACCCAGTCTTAGTTCAATTTGATTCTCGATTCGGTAAGCCATCACAGTCAGTCCAGTTCATTCGGGAGTTATCGGGAACATAAGGCAAATTTGTACATTACTCCCATAGCAGTAGGCAGAGTTCTTAAGCATTCATTTACTATTCATCAGTGCCAGTCCTTACCGATTCGGTCATAGCACATGTCAATACGAAAGCAGTCATACAGATTACATATACTTCCAGACAGTCAGAGTTTATGATCAAAACCAGTCTGTGGTCAACAGATCCCACCAGTTCTGAAGTACAGTAATCACCAAAACAATCATTCCCTAGTCAAACAAGTTCATGGTTATAACGGTAATACCAGGTAATTAATCACATGCCACATACCCAGTTTTTCCTACATTATAAACAAATCCGGTAATAGCTCTTAATAAGAGTTTTCTCAGATCAAATCGATGAAAGTTCGACTAGGTCATTTCAGATGCAAGTTCTATCCAAACATATCAAATAAAAGTTCGAAGCGCAAGCATCAAACAAAAGTTCCATCAGTTACACAAAAGGGTTTCATTGACCCACGGTTCCATCAGATTAGTTCAGATCAAAGTTCTATTCTTATCATTTCCAGATCAGTTAACATTAGTTCATACTCCGGTCATTTCGGTACATAGTAGTTTCACAATCAGTCTGAGTTCATCAATTATCAAACTTACATCAGAGTCCGGTACCATTACAATTCATATCAAAGCAGTGCAGGTCA
Source organism: Camellia japonica (assembly GCA_030407325.1). Taxonomy (NCBI): domain Eukaryota; kingdom Viridiplantae; phylum Streptophyta; class Magnoliopsida; order Ericales; family Theaceae; genus Camellia; species Camellia japonica. The sequence goes on from JAPPVO010000031.1 coordinate 35,550,247, forward strand.
CATACAGTGTGTTCCTCCCAATAAGTTTACAGACAAATGCACAAACACGCAGTTAGTCATATCGAGAGGTAAGCATCACAGTCAACATAGCAATTTCCAAATAAATCCTTCATATAAGCATATGGTATACAGTAATACATCACACAAAGTTCTTGGTGGCACATAATGGTGAGTTGTCATACAAGGGTTCCAAATCAGTCATAGTCACTAAAGTATAGGCTCGCAGACCAACTCCAACAGTCATGTCAATTTTTCCACAATCACGATTCCCAGTCAAGAGTTTATCGGTTGGGGTCTTTATTCAGTCATGCAGTTACAGAGTCATAGTCCCAACGGTTAACTTATCAACAAATTAATCAGTCATTCCGAGCAAAGGTACAGTCATATATGTGCATGTTCAGAATCTACTAACAGTCCCATTACAGGTTCACGGGTTCAATGTACAATGCAAAATAGTTCCTCCAGAGACGATAGTTAAGATAACCAGTCATATATCTATTCAGTCTAGTAATATCCTTAAGCAAAGGTAAGCAGATATGTACACAAGTCTAAGCGGTTTCCTTAGCATAGGTAAATGTTAACATGAGGTTTTACAGTGTCGCACATATAGTCCGCATCAACGGTAGATTTCAAAAGATCCATTATTCACAGTCCATTCCTCTCAATCTTAACAGTGTTACAAGCATGGGAACATACATACAGATGTAAGATCAAAATCAGTTTTCATGTAGGCATTCGTTCACAAATTCATAAGCAGAAGTTCATCTTTACAAACCAATATGGGTTCTCAATTTCAGCAGTCCCACACACAAACAGTTCACGTGTATATACGTAACAGTTCAGTACAAATCATAGTCGTACAAATTTCTCGAATTACAGTCAATCATAAGGTATTCCCATGTTCAATAGTTCTAGTACAGTTCAAAAGGTCATACCTAACAGTTCACATTCAGTTTGTGCAATACGATACAAGGGCTCAACTCAGCAAGTCCTCGCTGTTCACAAGTTCTAACAGTTCTCAGTGTATGGTTCATAATTCCAGTAGTTCAATTAGTGCAGTCAATATGTTCGCAGTCTATACCAAATTACGGAATATACGATTCCCCACACAAACGTTCGTATAAGCAATTTCATCTGTTTCAGGTAATACCTACGTCAGTCTTTTCAGTGTTCCGAGCATTTGTGGGCAAGACTTAGGCAAATATCCCTCATGTCCATGCCTAGAATAAGTTTCAGATAGGCGGTGGCAACGCCCCATTGGTATTTCCCACATACCGTACAGATAGGTATATCGTTGTTCACATTACTTCTTTGACCTTCATTGGTCAAAGCTATTGCCGAGATTTTCTATTCACGGAGGTCATTGAAGCACCGATCATTTTCACTTTCTGTTACTTTTGTTTCATTCTTTCTAATTTCAGTTGACAATGTCAAACACATCTAGGTCACTCCCACCTCCAGTTCTTTTCCAGTCAGTGTCTATCATGTGGGTTGCCTATCAGATTAGCTGGGTAAATTTTACCTCATATTCGACCACAGTCCTATCACTTTACTCAAGTTGTTCAAACTCGGATACTTTCCTATTTCAGATGTATTGGGGAAAGCATTTTTTCGAAGAGAACTTCACATATTTTCTCAGTTTCTAAACCCAAGTCTCAGTTTTCAGTGGTTCAGTACCTCCCAGAAATTTCGGTGGTTTCAGTTTATTTGGGTTTCAGTATTAGTGTCATCAGTTCATATTCAGTTGGTTCAGGCACGTATGTCTGCCTTTATTCTCTCAGATTTTCGATTAAGGCCTCAATCATTCATTCTAGCCTGTTAATCCTCAGATTAGAAGTTTCAGTTCACTCACAATCCTCGCCCTTGTTGTTGTTATTTCAGATTCTCAGTTAACCTATTCATTTCCCAGGAATTTACCAAGAATTTCCGACTCGAAGCAACGCTGGCCAACGTGATTCCAATCGGACTTTCCAGGTCATTCAACAAAGGCATGAGACTCTACGGTTTAACATTTCACAAATTAGGTTCCCACATATTTCTTTGATCAACACAGGGAAGTTCTCACTGATTTCACATTTTATTCCATATCAGACGTGTGTATACTTTCATTTCAGTTCAGGTATGGTCACATGACCCTTTACTTTCACACGTTCACTTTCTTATAGATTTCCACAGTCGGTAGTAACATTAACATTACATGTTATTCCATTTAACTTCTTTAAGTATGCATATAGGTTTCGTTTCATTTCACTATAAGCAGTGGTAGCAATTATAAATATAAACAGTTGCATACTTAAACAATTTAACACATTAGCATATAATCAGTCATGTCATTGTCGCACACACTTTTCATGCTCATGCAATGCCCTAATTTCTTTTCTAGGACATCCTATAGCTCATTTGGACACGTGTGTGCGGTATAACTCGTGGTTAAGTATCGCTCTGATACCACTCTGTCACGACCCAAACCCGCCCCTATGGGTTTAGCACCGTAACCGGCCAGTAATCCGAGATTACCGAAGGCCTGCTTAACAGTAGAACAGTAATACAGAGTACAGGGGCATGGCGGAAGCCAATACAGTAAATAAACAATGTCCAATGAGCTGTGACAGTCTGTATGCAAAAAGATTTTTCATACATTTATACTTTCAGTACAGAACCGTATGCATAACATTTACAAACATTCAGTACAGGGACCTAATCCCTATTAACATTACAGTAAACGGTGCAGTACAGTGTTATCAGTCCATACAGTACAGCAACAGTCTATACAGTACAATGACAGTTGGGTGAAGCTAAGACACCCCAAAAGCAGTCTAAGCTTGATTACACTCGGAACCTCGCAGTGAGGCACAGTGGTTGGCTTGACAAAACTAAAGCTTGCCTGACGCTCCTAGCTGCAGTCTGGTGCCTGGACACCTACATATATATAAGCAGTGAGCTAAAGCCCAGTGAATAACATAATGCGTAAAGGGGTTAGAATGGATGTCCCTTCAGTATATTGAAAACAATCATTTAAATCAATTATCAGTTGTTCAGTACAGTAAACAGTCATATGTGGTACATCCATAAACATAACAGTACAGTAAACAGTAGGTCTAAAAAGACCAAGCAGTACAGTAGGTCTACAAGACCGAACAGTCGTTGATGGCCAATCAACTAGTAAACAGTAGTGGTTCCAACAAGGGAACCGACAGAGATCTCTGTAACAGTAGACAGTCAGTAACAGTAATGCTAAGGATGCCACAGTACAATTCAGAATATAGGACATACATTCATTCAGTTAACAGTATCGGTTCAGAAAACAGTTCAGTTCAGTTCAGTAAACAATTCAGAAGATAATCATTTTTGAACATATCTTTACACAATTGTTACTCACAGAGTTTGGGCTTATCAGTAGCTAGAGCGTCTTCTCGGAATGCCAACCCTACACAGTATACAGGATGAACACACACTAAGCTATACAGTTGGGAAAGATCAATAACTTAATCCCTAATTTGCCTCGGTGTGTTCTACATCTATATCATTAAGATGTCTTAAACTAGGCCTAAGAATGCCTAGAATGGGATGAGGATGCAAAAATACACTTAGAAAACATTTTGCAAAGTTTGCTGAAAATAGGAGCCTCGCTCGAGCGAGCCTTCCTTTACTCGAGCGAGCTTCCAAAATCAAAGGCTTCGCTCGAGCGAGCAATCCTTCGCTCGAGCGATCTGATGAACAGTAAAAGTACTGGATGCTGTGATTTTACGTGCGATGGTCGCGCGATGCTCGCTCGAGCGGAGCCCTGGACAAAGGTGCTCGCTCGAGCGAGGAATCCTTCGCTCGAGCGAGGAGGCCAAATCTGGAATTTCCAGATTTGTCTTCCAAGTTCGAACTAAGCATTCAACCACTCCAAATTCGACCTCTTGGGCTCAAATTCTGGAAAACACACCTAATTTCATTGTATAACAAGTTTTAAAGCTCAATTTATGAATTCAAGCCCCAAAGGTGAGTCAATTGAAACCATTTTTCAAACCCATTTTCCATAAACATAGAGAAATGCAAACATGCATGAAATCCAACCAAATTCAACCTTCAAAGTTTGTCCAAATGGACTCATTTCTACAAAAACATGATGAATTCATGAACCCAAGCCTTAATGTGAACATGCATGTGCAATTTACCATGAACTCAACTCACACTTCAACAATACCAACATGCATGCATGAATTAGACTTCATATCAACATTATTGAACCAATTCATGTCTTAATTCTACAATTTAACATGAATCATGCAATAAGAAACTTAAACACATCAATGAGAAGATGAAACACCAACCTTAAGTCTCTAACTCAAGAATATAAGCTCAATTTTGTAACCCTCCAACAATTCATCCAAGTTCAAGCAAAAGTGGGATGAAATCAACTCTCTTAATTTCTCTCTCTCTATATTTCGGTGGTGAGCTCAAAGTGAGCTGATGAAAATGTTGCTTCAAGGTGTAATAAGCCTCAACATAATAATAAACAAAGGCCCCACTAGGTGGCAATTCCGTAAATAAGGCAACTCTATTCATTTGGCTTAAATTAATCTAGTTTAATCATACTAAATCGATTTTCAGATAATTATGCCATAAAATCCCATTAATTACGATGATCATAAATCACTAATCAATTTTGGATTCGGCCGCCGATAAAGCCTTCAATTAACAGTTTAAACATAACCATACAAACAGATAATTGGATAATTAAACAGATAGAGTGCAAAATAACATATATTCAATCAGTTCAGTTCCAATTTTCATTCGGTCAGTTCAGTATTTCAGCTAATCCAATTATCAGTCAAAACCAGTCTTAATTTAGCAGTAATCAGTGACAGTATCAGAAATCAGTGGTCAATCAGTGATCAGTGATGAGGGTTGTTACAGGCGCGTTCGACATTGCCTTCTCAGGAGCAGCATCTTTGGGAACCTCCTCACCCTCCTCATCCTGAGTCAAGTCCAGGACTTGCTCATTTTGAGTAGGGAACTTGGCCCCAGCAGCTTCCTTTGACTTCCTCACCAAAGCTTCCTCCTCAGACTCAGAATTGTCATCGGATTGGCTTGGAGTTGGGGGGAATGGCAGGGCAAGGACGTCCGGTGTTCCTAAAGGGGGAGTCCTCGGGGATTTCAAGCTTTTTCAGTAAAGTCATCCAACCAAGGGTGAAACCCTTGTTGCATGCCTGCTTCACCTGTTTCTCGTAGTCCGCCGTGACATCAGCCACCCCCTCATTGTATCCCTTCTCGTCGGCGGCCTTGATTTCGGCCTCTTTTGTGGCTAAGGCATCTTGAAATTCTTTATGGGCCTGGGTCATCTTTTCATCGGCCTCTCTCTTTTCGGCCTCGAGAACCTTCTTGATGGCCTCAGCGGCATCCGCTTTTTCTTTGGCGTCATCCTTAGCTTTGATAGCAGCCTCGGCCTGATCCTCCAAAGTCTTCATTTTTGCCTCGGCCCTTTTATTGGTCCTTTGCAGACTAGCAACCTCCCTAGTCTTGTCGGCCAGCGCCTTTCTTGTCTCAAAAGATTGCATTGAGAAGGAGTGAGCGTGCTGGATTGCCTGAAGAAAAATGGACAGAGCAGAAGTTATTAGAAAATTTTCTAAGTATAAAATAGAGAAAAAAAAATTACCAAATAAAGGGGCTTATTTTAGCAGAGTGCTGTAGCATCAAGGCAAAGTTTTCATACTCAGTCATCTCGGCATTACGGTCGAGATCCCCAGGGAGGAGCAAGGCTATAGTAAGGGCAACACCAACGTTGATGTCGTTGGCACTATCATCGACTTTGACCGACCTGTCCTCCAAAGTAATTGGTGGAGCCCAGGGAGTACCAGACTTCATGGAGCCCGACGCTGTGGCTGACTCTGACCTCGGCCTTTTGGACCGAGTTGATTGAGATGGTTCGGCATCGGCGGGCCTCTTCTCGACAACAGAAGAGGTCTTCTCACTCTCAACCAATTTTGAAATTGGCAAGGTGTCCTCAGTATCAATCTGAGTCACCATTGCCTTTGGCTGGGCCTTCTTGAGTCTTTTTTGCTTTTGTTTTGGTTGAGGCTGGGCTTGTGCTGGTTGAACGCCAACGTCGGCAAGGATACTGGCTAAGAGGTCTTTAGCGACTGCTTTCTGGCGGCCTATCTTAGCAGCAAAAACAGTTTGTCGTCGGCGTCGGCGTTGAGATGATGGGATTAGTTGTAGAGCTGAGGTAGATGGCTGCCCTACTGGATCTGAGGTTGATCCTTGATCTAGCCGAGATGATGAGGCTGTTGGAGGAGTAATGGCGGACGGAGGAGACTGACTCTTCTTCTTCTTCTTTGGAACGTCGGGAAGAACCGACTTCTAAGTGGGAATGAAGTTAAGTAGTAGTGGGGCTCTCCGCTTGTGGACTAGCAAATCCAATAGCTTTTTCAAGGCCTTGCTGGGGAAGAAAGACTGGCGAAAGCCCTTTGGTGGCTGAGGAAGAACTGCAAAAAGAAGAGCACAGACATTAGAACAAAGTATAGAAAACTTCAAAAAAAAGAGCAAGAAAAAGTGACACTTGGCCCTTACCATCTCCTTCCCTGAAAATTGTTCGGCTTAGGGGATAAAGGTGGAGGTCATCGTTGGGCTGAAACTCCCAGTTGCCCGAGACGATAAAGTAATCGTCTCCAGCACCTTTGTTTGAGTCTGGGAGGTCGGCTATGGGGTTGTACTCAGTGGACCTCGGCTTGAGGTAATAGATATGGCCTTTTTCCGATTTCAGGCGACACATAGTGTAACAGTACTGGAAATCGGCAAGAGTAACCCTAGCATTATCTTGTTTGGCTAAGGCTATTGTATCGTTGATAACTCGGTAAGAATTGATGGCAAGTTGCATTGGGTTCAATTTATAGTAATGAAGGACTTCTCGGAAAAAGGTGTCAAGTGGAAACCTAAGTCTGTACTCGATAAAGGCCACTACTGGAAAAGGCATAAGGTTTACATCGGGCATGATTGAGTCATCCTTCCCAGCCAACCTCAGATGAACGTTGGCTGGGATGTCAAACTCCTGCCTAAAGTGTTCTAACTTGGTCGGGGTATCTACCCTACGCTCCCACATACCCATGATGTCGGCTTGAGGGAAAGGTGAAGGATTTCGGAAGAAAGTGTTTTGTAACGGTTTTTAAAGACCTCGGCTAAAACCTAATGTGAGCTGGGGTAAGAATTTGTGGGGATCGTTTTAGTTTTTCCTAAAAATTTGTGGGTTCTACAAGCAAATCCCAAACCTACATCTATGGAAATGAAGATTGAAGACACGAATCTGGAAAGGAAACAGAAAACAGAAAACAGAAAACAAGAATGTAATTCAGTGTCAAGAACAGTGATGGATCATCAAGAAACATAAGACAAAAGTTTACGCAGGTGTGTCAGGCCAAGAACAGTGGCAAAAATCAACAAGTGTGTGCATAGTGTGAATTCAAGAAACAGATGGGGCAAAAACAGAATCATGAGACAAACATGTGGTGATACAAGTTGAAATATCAAAGATATGAGCAGGATTGCAGAGGCAGAGCAGTGGAGTTTAGTAAAGCAAAAAAGAAACTGAAACAAGAAGTTAAATCGGGAAGAAACAGTAACTCACCGAAGAAAAGAAGCCGGTGTTGAGTTCGCCGAAGTCAGACAAGCGAAAGTAGCGGAAAAAGACTAGCAAGAGCCTCGCCGGATGGGGTGAATGGCGGTGGTAGCAGAGCTTGAAAGCTTGGAACAATGGAGGATTTGAGAAGGTAAGAGAGAGAGAGAGAGAGTTTGAACAAAGACGATGATAAGTGAAAAGACGAGGAGAGAGGAAACGAGTTTTGTTAAAAACTTGAAGAGGCGGAAAAATGCAATTAAATGTGCCTGGAAAGACGTATCTGACAGACGGCGTACGTAACACGAGGCGATTTTATGGCGCGTATTAAACACGGTCCAATGGGATAGAAACGCAAGGCAGAAACAGTTGGAATGTTGTTTGTGACAGCTCATGCGTGTGATAGAACTCTTGGAGTTCTTGGCTAAATAAAACAATGACCGCGGCTGGTAGGAAGATCTCAGCTAAATAACTCGAATAAACTAGATTATTGGATCGAAAAGCCTTGATAAGACAGACTTCAGGGCCTGGTCGTATGAAACTGGCGCATGATGACCTCATTAAATGGATGATACAACAAGATAGCCGACATGCTATACGATATAACAATATAGGTTCCATCACCTCAGGATGCCGAGGTAATAGAACCTAGGGGGCAGTTGTGGGGATATATTTTCTGAGTACCAACACGTGGCCAAGGTGACACCGACGTGTCAGCCGAGGTGCCACGTGTCCTTGTCTACGCTGAGATGATCTTGGCTAGGCCAAGGTTATCTCCGAAGATATCGGAATCCGGGATAAGCGAATAAGGGACAAGAGTCCTAGAATGAGGAAGGACTTCAGCCTGGATAAGAATAAAACTCTTAGGGAGTTTATCTTTATCTATTGGAGAGTCCATGATAAGCACTGAGCTAAAGTCCATTGAAGCTAGGCTTCTATTGGAACTGAGTTTGTGTTGGTTATAAAAGAGGAGCACCCCCATGGGTCTAAGGTACGCAATTTATATTCTGAACAGTGAGTTAAGCACTTGATCTATCTTTGAGAGATAACTAACTTGATCGTCGGAGTGTCCCCGGGTGGACGAACCACCGTCGAAATCTCTTCTTTCTGTTGTAGGTCAATCAGGCGCCATCTATTCTGCCAGTGCTCTCCAGTTGAATACTGAGTTGGCAGTGTGGTCAGAAATTCACTTACACACCTCTCATAAAAAATAATACAAAAATAATCAATTTAATTAATTTATATTTTCTCATACAAATATTTTATTTTAACATTTGACTTGTACTTTACACGGCCTTTTTTCCTATCTAGTATATATATAAAGGGTAGTGTGGTCATTTTGCAGGAATTTGTCCTTATGGACTTAATGTTTTAACACTTGGACCTTTGGGTAAAGAAAATTTAAATTTAAATTTACCGTCCGAACACACTATAATAAATAAGTTTCCTTTGTTTAAATTTGGTCAAATTCATATTCATTCTGTAACTTAACTTTTTGGATAAAATATTTATAATAAAAAAAATTAGGAAGGTTAGAAAATTATTTTAAAAAGTCAAACATCTCACTAATTATGATTTTTGATACAACTTAAAAAAAATATTCCTAAACACATTAATATATTTTTTTCACTTAAAAAAAGGACAAAAATTCAAAAAACTATTTAAAAAGTCAATTCTCAAACAAATATAATTTTTTTTTTAAAACAACTATTAGATTGCTTCTAAAAATTGTACTAGAAAAATTTTGGATTAAAAAAAAAAAACACAGACTTTATGTCTTGTAACGAAATAAATATTGATTTTTAATTTTATTAATTTAAAATATAATATTTTAATTTATTTTTAATCTAAACCATATGTCTATTTTTATTAAATAAAACAGTCCGAAAAATATAATTTAGTCATTAAGATAAATAGAAATGAGTATTTTAAACATTTATAATACAATTACATTGAATTTAATGATTAAAATATAATTTTTGTGACAATTTTACTTGACGAAAATAAATAAATGGTTTGAATTGAAAACAAATAAAAACAAATTAAGATTTAAATTAATAAAATTAAAAATCAAAAATTATTTTATTATAAGACACAAACGGTTAATATTTTTTTTATAATATCTCCAATTTTTTTATTATAAAAAAAAACCACATACACTTGGGGCCATTTATTTTCAGAGGTAGAATGGAGGGAATTCTTAGTGAGTGGATTAATAGTGAGGGGATTGTTAGTGAATGACTTAAGTAAAATTATGTTTGTTTTGATGATAGTTGTTGGTGTATAGATTGTTAAATTATTTTTATATAAAATAATAAAACAAATAAAAAAAATACAAAAACATTAAATATTAATGTTAAAAAAAATGCCCAACATGTAAAAAATAAAAAATAAAACAAAATAAAATAAAACAATGATTTTTACTAAACAAAAAATACAAAAACTAAACATTAATGTTAAAAAAAAAAAAATGCCCAACATATAAAAAAAAAAGTCCAGCGGACTATTTTCTAATACCAAGGCCCATCTTAATCCAGAGGGGATTATGAATCCCTTCTCCATCTCCCAAAACAAATACAACATTAGTAAGTCCCGCTTCCATTTCTATCTCAATCCCAATCTCTCTTCTATCTCTTATAACAAACAGGGCCTTGGAGCATAGGCATAAACGTGGCCTGCCACTCCTTATCCTACTAACAATCTTCCAATATTTAGATTGTTTGGAATGATTTAAATAAATATATTTTTTTATAAAAAGATATACAAACAAAAGAGAGAAGTGATATAACTAAAAAAAAAGATAAATAAATGAACTTTTTTAGTATGTCTCAAATAATTTCTTAATGTCGGTTATTTAAGGAGAAATATTAAATCAGTGAGATATTAAAAAAATAATTATAAATTAATAAAAAATTTATAAAACTAATAATTATGATTATATATAATTTTTTTGGTGATGAATTTGTATTTTTCTTTTGGGTCTGAACGGTCTCCAATCTAGATCTAAGACAGTTCAGTCTAGTTCGGCCTATTGAGCTCATTTTTAGGCCTCTTTTTGGTAATTAGAATTATTCACATTTGAGGACTTGTTGAGTACATTATTTTTGTAAAAACATCACATCGATCGGATAACGGATACTATGTATTCATATTATTTTTGTCTGAAAAAAATAAACATTAAAAAATGAACGGTTCATAAAAAAATAATCTGAATACATAGTATCCATTATTCGATTGATGCGATTTTTTATTAAAATAATATACTTAATAAATCTTAAAATATGAACGATTCAAATTATTTAAAAAAAATGGGAGTAAATTACACTAATAGTCCCTATAGTTTGGGGCTTGTGTCACTTTGATCCCTAACTTTTTAATTGTGACACATTTGACCCTGAATTTTGAATCTTGTTTCAAATAAGGACAATTGAAGATATCATTAGATTTTTCAAGGGTAAAATCATCAATTTGATAAAATATAAACTAATTTGATAAAAATAAATGTCAAACAAATATTTTTAAATTTTTAAAAATTATTTCTATCAACTAAAAATAAAATTATATAAAATTGATAAATCTTTTAGACATTTATTTTTTTTACCAAATTAATTTTTATTATGTGTTTGAATGATGATATGTAAAATTAATTTTTAAAAATTAATCATGTAATTTTTATTAATTTTTATCAATTTTACATAATTTTATCATTGGTGAATAAAAATAATTTTAAAAAAATTAAAAATATTTTTTTGACATTTATTTTTGTCAACTTAATTTATATTTTATTAAATTGACGATTTTGCCCTTGAAATTAAATAATGATATATTCAGTTGTCCTTATTTGAAATAAGATTCAAAATTTAAGGTTAAATATATTACAATTGAAAAGTCAAGAACTAAAGTAACACAAGTCCGAACTATAGGGATTAGTTAATTTGTCCCAAAAAAAAATAAAAATAAAAAATAAGCTCAATAAATTTTCCCTACATCACTGTAAGGTAATAGCCCCGTTATTTAAACACTCCTCCTCAAAGCCTCAACCCCAAACCCTAATCTCCAATCAACCAAATTGCGCGATCTTCCACTCTCTCTGTTCGTGTACATATTTGTGGGACACATTCAATCTCGAATCAATCTGATAAGTTTGAGTTTTCGGTGCTCTGCTGAATCCTTGTCGAACGATAATGGTTAGTTTCTTCCTTCCACTTCAATCTCTCTCACAATTTCCGAAAAATTTGCTAATTCAACCTATTGTATTTTGTCCACTGGTCAATTTTCATCTTCTATTTGAGTTTTCGTCAAGTGTTTGGACAAGAATTTTGTTAGGCTTTCATTTGATTGTATTGTATTGACATGGTTGTGTCTTGTTATACCCATACTGGACTAACCTCGACCCACTTCACTAAAATTTCTTATATGCATAGAGACTTATGTGTGAACATTTAGAGCCTCTCTAAGCTCCAATTTTTATTTTTATTTTTATTTTTTTTATTTATTTATTTTTTTTATGACCGGTTGTTTGGGCTAGCTTATGTGCGCCCGACTAATCCTAGAACCATGAAAAGTGCCCCTCCACGTGGATTGGGCAAATCTTGAGCAGAGCCACGCCTGTGGCCCTAAGGAGCGGATTGCTCCTAATGGGAGTTGAACTTGAGATTTAGAGAGAGCACACCCCTAGGCCCCAAGTTGCACCCATCTGGCTAACCCCTTGGAGTTGCCTCTGTAAGCTCTCTAAATCTCCGACCCAGTTTTGTAATTGTGTTAAATAATTGGAAAAATTAGACTAACGGCCTTTACAAGCTGCAATCCCCCCCCCCCCCCCGGGGCGCCCTCTATTCATATTTGTGTACATGTTTATGTATGTAATCATAATTTCATTCATTTATCTTTGACTTAAAAGTGATTTGATATGAACTTTCTTTAGCTTTTAATCCCCAAACCAATTTTGAGAAGAGTGAGTGGGGGGGCATCTGCTATCTTAGTTTAGTTAGTTTTTTTTTTTGCATCTGTTATCTTAGTTTTGCCAAATAACTAATCCATTTATCTTCTAATCTTTGTTAGTGATTGGTTTGTGTGGTGTTTTTATAGACTAGCAGAGGAGGGAGGGACAGGTTTCGTAGAGATTACCTTCCAAGATCTGAAGAGAAGAGCCATTATGGGCGAAACAATGTTCCCCCATCAAGACACCTCTGGGTTGGAAATTTGTCTCATCACATATCTGAAAACACTTTAGCTGATCAATTCTTAAGATTTGGTGACCTTGAGAGAGTTGCTTTTCAACCGGGTCGTAGCTATGCTTTCGTTAATTTTAAAAATGAAGAAGATGCTTGTGAAGCAATGAGAGCACTTCAAGGTTATGTTGTTGCGGGCAATCCACTTAGAATTGAGTTCACAAAGGCGGTTAGTTTTGTCCACCTTTGTCTGTTTTTCTTATGATGCAATGTTGCTGTCATTTTATTGTAGATGCATATGTTCCATCAATTATTTAATTCATTCTATAAAAGCAAAATTAGCTTAAATTAACGTGTGTTGAAGAAGAACAACAGAAAAGAAACATGTGATCCAATATCTAATCTTTTGGGAGAAGATTCTTAGCCCATTCACAAAAGATTTGCTTCTCATTTCATGCTATTGACACGTTTATTGAAGGGATAAACTTATCTGATAAATGAAATTAAGTTAATTAACTATAACATGCAAAGTTGTTGACGCCCTAATCTAAGGAATAGGTCCTTTTTCATTTTCCATTCCATGCTTTACATTCTACTCAGCCAACAAGATGGTGACATCCTAAAGACATAAATAAATTGATGGCCGTACACTCGAGAATATTACGGGCACTACCTTGAAGCGAATATTTGTTAGGCTTGTCAACAAAATCAAAGAAGGGAACTATAAGTTATCAAATGAGGTGCAGACAGGGTATTTGGAGTGTGGGACCTTCTTCCCTTTTCAATTGAATGTGCTCCACATTATTCAGCCAGTGAGAAGGATGTCTCTTCTATCATGGACACAAAATTGCAGCTTAAAGAAATTAACTTCTACACTTAAAGAGTGACTTGTTATTGTTGCCTGTATTGAATGGGCTTGGCATGCTTATGACCACCTTTAACAGAAGGAAAACTGTAACTAATCAGATATATAAGGGTAGCCATTCATTTTCCAAGGAATAGGTCATTCTTTCATTTTCTATTAAGTACTGAGTTTACAGAGGGTAGGCCTCTCCTATCTTAAAAACTAATATGCAAGTTAAATGCACCAACAATATTAAAATTATGTCAGATCTGCAATCCTGGGTGGGCTCTCCACAATATTTTTCACCAGCATTAAAATAAAGGGGCAATGGATGACTTCAAAGGGATTGGCATTGTAATTCAAGGATTGGCATTTTTCTCCTTTCTATGAGATACTTGCATTATTTTAGATAACTAAAAATATGATCTCCCATCTTTGATAAAATCATGCAATTTATAATGAACTTGATTATTGGGAAATCATGGAGGATACACATGCCCTAGTTGGCATTGCATTGTTATGACAGTTTTATGAGTAGGGATATGCAGCTTGTTGTAGAAGTTGCTGCTCATCGTAGTGTTGATTCAACTTACAATGGTGAAGACAACAATATTTTGGTGTTAGCTTCGGCAACTCCGCATTCTATGTGATACGGAATGTTACCAGGTTGATTGGATGCTCAATATGCCTTTCAAAATGATTAAATACCTTTTCTTGAATCCTATGAAATGCCCGTACATACTTCTTCGTTTACAATTTGATCGGGGTATTTAAATATTCTGATCGAATATAAAGAAGCTATTCATTGAGTATAGTACAATTTTTCTGCCTTGGAACATTGGATTAATCTTCTGGATGCGAAATTAGGGGGATACCTTTACTACCATCAGAAACTATGACCTCTCAATTTATTGTATTCAACATCAGAGTAAGAATTTAGTCACACATTATTCGGTTTTGCCCAACAAGGCTCGTAATATCTTTCATTTATAAGCTGTACAAGGTTCGTTTGACAATATGCACGCGTAGATAAACTATATGTGCTCAGTTGAATTTATGAATCTCCAAGGCTTCAGCAACAAAGTGAAATCTTCACCTATAAATATCATGTAATGTGAGGATGGTCTTCTGTCAAGCTGAGGAGCACAAACAGGCTATTGTTTTTTCATAACAAACACTAACATGACGGTTGATACTTCTCACTACTTGTGCCATACCATGACTCCACTTTTCCAGACAATGAGCCTTGCTTGTCTTTGTAAATTAATATATCCTCCCAAGTCATGCTAGAAAACTGACAAAGCTGAGTACTTTGGTGTCTAGCATGCCATTGTAAGAAATGCTCACCAAGGGTACAGCAAATGGCATTCCTTGGCGGTGAACTGGGCTTTGTTAAAGCATGCTATGTTTAGATCGAGCACATTCAAATCATAAGGTGCATGATAAATAGTGAATACTGTCAAAGCCCAATACTGTTATGTTGAGCAAATGGATGTTGTTGCTTGCCATCAGTGCAACATTCACATGCATTTGCCAATACGTTATAAGGAATCAACATAACAGTCCACAAATCTTCATTATATACTCCAGCAGCTTGATTTTAGGATTCAAGAACCATATATCCATGTAGAGTTCAATCATCTAGGGAGTTTAGAATGTTTCACTGGAACATGCTGTATTGAAGTTGCCAACTTCTTATAAAATGCATATTACAAAAATCAAAATGTGTTTAGGTGACCAGTATAGTATGACTGCCTGATCAAATATCTATTGTTACCATGAATGATAATGGGTTGATACATATTTATTTTTGATCAGCAACAAAAAGGAAATTTATTGAAAAGAAAAAAAGGTAGAAACAAGGGAGGACAAGGAGTCCTCCACAAGGTTGGAAAGCACAACATCAAGCAAATCAAAGAAAACAACTTATACATCCTAAACAACTCTCCAATTTCTAGAAATCAAAAAGAGTGGAACCCCTTTAAATGGGAGAGAAAAATGGAAGCCGAAAACAATGCCAGGTGACACAATTCAAGCCTCAACTTGTCATCAAAGATCCTTGCATTAATTTCCAACCAAATAACCCAATATAATTGGTTGATACATGTATTTGCACTTCTCAAAGTGAATGGTTATGTATATGCAAAACTTTCTGTTGTGAGGATGAAAAACAAAATCAAAGCTATTTGTGCCATGCTCTACGTCTAATGGATGTTGTTGCTTGCCATCAGTGCAACATTCACATGCATTCACCAGTACATTGTAAAGCAAGAATCACCAGAGCAGTATCCACAAATCTTCATTATATACTCCAATAGCCTGAAAGGATTCCATCATTTCAGTTGTTTTTGTTTTAATATTCAAGAACCATGTATTCATGCATGGTTCAATCATCAAGGGAGTTTAGAACATCTCACCGGAACATGTATGTATTGAAGTTGCCAACTTCTTATAAAGTGAGTAATACAAAAATCAAAATGTGTTTGGGTGAGCAGTATAACTGCCTGATCAAATATCTATTGTTACAGTGAATGATAATGGGTTGATACATGTATTTTTACTTCTCAAAGTGAATGGATATGTATATGCAAAATTTTCTGTTGTGAGGATGAAAAACCATATGGTTTGTTTCTTGCAAGGCATGAACAAAAGAAGGCATCACTCTATATTGTGATATATTACGTTAATGCTTTCTTATGCCAAGAATATCTTGTATGTGCATGAATAGTAGTCGTTAATGTATATATTGCAATTATGAGTGGAATTGTTTAATTATGTGAACTGAATTGACAATTTATTTCTTACTTGAATGCTTTCAAAGTTAAAACATATCTATCATCTTCTCTTATGTAGAATTATGTCTTCGTTGCTGTTTACAAAGACCATCAATAAAGCTATAGTGTCATTTATATGATGCCTTAAAAGAAGGTAGTGGTTGCCAAAAATAATAGGGAGAGGGAACACAATCTAATTCCCAACAAAGGTTAAAATGTGCATCCCTGCAGCTCAGTTCTAATGAGGGAAGTATGATCTTTGGAGCAGTGAGCTGTATGTGGTCTGTTATACAATATTCATATGAAACAAATTCCCCACTTGAAACACTAAAGACAATAGGAAGTTATTCCGGTGCCCTGTCAAGATATTATTTAACTTTTCAAGGGAGAGCAAGTAAAAGATGAATTAAGTAACCCAGTGTCATTGCGCTTGTTTTTGAGCATTAGGGAAAAACAAATCCTTTTTACTGATTGAGTGATTGGTAGCCCAAAAACTTCATGTTGATGTGAGTGGTAGAAGTTTATTGCTTTATTAATTATTGGAATAGAGAGCCTCAGGTGTATTGCATATTTGCATAAGAAAATGTTGCCTCTAGGATGCAGTTTTGTGTATATAAAATCCTTAGCCACCTTTTTTTAATAACTGAGTGTCTCGGCCAACTTGCGTGCACCTAACTAATCCTAGGATCTTGAAATTAACGACCGGACAAACCTCCAGTGGCCTCTTGAGGTGACTTGAACTTAAGACCTTAAATCTTATCCTCAAGTCTTTGCTGCTCGGCCAAATCTTAGCCTCTTGAGGGGTGGTCATTCACTGGGCTGGGCTGGCACTACCTACTAAGACTCTTTGTGTTTGCCCAAGCCCGCCTAGCCCAAACATCGGGCCTATATAATCATCCCAAGCCCAACCCTAAATAAATTATAATTCTTAAGCCCGTCCATCGGGCCATATACATAAGCTATTAAAAAAAAAATTTTAAGAATGTGAATTTACCCAGATTTTATTTTAAAGTAAGCAACTTCAGATTCACTCAGTGCCATATTGAAATAAATGGGAAGCAAAAAAAATTTTGCACAAAAATGTATTTCCAGAAGTGTTGCCTTAATTACTGGACAATAGGAATTTCACGTCCCTACACAATAATAAGGAAAAAAGTTCCATTAGCAACACAGATTGCAAGATCATAGATAAAACTAGCAACACAGATTGTGGAGGCAGTTTTTTTTGTAGGGTAAAGATAAAACTAACAAAACCCTAGGCCAACAATAAAAGAGTATATATATTTTCAATATATTATATAAATTAATTAATTAAATATGTAGAGGGCCGGGCCGGGCCAGAAATACAATACCCAAATCCTGCCCATTAATCAATTGGGCTCAAAATATCAACCCAACCCACCCTATCCTATGGTCTAAAACAATATTCCTAAGTCCTAAAAAAATAAAACTGGGCTGGGTGGGCCAACGGGCCGATACCCACCCCTAGTGTGTGCTTGTGTGTTAGCTGTATAAACAAGGTGGTGAATTGTCTTTTGAAGTTGGCTAGGTTGGGATTCTTGGTTTGATGAATGTACATGTGCCCCTACTAGAACAAGGATTAGCATAATGAGCATTAGGAAAATTACTTGATTAAAAAAGCTTTCAAAAGTACAATCTTCTGCAACATCACTTTAATGATAAATCTAGGGCAACTGGAAAACCAACTCAATTGTGCAATAAATAGTCCATGGAATTACACCAGCACTATCCTCTTCTACCTTGACATGAGAACGATTATAATATCTAGAAACCTCCAAGCAACTCAGTATGTTTGGACTCATTATTGTTGACAAAGACTGAGGAGATATACCTGTTACCAGATTGATCTTTGCTTTAAGTTGAGGCCTCGAGATGTCAAGATGTTGACCCATTCCAAATAGTCGATAAGGAATTGCACTTTTTTCTTTGTTTTCATTTGTGTGTGTAAGCAAGGAATTCACTAGTAGGAGCAAAATTTCGGGTACATGCAAGTACAGTAATTGAAGCATTTTCATGGATTGGCAATTCCTCCCTCCCATTCCATTTTTACATTTTTGACAGGAGATTGAAATATTGTAAAATGTAATAGCAAAACTTTTTGCTGCAGAAAAAACAAATTTCCAAAGTGTCCATACAATCCCAGACAATTGCGAGTATTAAATTTGTGCCTTGTGGAAAACATTGTACTAGAACAAGTTTGTTTTGGAAAATGTAGTCCAACTTTTAGAGAAGCTAACAAAGTCTGCCCTGGTATCATTTATCAGTATCATTTCTTTGAGCCTATGAATGAAAGTCTAGCATTATTTATGCCAGACCTGTTATTACAGGTCTGGTTTGAGTTCTGTTGAGTATGTCCAAAGCTGTTATCTCATAAACTAGTTTGACATTGATACTAGGCTTTGAATACATGCCTTGCTATATCTCTGTTAAATCTGCATCATACTGAAATTCGTTGAAGGCTTGAAATTTCAATCATTATAGGGTTTGTGCTTTTTTCTTCTTTGAAAATTAAGAATATATATCTCCTACAGTGATTGCACATTCAGAAGTCTTATGAGGACTCGTGCACCAAAATCTCTTCAATGTTTTCTAGGACACCTAGTTAGTCCTTTGGAGGTGGAGAGGGCTGATATAATAGAAACACAGACAGGGAATAAGGAAATTTACATCAACGAACCTTGTATATATATATATATATCTGTGGACAATAAATTTTCTAGTACTGTCATTGTTGCTGTGGGAGTAATTTTACTGGTTAATGAATTACTTCCCCCAGCTAGATCTCCCTTCCATTCCCGTGAATCTTTTTACTTTAGAAAGAGTTCCCCCTATCTATTTCAAGCTGCTCATTCCTTGCTTGCTTGTTTGGAATGCAGCGGTAGCTTTGTAATAAAAAGATTTAGTTTTTGATGTGACAAACGTTTAGTCAGCAAAATATCAAAAAAAATATGTTGTTCTTGTCCCAGTTTTACTGAAGACTTATTTTAACAGAATAAATCCCATGCTGTTTGTTTCTATTGCTTTTGTCCAACATCAAGGAATTGCATCTACCGTTTTTTTTTTTTTAATTATATGTTTCTATATTTAATCTCATTGCTTTCACCTCACCATTACCATGAAGTGAAATTTGTATCATGGTGATGTTTCTTGTGTAGAATCACTGGTTCAAAAATCATTGTCAAACAGAAGTGCCATGTACTATGTGCTGTTTTTTCTATTGTTTTCCTTGAATGGGATCATCAACATAGCCCGTTGTGAATAAATTTTTTTTTTTTCAACCTTAATGCTTGGGGAATATGTTAAATGAATGCAGATTGCTGCCCCGAGGAAGGTTCTCTTTTGGAAGTGATGAAACAAATTTTGTGATTGCATGTAATTTGTGATTCTGAATACATGAGTTAATTGCATGCCATTTCCTTTGTGATTCTGATTGCATGTCATTTCCTTAAGGTTTTACCAGACTATATCTGAGATTCTGAATACATGAGTTGATTGGTGCGAGTTATTCTGTATGGCATCATATTTACTTTTGTGTGTTCCTACAGTATTCCTGATAACCCCATGAAACTTTTTGCTATGTTACATTTGATCTGTGCCATAATTTTAAAGGTTTAAGAACAATTTGCCTTCCCTGTTTCTCAAAAAGAATTGGTTCAGTTGATCCAAAAAATTTATGAAAAAATGAAAAAAAATCTTGACAAACTGTAAGTAGTAAGTTATTTTTGTGAAGCAAATTCATGGTGAAATTTTGGCCTACCCTGTGGTTTTGTTCTACCCTGTTGTAATCATTGGTTTTCTTCTTCTTCTTCTTCTTCTTCTTCTTCTTCTTTTCTGTTTGATGTTGTCATTGGTTATCTTGAAGATGTTTGAAAGTCTGGCTTAATGAAAAATCAAGAGGCTTTCAATGAAAATACAATGGCACATATTTGTGTTCTTGTTCTTTCTCCATTCTGCTTGGAATTATCACTTCGTAACTTTTCTTTTACATTTATGGGATGGTCAATTCGTTGATAATTAAACTTTTTCTTTGACTTGATTTGTTTGTGTATTAATTCATGAATCAAAATCTTATATGACCTTGAAATTATGTATATATATATTTCTCGAAGCAATAAATTGGTTTTACACGATATGATTTTGCATCACAGGATAAGTCATCAACACCATCACGAGAGGACGATTACTTGAAACGCCGAGATGAACGCCGAGATGAACAAAGGTCTGGAGGAACAAGAAGATCTCCATTCTCACAGAGAGATTCTAGATCATATCGCCCTAGTCCTGAACCTCATTATCCTGATAGACCCAAGACGAGCGACAAAAATGCAGAACCACCAAGTGAGGTCTTATGGATAGGGTTTCCAGCTTTGTTGAAGGTGGATGAATTTATTTTGAGGAAGGCCTTTTCACCATTCGGCGAGATTGAGAAGATTACTGCATTTCCCGGTCGTAGTTATGCCTTTGTTCGCTTCAGAAATGTAATGGCAGCGTGCAGGGCTAAAGAAACTCTTCAGGGGAAATTATTTGGTAATCCTCGAGTACATATTTGTTTCGCAAAAAGTGAATCTGGATCGTCCAACAGTGGAAGGAACTCGATGAACTCCCCTCCCTCCCCACGTTTTAAGTCTTACGGACGTGCTGGATCTTCCGAGAACTTTCGACAGGATAGGAAATTCGGGAGCTTAGCCGGAGATCCCACCATGAGATCGCCTCGTTTTATCTCAGATCTTGAGTCTGGGGATCCCGATGTCGTGAATTTCGGCCGGAAGGGTAATTTATGGCCGGGTATGGGTGGTGATTTTGAACAGAGGAGGTTCCATGATTTTGGGCCCGAACTTGGAGTACCAGAAAATATGTATGAACGCCACAGTAGTCCTAAAAGAGACAGAGGTGCTCACTTCCGTGATTTCTCTCCCCAGGAGTTCCCTCGGAAAGGTCCAATCTTTGATGATTCTTGGGACTTGCCGGAAGATGACTTGGTATTTCACAGAGCGAAGAAACTAAAAACCAGCAACTTTCCTCCGGAAAATGAACTTCCAGAGTATCCTTTCTCCGGTGCAGAGCAAGCAAAGCATGGTTTCCCTAGGATGTTCCCTGATTTTCCTCAACCTGAGGCCCTTGATAAAAATTTTGAGCCTGGATCGTTTGCGTATAAACAAATTCCTGATCAAGCAATGAATTTGACTCAACATTACGGGGAAAGGAGTGATCACTGGAATGCACAACCTTATGGCAGCTTCCAGGCTGGTTCTGGTTCAATGCCTCCAAATGCAATCGAGTGGAAAAAGTCAACTCCTGAATTGCATCAGCCTTCTTTGACTAAAGAGTGGAAATGGGAAGGGACTATAGCAAAGGGAGGAACACCAGTCTGTCGAGCTCGCTGCTTTCCTGTGGGGACAGTAATGGACATGACATTGTAAGTATATAAACTTGTCCTTGGTGATTTGAGATTTTTGGTGTTGTTGACATGGTTAGTGTCGAGGATATTTTCTCTTGCCTGCTTTTGCGTGTCTGTGGAACCTAAGATATTAGTTTGAACTTTCAAATCTTCTCATGACAATGTTGTTTTTTTGATTTATTTCATTTGTTTAGATCTGTTCTCTCTCATTTTAGGAGTGAGTACTGACCATTCACTTAAATGCATATCCTATGGCCCATCATAATTATAGATGTTACTATGCAAGGGCATGTGATCGATCATTTTTTAATAAAAAATAAATTCGTACTAGAATTCAATTAAGTATAATAGTGGTTTAGTCCATGTATCGAATCACAGGTACTAGGTTCAAAATGTTGATTGATTATATTAAGAGCTAAAATTGAAATTATGCCAAATTAAATAAAATCCAAGTAAGCGGTGTTACAATAATAAGGACTTGGGATATTGAATCCACCTCTAGCCTGTAATCAAGGTTTATTATATCAATTCTAGGATTTAGTCATTATCATGATTTTGATTCACAACAGGAAGTCTAGTGATGTCTTCAAGAGGGTTCATGTATTTGAGTCCTTGGTATGGATTATCCACTGTGTTAAGACAAATCGTCCACACGCTAAAACCATGGTCATAGGCGCGATTTGTCTTCCCTCGGTACAACCCATCTTACTACTTAAATCATGTACAAAGAAAACCATTCCATAAACGTGGTATTCAAAATCACAGAAGTCAAACACAATTTGAAATTTAACAATAAAACCATTCTATCAATAAACCTGTTGTTTATACAATCATCATACATTAGAACTAATCCCAAAATTAAAATTTAATAAATCTCATTACTTGACTAGGGTTTCATCTAAACCCCAAGAAGGAAAGCCTAGCCGTTCAAGGCGAGGTTGTTTGCTTTGTAGCCTCTTTCTGAAAGAATCAACAACCATATTTTTGTGTCTACGCTGTCTTTTTATACTACCAAGCAGATTATGGTTGAAACAGGTCAAAATCGCAGACCTATTCTGAACTTCATGCCGACCACCACTCGAGTGGTGCCCATGCCCTCTTGAGCTGAACACTGCTGAGGCTGTGTATTTTCTTCTGAGAACTCCACCCTTCCCGGGATCCTACCACTCGAGCAGTGGTGAGTGGTGGACTGCTGAGCCTGTTCCATTGTTCCATCCTTGGCTCGGTTCTTTTGGTGCACAATGGTCACGCCTCTATATCTCCATTTTAAAGCCAATTTCCACGTGAACAGCGCTTGTGACCTGCAATCATGCAAACCGAGTGAAACATATCTAGTGACAATGGTTAGACTTAACAAATGTACTTTAGGGACC
Source organism: Camellia japonica (assembly GCA_030407325.1). Lineage (NCBI taxonomy): Eukaryota > Viridiplantae > Streptophyta > Magnoliopsida > Ericales > Theaceae > Camellia > Camellia japonica. Next base: position 35,573,425 of record JAPPVO010000031.1, read on the forward strand.
TCAATGTATACATTTCAGCACCAATCAGCATGGTTCCATCCTATAGTAACTCACCTTATGCAAACTAAAACTAGTTATTTTCAAATACTACCTTTTTGAAATGTCTGTAAAACAGGAGGGAATAAATTTAGATCCATTGCACATCCAAATTCACTCTTGCACATATTAAAAAGAAAAATGAAAAAATTGCCTGTTGTATTTGGATTGTGAAATTTATAAATCTATTTTACTGCTGCAGGCCTGAATTCCTAGATTGCACTGCAAGAACTAGCTTAGAAATGCTTGCAAAGCATTACTATCAAGCAGCTAATGCATGGGTGGTATTCTTTGTTCCGGAAAGTGATGCTGATATTGGATTCTACAACGAATTCATGAATTATCTAGGGGAGAAGGAGCGAGCAGCTGTGGCTAAATTGGATGAGCGAACGACCTTGTTTGTAGTACCCCCTTCAGAATTCTCCGAGAAAGTACTAAAAGTACCGGGGAAACTGAGCATCTCAGGCGTTGTCTTAAGGTTAGAACATCCTGGTTCCAATTCTGGGCCTTCTCTTCATCACCCACTTGATAAAAAAGACACGAATTTCATGTCTTATCATGGAGATCCGTCATTCCCAAAACCGATATCACCTGGATCTTTTACCAATATGGGAAATTCCGGGGTTGGTAATTTATCTCTCCAAGGGTATTTGCCTACAGCCCCTTCACCCGCATCGTTTTCCGGCCCGTCTCACGGTATTGGAACTACATCTGACGCCACTAACGAGGGCAGGAACAATTATATGCTTCATCAGCGAAACCACCCTGCGTTTGCACCAAACAGCTCATCTCACCATCTGCAGAACTCGAATTCCAGTGCTAGAAATATAGCATCGCAATCAGGTCCCAGTGTCGATCCTTCTGTTCAGGGATATAATAATACTGTCATGCCTAGGACCGCCCAAGAAACAAATTCCGGTAGTTACAGTTCCGGAATTGCAGGTATCAAGTTGCCTCCGGTTTCTTCATCAATGCCCGTTGCAGCACTTCAACCAGAACAACTTGCGCAATTGGCATCGTCACTTCTTGGGCAACAACCGAGGCAGTCAATGGGGGAAGATTTTAGGCACTTGAGCACCACTGTGAATCATTCTGAAAACGCGTACAGGACACCTCAGACGTACGGTTTACAGAACAATCCGGTACATTCTGATCTTTCTTCGTCATCTCAGTTTGGTCAAATGCAACAAATGCAGCCTCAGCAGCAGCAGCAGCAGCAGCAGCATCAGGGTTCAAATGTGCATGTGGGGCCGCGAACAGAGTTTCAGACGGGTAGTGGTGCTTCGGGAAATCAACAACAGCTGCAGAGTGGCGGCACACAGGAGGAAGATGCGGATCCCCAGAAACGATTGCAGGCGACGCTACAACTGGCGGCGGCGCTGCTTCAGCAAATCCAACAAGGGAAAGGGAATTAATTGAGTGTAATCCAGAGTGTAATTTGTTTTGCTTAGCTTTGTTTTTATGAACATTTTGTTTTTTGCTAAATTAGAAGAACCACGGTTTAGACACCACGTCTTTCATTGATGTTAAAGTTGGACCAGCTAGTTTTGGTGGCCACTTTCAATGCAACAAAGAGGTTTTGGAGTCTTTTCTTTTAGGGGTTTTTGTTGTTAAGGATGCATTAAATCACTTTAACCACCTCTACTATCATAGAAAATAAGAAAAATTATAAATAGGGCAAATTACACAAATAATCCCTATAGTTTGGGACTTGTGTCATTTTGGTCCCTGACTTTTCAATTGTGACACATTTGATCATGAATTTTGAATCTTGTTCCAAATAAGGACAATTGAATATATAATTAGATTTTTCAATTGAATATATAATTAGATTTTTCAAGGGTAAAATTGTCAATTTGATAAAATATAAACTAATTTGATAAAAATAAATATCAAACAAATATTTTTGAATTTTTAAAAATTATTTCTACCTACTAAAAATAAAATTATGTAAAATTGATAAATTTTTTAGACATTTATTTATTTTTTTTACCAAATTAATTTTTATTATGTGTTTGAATGATGATTATGTAAAATTAATTTTAAAAAATTAATCATGTAATTTTTATTAATTTTACATAATTTTATCATTAGTGGATAAAAATAATTTTTAAAAAATTAAAAATATTTTGTTGACATTTTTTTTTGTCAAATTAGTTTATATTTTATCAAATTGACGATATTACCCTTGAAAAATTTAATTATATTTTCAGTTGTCCTTATTTGAAACAAGATTTAAAATTTAGGATCAAATGTGTCACAATTGAAAAATCAAGGACCAAAGTGACACAAGTTCCAAACTATAGGGACTATTAGTGTAATTAATCCTTATAAATATATCTTAGAGGCTGAGAGTGTGTTTGGTTTGTGTTTTGAAACATATTTTTGGAAGAAAATTTCTAAAAGTATGTTTGGTTACAAATTTTTTCAAAAAAATTTTACAATTACTTTTCTCTATTACACATCAATCAATCATTTTTTTTTTTTTTTTGTCTCTTCTCTCCTCAATCATTTTTTCTCTCGCTCATATCTACTCAATTATAACAAAATATCAAATCATTCTAAACTCTAAAACTATTTTCAAAATATACAACTAAACAAACCAGAAAAATTTCTAAACTCTCTTCCCAAATTTTTTTTTTGAAAATTTATCTCAAAACACAAACTAAACACACCCTAAAATATCATTTTCTTTAGTTCTCTTTATTTCAACATTACATACTTTTTATAATAGAGTTTCTTCTTCTTCTTCTTCTTTATATATATATATATACTTTTTTTATCATCAAACTAAATGCATTTATTTTAAAATGAAATTTCATGGGTTGTTTTTTCTTCTAATTTTTAAATTTTTAAATGCATTTATTCTTTTTTTTTTTCTTCTAATTGTTAGAGGGCATTTAAAAAAGGGTCATTTTTTTTTTTTATAAATGCTCTTTCTAAGTGTTTTTGGGTGCCTCTATTTACACATCACATTTGGTCTCAAGACACACCACTACTCAGTTCATACCTTTAATAATTTGAAAAAACATAATTTGTCTTAACACACACCACAACTTTCCATTTTTACCCTTAATCCCACACCACTTAGTACACACCTCAAACAACCTACCTGTCTATATATATATATATATATATATTTCTGCCATCCCATACTCAACATCACAGCACTACACTACACAACCTTTCACACAAACCAAACCAACCATTCGAAAAACAGAAAACACTACTAGTTGTATTATCACAACTTAGAAGAAAGAGATGATGAGCCTCGGCACTAATGGTTATGCTTCACCGGCGACGAGGAAGATGGTCGGAGCAGGCTACGATGTAGCGGAAGGCGTCGACATAAGGGCACGATACAACGAAGAGTTTGCGAGGATTTTGGCAAAGGACGCTCTGCGATTCGTCGCTGAATTGCAGAGGTTGTTTAGGAACCTATGGGTGTAGCTAAGTTGCTGGATAGAATCCAAGCCAAGTTCTTGTGGGGAGGCCTTGAAACCAAAAAGAAGCTTTATATGGTGCGGTGGGAGGAGATCACTAAAAAGAAATGGTGTGGTGGTTTGGGTATTAGAAGGCTGAGGGATGTTAATAAGTGTCTCTTAGCAAAATGGTGGTGGAGATATGGTGGTGAGGATCAAGCATTGTGGAAAAATGTTGTGACTAGTAAGTACAATAACACTAGTGGGAGATAGAGACCTTTTTTTGGTGGATGGCATTCAGTGCTCAAAAATTTGGGGTGATATTCTTAGTCTAGAATACAGCAGTCCCAATCTATTTAACTTCTTCATGGAGAATTCTGTCATTAAAGTTGGGAATGGGAGGAGAATTAGTTTTTGGGAGGATCATTGGTCATCTAATTGCAGTTTTAGGGTTGAGTTTCCCAGGTTATTTGAGCTGTCTAATGATAAAGAGGCCAATCTTAAACAGATGATTGATAGGAGAAATAGTTCAGATGGGTGGAGTTTTAGGTTCAGAAGAGGTCTGAGGGCTTGGGAGGAAGATGATGTGGGAAGACTTAGAGCATACTTGTTTACTCGTGAGCTAATTTTATCAGAAAGTGTTGACTCCTTAGTTTGGAAAGCAGCCTCATCTTCAGGTATGTTCACTGTATAATCAATGTATAGCAAGTATGACGCAGCACAGGGGTCAGAGGATGTTAGGTGGATTTGGCAAAATTTATCTCCACCAAACGTGCAATTTTTCGGATGGCTCGCTTGGAAGGGTAAAATCAAGTCTAGAGCTTTCCTTCAGTGTGTAGGGTGCCTCAGTCAGGATGCTACAACAGAGTGTGTGTTCTGTGGCTGTGATTTTGAAACAGATTGTCATGTATTGATACCGTGCATGTTTGCTTGGAAGATTTGGTCAAACATTCTGTCCTGGTGGGGTATGCAATGGGTGATTCCTGAAAATGATAGAGGTGTGTTGGAGTGGTGGAGAGGGTTCAAATGGGGTAAGCTTGAAACCAAAATTTGAAATGTAATTCCACTAGCTGTGTTATAGTCAATTTGGACTCTAAGGAATGATTGCATTTTCAATTGCAAGCAACATTGCTTAATGGATGTCTGTGAACTGATCAAAACTAGAATTGCCCTGTGGGTAAAATCTAATACTAGTCTGTCGCAATACTCTGTTCACGATGTGGTTAAGAATCTACAACAGGCGCGTAGGTGTTTATGGGATAAGGGTGTGTAATCTTGCTGTGGTCTGCCTTTGGCTTGGGATCTGATGCAGTGTGCTCTTGCTGTATACTGATATGGTAGTATTGGGTGGTCTAACACAGGGTAGTAGTGAGGTTCTGCTGTTTTCTTTTATTTTGGTTTTGGTGTTGGTTTCTCGCCAACCTGGTGGCTGTGCCAGCTCATGGTCACGCTTTGCCTCGGTGCTAACCTAGTTGGGATTGGGGTAGTTTGTTGTGTTGTTTTTTCACCTCCCTTCTTTATTGATGTAATTTCGTTTGTTATGTCATCAATAAAGTCCTTTTTTGCTGATAAAAAAAAGAAAGAAAGTATGCAATGGAGTATAGGAAGGAGGTCAAGATGAGGTATAATGCTGGGGCGCTACTAAGGTTTGATCTGGCTACGAGGTGTGTGAGGGAGGGGGACTAAACGTGTGCGCCTGTGCCGCGATCTATACTCTCGCAATCTACGAGGTGGTGGGGTTGAGAAAGGGTTGACGGCGGTGAGGGTTTGTGGTAATGGGGATTCGCTGGAGCTAGAGAGGGACGATGAGGCAGCGGCGGTTGCAGCAGTGGTGGCTAGGGTATGGTTTGGATGTGTATTCAACTAAGATGTGCATTCAGTTGTGGTCATTTTGATAATTTTAGATAAGGTCATTATTGTAATAAAAAAATAACCAATTAATGGTGCGGCTTAAGACCAAATGTTGCGTGTAAATAGAGACACCGGTGTTTTATTCCATCTAACTCATATTCTTTTTAAGTATTTCACTAAGTCTGGTTTAATGTAATATGACCAAATCATCATTTCTAATTTTTTACACATGTTTCTATTTTGAAACTAATAATCCCTCATTTTATGGAGATTTTCTTCCTTATTCTAAAGATAAAATTTTTCCTTTATTCTATGAAGAAAATTTCTCCCTTATTCTAAGGATAAAATCTCTCCCGCATTCTATGGAGAAAATCTCAAATTATGAATTTTGAACATTTATAATTTGAAAATTTTGAAAATAACGCAACAAAAAATCTGAATGAAAATCACAATTCAATGTGAATATTCACAGTAAACAACAAACATATAACTAACTTTTGAAAAAAACAAAACACATATTAAAATATAATGTGAATGTTCACAATAAACAATAAACATACAACTAACTTTTGAAAAAATAAAATTCATATCAAAATACAATGTAAATGTTCACAATTTATAATTAATATACACTAGCCTTAAAAAAAATAACTCGAACCAATATAAATATTTACACTGCAACATGAAAATATAAAATAAAATTAAAAAAAGTGAAAATCGACTATTTCAATTATTCAGTGGTAACAAAAATGATTGTTCAACTAACAAGCATGGTAACAAAAACAACAAACATACAATTAACTTCTGAAAAAACAAAATTTATACCAAAATACAGTGTAAATGTTCACAATATACAATTAATATACAATTAGTTTTTTTTTAAAAAACAATAAACTCATACCAATGTGAACATTCACACTGCAACGTGAAAATATAAAATAAAATTAAAAAAAATGAAAATCAACTATTTTAATTGTTCAATGGTAACAAAAATGATTGTTTAACCAACAAGCATAGTTAAAAAACAAAAACAAAATACAACTAACTTTCGAAAAAATTTCAAAAAAAAAAACTAATATCAAAATAAAATATGAATGTTCACAATTTACAATTAATATACAACTAATCTTAGAAAAACTAAATTCATACCAATGTGAACATTCACATTGCAACATGAAACAAAATTGGAAAAAAAAAATGACTATTTCAATTGTTTAATTATAACAAAAAATGATTATTCAAACAACAAGTATAGTAACAAATAATCAATAATATGTGAACATTCACATATTTCAAAATATATAATTATGCCTATATCTATATTCTAACACTTATTTCTTAGACTTTTAGACAATGGGAAATGTGAACATTCACATTGATTGGAAAGAAAAAAAAAAAATTTGAAACAATGGCAGCGAATTAGAAATCCGAAAAAAAAAAACGAAAAAAAAAAACCTCAATCACTCTAAAAATACATATATATATATATATATATATATATCACCCACATCCTCATCTTCATCATCATCTTTATCATTATCACTATCATTAACAATCTATACAATTTCACCATTCCACCAATCCAAATCAAACCAAAACCCACCTTGGAAGAATATGTTCGTAATGGACATATATAGAGCTTTAACTTACAACAATGGAGACAGAGTAACAATGGACGAACACAGAACTTCGAACACAAACTGATAATGGAAAAATACAAAGCTTCATTGCAACAATGGAGAAACATAATATTATTTCATCACCACGTGTAAACTAGAGTTTCTAAATCCTACCAAATAGAGAGTTTTGAAACCCTAGTACAATGCAACAATACCACAAATGAGAATGAAACTGATCAAAAAGAAAAACGTGAATAATGGTAATTACCAAAATAGAGGTCGCAACAAAAAAGAAATATGTAAATTATTTTTCTATGTAATACATATCAATAATAGACATAAGGGTATAATAGTCCAACAAACAATATAAATCAGGAAAAAAGGACCTCATGGAATAGAAGTATAAATACATGAGACTAATTAGGTTATAATTTTTTTTGGTGGACTTATTGGATTAGAACACCTCTAAATGGGATTTATCAATAATAAAAAGAAAAAAAAACCTGTAAAAAAAAGGGTATTTTATATTTGTGAATCTAAAAAAAAAAAGAAAAAGAAAAAAATGAAACTAAATAAAAAAAAAAGAAAGAAAAGGAAACGCCATCTTTTTCTTCTTTCTCTCTTTCTCTCTCGCCACTCCAAGCCTCCAATGATCTCCCTTTGCCACTGATCTTCTCCGTCGCCGCATCTCTCCATTTCTCTCTTAAACACCACGAAGATCTAGCGAAAATCTAGCTGTTTTCTCATCTCCCCCTCTCTTTCCTCTTCTTCTCTTTCATCTTCATCTCTTCCATCAGCTCTGTCGCTCTTCCACCCCATTGTAGACGTCCTCGAACGCCTCGGGAGGATGAGTCCCGTTCTGTTCATTTTGGGCTCACTATAGTTCGGACTCAAATTGTCACGGTTCTCAATCTGAACCAAAGAGTCCAAATCCGGCAAATCGTTTTAAGAAAACAGATTTTTGAAAGAAGTGCCAAATATGGACTACTTTGCCAGATACAGAGTCGCCACCTAAATATTTTAATTTTGAGAAATTTAGGAAACCCTGACTCGTTGCCTAAGGCCTCGTGTCCGTCATCACCAAAGTTGCCTCGGCTCGGGAACTTGGGTACGATTGGGGAAGGTCACTTCGTGAGCACCCCCGCTCGCCCGATCAAAGATCGGTCTTTACTAACCATGATATCTAGTTTTGAAAACATTATGTGTTCTTATTCCGGTTATTTAGCCTAGATTTACTATGTGATGCGCACAGCATACAAGTATAGACCGGGTCGCCTGAGTTGGAACAAAACATTTCATGTTTGTTTTTGAAAGATGGTTTGCTACTTGCAAGTAGGCTTAAAATGCAGATTTTGCCACCCTCAGGTGGGCTTAGAAAAAATGGTTTTGCCACTATCTAGTGGGCTTAAAACTCACAGTCAATGCATTGTTCCAATCCAAATAACCCAACCTTCACCCACAGGCATTCAGACAGTTATATCACATAAGCAAATAGCCTCATGGTAAGCATGCTATCATGGCAATCACTCACACTCATGCAAGGATGCTAAAGCGTAAAAACTTACCGAGTACTCCAAGCCAAAACAGAAACTATGTTAGAAATCCATGCATGATCCTAACTATACAGAAATGCTTAATGCAACACATGCAGGAATGCAACTAAGATAGGCCCGGCTATTCTAAACATGGCATATGGAATGCTACAGCTAACATGTATTCAACTCGGAATTGAAATACAATGCAGTGAGTATGATGCGCCGAGCCCGGTGCATGCAAAACAGATGAATGGATGCAAACATGCTATCATACTGTATGCTAATTGAAACATGCCCTAATCTAACCATCATAAGCTGGTAAATAAAAGGGAGAAAGACGTGGGGTTGGAAGACATACATCACACGCACGCACACTTATTACAACATTGCCCTCGCGCGGAGGGTCCGAATAAATAATATACAGTCCGAATGAATAATACAGTCCGAGTAAATACAAAACCCTATTTAATTAACAAATGTAACTAGGAAAGCAGTAAACTAGCATGCAAATCTATGGACCGCCTCAGCTCTGTTCTGAATGATGAATGATGCAGGCTTGAGTTGCCTTGTGCGGAAATCTATTGCGATGCCCCGATTAGCCTCTGTTTGCAATTAAGCCCGGAATATTGCACGAAGCTCCAAAAGACTGCCGGTTTCTGATTTGCTGCAACAGAGAGCAAGAAAGGGGCATGGCAAAGTATTTTCACATATGTATGCATACCTCGATCCTTGTGCCATCAATCACGCATCTCGATGCATGATGGCCGAGGAGTCGAGTTGCACGACTCAATGTGAAATGAATGCACGTATAAACACAACAAGACCGGGACTCCATCATGGTTAATCCGGAGTGCCGGTGACCGGGAATTGAGACACGTTCCATCACTCGGAGTACGAAACGTCCCTCGTTTCCCGCGCTCGGGCTAACTCCTATCCCAAACGTAATGCAATATGCATGACATGCACAAATGCAATCCTAACATGTAACCTAGCATACACAATGCTATGAAATGGCATACACAATGCACGATGTAACACGGCATACACAATGCTCTAATATGCAACCTAGCATACGCAATGCTGTGAAATGGAATGGCACAATACACGATGGACTTACACCAATATGAGTGGACCTCAGCCACACTCACATCAGTAGCCATAAGATGAAAATGAGACAACCGAAATGCGTGCATATGTGCACGCAAACCGAGGACCGAACCTAAGGCACCAAATGCCACTCTAACAAGGAATGGCAAGGCATGAAAACATGCAAATTCCAACACTGAATCATGATGCAAAATGATCCCGAATCATGGATATATGTCATACAATGCATGGAATGGTCCCGAAACTCAAAATTAGGCACATATATTGACTTATAGCTATACAAAGCATGCATTATTTGACTATGAAGCACAAAGACAGAGCCAAGGCAGTCCCAAAACATGAACATTTCTAGTTTAAAGTGTGACCAAAAGATGCTAGCATGATGGACTAAAATAGCATGCAACTTTGACTAGCAAACATAGTTTACATGGCATGTATGTGAAGCGTATGAGAACTCATCAAACCAGCAAAAATCAGTGAACAAAATATGCCAAAATATGCCCAAATAACCTCTGAAATGCAGCCAACACATGCAAAAATGGTGAGTTCCTTTAGAGGGCCATACAAGGGGTTATTAAGCACATATAAGATAGACACTTAGCAAGACCAAACCAACTCTGGAAATGGGTTATGACAACCCTAAAACCCACCAAATAGGCTCTGGAATCAGTCTCGAAAACATGCAAAGAAAGGCCTCTTTGAGAGGCCTTGAATGGGATTGCTCTACACATGCATCATAGACATAAAATATGACCAAAATGGCCTCAAACAGAGCTGAGGCAGACCTCAAAACCCTCAGAATAAAGCCTGAAAAGTGACTTCAATGCATGCAAAATAGGGTCCTTTTGGAAGGTCCAAAAGACCACCAAACAAGACAAGGAGAGAGGGGGTCACCCCCCTCTGATTTTGGCCTTCAAGAATACACCTAAGAGGCCAAACCATGGCCAATGCAAGTGCTCTAATGCATAGCCCTATTCATAAAGGGATGAAGCATGCATAGGGGGAAAAAGACTCCAAACAGAAAAGGGACCTTAACCAAACTTGAAGAGGATGTCAAAACAAGACTCTTTTCAGTTTAGGTCGAGGTCCAAAAATGTTCACAAATAAGGCTAATATATCATGCAAAAATAGCCCTAAAAGAGAGATAGAGGATAAGGGGCAGTATATGGCCTCAAACAGCAAAGAACCCTTAAACAAAGTTGAAGAGGGACTCAAAATAAGATAATTTACAGTTTTGCTCGAAGCCTAGAAATGCTCACAAACATGGCTAATATATCATGCAAAATAAGCCCTAAAAGAGGGATAGAGGGAAAGGGGGAGTAGATGGCCTCAAACAGAGAAAAGTCCTTGATCAAACATGAAGATGAGCTCAAAATAAGACTATTTTCAGTTCAGGTCGAAGCCCAAAAATGCTTGCAAGTATAGCTTATAGATGAAGCAAAAAAATGTAAGTTTAAGGGAAATAGGTACTTACCCTTGAAGAGCAGCAAATCAGAAGCTTTTGGTCCAAAATTCTGAGCTTTCAACCTCTTCAAATGGCCTCCAAGGTGCTGGAATGAGTGATGGAAGTGGTAGGCTATGAGGTGTAGGGTAAATATGCAAGAAAATGGGTGTTTTTGAGGCTTGGATGAGGGAGATATAGGGTTGTATATATAATGCTCCAGCTGGTTTTTTTCTAACCCTTAGAAATGAAGTAGGGTGTTGGTTATATAGAGGGAGAGGAGCCAAAGAAAAGGGGGGAAAAACCAATTCAAATCTCCCCCCAAAAGGACAGACCCTCGGGCAGGGGGTCTGGTGCAAAACAGCTGGCACAGCTGGAATGCACTAGGAGGGACAAAAATGGCCGGCCAGGTGCAAAAGGTCCAGGTGGCCGGCCGGCCACCTCCCCTGGCCGGCCGACCAGGGGTCAAAGAGGTCAACAAGAATTGCTGGCCGGCCACCCCAAAAGGTGACCTTCCAGATGAGTGCAACACAGCTGCATGGTCAAAACCCAGAAAATGTGAACCAGGAGAGAGCAAAACTAGCTTTTTAGAGGGGTTCAAAAGGGTCAAGGACAATTGCTAGCCAGCCTACCCATATTGGTGGCCTCCCAGGTGTGTACAACACAATGATGTGGTGGAAAGTCAGAAAAAGTGGCCCGGGAGTGGGAAAAACCAGCTTTCTAGTGAAGAAAACGGGCGATGAAGAGCAATGAAGAAATAAAACTGGTTTTTCAGAACAATTGCTGGCCTCCCACCTTCCTACAACCTTTCTAACAATGAAAATAAGGTCTCCGCCAAAAATGAACCCAAACCGATGCAAAACGAAGGTTCGGGGGCCAAAACGCGCGGCCTAGGGCCCCGAAAACTGACTATTAAGCACCGGAGGTGGCGTTTGACCACGAAGTTGGTCTCTCGAGCCACAGTGTCCCTCAAAAGGGAGGAAACAAGGTGTATGCCAAAAAAAACCGGAGCAAACGGAGGTGGTTAAGCGGTCCCGAACCAAAGCACACGGCCGACGGCTCTGAAAACCGGGAATCGGGCTCCAAATGGGAAAAATGGCCTACGACCACGAAATGTAGCCTACGGCCACTGAGAGATGGTCTACGAGACCTCTCCCTCCTTTCAAGAAGAGAAAACGGAGAAAACGGGACTTGGTTCGCAAACCGAGGCAAAGTACAAGAGAGTCCGGAAGTCCGGAGGCAAGGCTCGCGGCCGAGATTCCGCAACTTCAGAATGAGCACAATATGCAACATCACCGAGCGCTCAGTTGGTGACGTCTGAGCCTTAAGGTCGGTCAAAAATGGGGTGTCTACACCCATTTCTTCAGATCCATCGCTCTTCTCAGGCTTTGACAAAGGTAACTCCTTAGGCAGAGAGATTTTGAAGGAGACCGGGGTTTTGTTTGAGCAAGTTTCCCAGGCAGCGATTCTCAAATCTAAGAGGCTCTAATTTTTTCTTAGATGAAGTCGGAATAGTAGCCGCTATCGCCTCGTGCTTGTCGTGATGGTGGTGGCAACGTTCCACGACTGTTCAATCGAGAGTATCTATCTCTGTGTGTATATATATGGATTGTAGATTTTGGAGCTAATTTGAGGGAACACTAGATTTGATAATTTGTTTTTAGGGCTATTTTTTTTTATTTGTTCAAATTTGAACTTTCAATATATTGTTGTTATTATTGTTATTGTTATTGTTGTTATCTGATGGGCATAGCCTAGGAGGGCCTAACCCACGATTGTTTTAGGTTACCCAAACAGTCATTTGGTTGAGGCCCAGCAAGCAGGCCCAACACCAAGCCCATAGGGAACTCATAGCGACCAAGCCTAGACACCAGTTAGACATATGTTAAGTAGGGGGTTAGTCACGTGGTAGACAAAGATTCTACAGAGTTATTGCACTCATACACCAAGCATTAAATGAGGCTGTCGTGGCATTTAATGCTACAAGACCTCTCATTCCAAGGCATGGTGAAACCACCATGACCAATGGAAAATAGACTATAAACTTTCGGCCAATGAGACAACTAAAAGGGACTGAAGGAACAAGTAAGGGTTCTTTCTCTATCTTTCATTCACCGTCTCTCTTTAACTGCTATTCCAACCACATTCACCTCTAACTTGCTCGTCGGAGGGCGCACGGGAAGGATCCTGTAACACCCTAAAAATAAAAAAAAAATAAAAAAAATGCAAATTATAATTATTTGAATTATTCATATGTTAATTGCGGATTATATGATTTAATTTGTGTATATTTGCCCAAATTGGGAAATTATTTGTTGAGAATACAACTTTGGAATTAAAATTAACGACTTTACTGGATTCAGAAATCGAAATTGAGTACATGGATATGTTACTTGGAATTTTTAGAATTATCTGGAAAGTTTAATTAAAAATTGATTCCGTCTGATTCGCTAATTTTAATAGGTTGGAACTAAATAATTGAATAGGAATTAGAGCTTAATACACATTAGTATAATTTAATTTAGTGTAACTAAGATTATAAGATAATGAGATGAATTTAATTTGAGTGAAGTTAATTTGTTTAATTAATTTCTTAGCCTAATTAAGTCAAGCCTTATGTATGTATAATTAAAGGGTTAGTGGAATATTGTTTTATTCTTCTAGACTCATCAATTGAATAAAGAAAAAAAAAAGAATTCGAATGAAGAGTTAGTGGCCTTGGTGAACCACACGTAGAGAGAGGAAAGAAAAGAGAGAGTTCTTGGGTTGAACTCAAAGAAGGAGAATTGAAGAAGAATTTGGGAAGAAGGAGAAGATAGCTCATTAATCATCAATTAAGGTGAGTTTTCATTCCAAATTCTTGAAATTAAGGTAAATCTACTCCTCATCTTTTAAAATATAGGTTGAATTGAGATGACTTCATGCATGAGATAAAAGTTTTGGCTATAAGAATTAGAGTTTAACATGAATATGTCTCAAATTGAAGGAATAAGATAAATTAGTTTTTAAACTTGTCATGCATGGATGATTTCATGAAAATTTATTTATGTACATTGCAATTCATGCATGGATTTTCAAGATTGAAGGAAAATGTCATGGATTTTGAGGATTTAAATTTAATGAAGAAGAAATCTTACATGTTTAGACTTGTTCTTGAATAATTAAGGAAGAAATTGTAGACTTTGAGCTTATCTCTCCACATTCATACAATTGTTTTTCTTGCATGGTTCTTGAAATTGGAAGAATAAACTCCATGAATTTCAAAGATTGGAACTCTAAGGTGCATGGATTATGTTTTTGCCTTGAAATTCAAGGGTTTGATCTTTTTCTATGGAATTAAGCTTCAATTTAAAGTTATGAGTTGTTAGAAGCTATAGATGGTAAATTCAACATGTTTATGGAAGGTTTTGATGCTTGATTTGCTTGAAATTGAAGTTGAATTTCGAAATTTATATGTTTATGAATTTCTGATTCAGTAATTTAAACATGACTAAATAATTGTAATTTAATATGTATGAGCCTAATTTAAATTTAATTGTGTAACTAGTGAACTTAATAAGGGTTTGTATATGATTAGAGTCTTTATATTTAATTAATTTGGTTAATACATGGCTAAACTTGTTTTAATTAGAGGTTAAGGGAAATAAATAATTTAATTAATTCATAATTCTAGTCATCCATATTTAAAAGCTTAAGTGAACTAAATATGTTGAAGATGATTGTGTATTGTGGTATGCATATTTGTGATTGTAGGTCACGAGTCAAGAATTGCTTAACCAACCGTTCTGAAAACTCACTGTGAGTAACATTTCTGTAAAGATATGTTAATATGAACTATGTTTCAACTGTTATGTGATAAGTTATAATTTCTGAAATATTATTTTAATTATGTGAACGAATGTCCTATTTGCGAATCTATTATGGCATCCATAGATAGTCCCAAGTCGTGGGGGACGGCATGTAAATGCGGGTCCATGACACATATGTGATACGAGTTCTCGTTAGCCATATCATTGTGGTGATATGTGTTTAATCGGTATCCGAAACCGATTACTCTAATCGGAAGACGATATGTGATATGTTCTATGAGATGTACCATTATTCTATGTTCTGATATGAGACTGTTATGATTGATTGAGATATGATTTGTTTTACAAATATTGTATTTGGAATTTGTTCACTAACCCCTTTACTTTAATGTTATTCACTGGGCTCTAGCTCACTGTTTTTTATATATATTTATAAGTGAGCGTTCTGAAGGGCAAGTATAGAAGGGTTTTTACCGAGCCACCGTTTTGAAGCCTACCAAGTGTTTTGGGTGCCTCCGAGTTGGGGCTAGGCTTGGAAGGCCGTTAACAAGCTTTGATTTTGTTATACACTTTTGACCTGTACTTATGTTTGTATAAGATATTATGTCATATGTTATGTAACGTAAGTGGGTAAATTAATGTTTTTGCATGTAAATATTTGTTCATTTAGATGCACAGCTCATTGGACTATTGGTGTTTTGTTTATTGCTTCTGCAAGCTCCGATTATTTTGATTATACAGGAAGGCCTTTGGTAATCTCGGATTACTGGCCGATTACAACGCTAAACCTATAGGGGCGGGTTTGGGTCGTGACAAATCCACCCCCATTTTAAAACCTTCCTACTGAACTTGTTGCAGGTGCAATTCGGAAAATGAATAATAATCAATCCGTGGAGCATTTGGATCAGTTTGACCAATCTTACCCCAATCAAACTACATTATCATTGTTGTTGATGATGATAATGAATGTTGATGATGATGATGATGAAACAGATAAGATACATATATGATTCGATCTATGCAAATCAATTTTTTGCTGCTAAAATAAATAAAGAGAGAGAGAGAGAGAGAGAGAGAGAGAGAGAGAGAAAAAAAAAATGCGAAAAGAAAAATAGATAGAGAGAGAGAAGAGAAGTGGATAAATGAACAAATAGAGAGAAACTTTGAAAATGGTGTGAATTTGAACAAATAGAAAAAATAGATTATAATAAAATTTGGACAGATAAGGGTAAAATATTTGAACAGATAGGAAAAATTTTGAACAAAGAGGGACACATTTTCAACAGATAAGAAAACCTTTCAACAGATAAGAAAAATTTTCAACAAATAGGGAAAATTTTTGAACAAATAGGAAAAATTTTGAACTGATAGTCAACGAAAGTCAACAAATAAAAAAAGCCAACAGATAAATTCAGGGGTAAAATTTAAAATAAAATGTTCTTTAAACTTAACAAAAGGATTTCTCACCAAACTATTTCATAAATAGTGGATCTTTCACCAATAAAAAAAATCCATTGGACCTAATGCCTTAGACACTCTCCAAATTGGATTTATTACCAATTTACTCTAAAAAATATTAAAATAAAAATAAACTCCATTATGAAAAATATATAATATTGAAATAAAGAGAATTGGAGAAAATAATATTTTAGTCTTTGGCAAGATATAGTTATAAGTTTTCCTATTTTTTATTATAGTGGAGATAATTAAGATGATTTAATGAATCCAGACACCTATTAACAAAACCCTTGTTAACAAAGCCCATCTTCTATTGTAGTCCCACTTTAGTTGCATGATATTAGGGTTCTTTTCTTTCCTCTTCTTTGAAGTACTCTCGAAATCAGAAGCATTTAGACAATCATTACAATAAGATTAATGATTTGTGTCTCGAATTTCTTTCCCCCGAATGCCCCTAATGCCCAAAACGACGTCGTTTTGGGCATTAGTTTTTTTTTTTTTTTCTTCTTCTTCTTCCATTTTCGGTCTGTACCAGAGAGGGAGAGGGAGAGAAAGAGAAGAGAGAAAGAGAGAGAGAGAGCAGAGAGGTGGTTCGCCGGTCGTCTGCCCACGTCGTCGTCGGCCCAGCCCCGGTCGTCGCTGCCCAGCCCCGATCGTCGCAGCACCACCGCCATCGCCTCCGGCCCCGCCTCCGCCTCCTCCCACTGGTATGGCCCCCTCCAGTCCACTCCTCCTCCTTCCTCCTCCCTCCTCCTCCTTCTTCTTCTTCCTTCTTCTGCTGGAAAAAAAAAAAAGAAAAAAAAAAAGGAATTCGGGGCATTCGGGGGAGCTCAAATTCGAGCTCCCAATCGGTTCTGTTACAATAATAACACCAGTATGGAAGAATATATAACTATTATGAATTTGGGAAAGTTTTAAAAAGGAAAAAAGAAAAAAAAATAGGTAAAATATGAATAAAATATAATTACATTTTACTTACTTTTTTTAATTTCTTTTCTAAATCTCCATCCAAATTCATGAACAACATAGTTGAAGGATATATTTTAGGTTTCATTTGAGTCAATTTATTTTTTGTGATTTATTTTTGTCTTTTTTGAATGTTTTTAAATTTTGAGCTATTTTTTTTTTTCTTAATTTTTTAGGTCTGTCTAGTTGATATCAATCTAAAATAAAATTAATAAAAAAATTGAGTTAATTTTAAAAAATTTCACTAATGACAAAATTAAGTGTGATTTTATTTTTAAAATGCTTACAAAAAATGGTTTATTTTTTGTCTTTTTTGAATTTTATTAAAATAAAAATTCAAGCTTTTCTACATCTTTTAGGTTTCTTGTTTTCAAAAACGTCTTATTGGGATGAATCTAATATATATATATATATATATATATATATATATATTAATTAATTATTAAAAATAAAAGGGTAAATTACACTAACACCTACTAAGGTTTCTGTTTAAAACAAATCTTTCCTTCACGTTTAAAAAATTGCGCTTACCTCCTTGTCAGATTAACATAACATATTTGCCCATTAACCTTTATAAATATAAAGTAATAAATAATATAGATATTTTGTTCATATCATTTCAAGGGAAATAACAATCATCTTCTTTAGTTTATTTCACACAAAAAAATTTGAGTTTTTTTTTTTAATTGATTTTTTTAATATTTTAAGTAATTTTTATTTTTATTTTTTAGATACACCTAATCTAGATATACTTAAAAAGTATAATATTTTATATATATATTTTAAATTCACCAAATACAAAAAAATAAAAATAAAAATACAAAAATTCAATACATTATCTTATTTTGTTGTATTGAATGGATTTTTTTTAAAAAAAAATTGTACAAGTTTTTTTTTTATTTTTTTAAATATATTTAGATTAAATTGATCTCATCTAGATATGATGTTGAAAATACAAATAAAAAATCATATTCATATATAAAAATTTATACAAAAAATATCATAAAAGTGTAAGATAGTTATTTAGAAAATTTTAGGACATGATATCAGTAATTCATTGGGCAATTTGTAATCAGATTACAAATCTCAAGAAGGGGAATATAATTTTTTAAATGTGATGGAAAAATCTATATTAAACAAAAATCTCAAGGGGGTGTTAGTGTAATTTATCCAAATAAAAATAAATAATATTAAAAAGTCAACTCTTAATAAAAAAAAGTCTTAGCCATTTTCTAGTCCGTGAGTGATGATTAAGGGTTCGTTTGGAAAGGGCTCATTTGGGCTCTTTTGGCTCTTTGAGCCACAAAAGACAGAATAGGCTGTTTGAGCCACAACAGACAAAACATCACATTCAACATATAATCATTACACTCCTCTCTCACAAAAAAAGTCAAAAAAATCAAAAAGTCAAAAAGTCCTTCCCAAACCAAGCTTTTGAGCCCAGGTTCAAATTACCAAAAAAGTCAAAAAGTCAACCCACTTCCCAAACGGAGGCTAAGTCTTCCTTTTGTATGATGGTTTTTGTTATGTGGTGAGGGAGGGGGAGTCCAGCTATTTGAGAAATTATTTAATATTTTTGGAGTAATATTTTATTTTATTTATTAGTTGACAATTTGTTTATTTTCTACAGTTTAGACTAATAACTTTTAATTTAGAGTATCACCTGAACTTATTTTTAAAATAATGAATAATTTCTCTGTTTATGTAAAAAAACATTTTTTTGAAGAAAATATTTTTATTTGCTTGCCTATTAATGTACTAATAATTGTATTAATGGTGTCAGCGGTGGCCATGTTGGTAGTGTTGGCGGTGATATAATGTATGGTGATGAAAATGACAATGACGGTAATAAAGCAATTAGATTAGAACAAGTTTTTATTTTAGTCAAAAAGGTAAAAGTTATTAACAAAAAATTAACTCTTATTTTTATTTTTCTATACGTTTTTAAAAAAAAAAATCAAAATCAACTAAAATAAACGTCCTTGGCTTCACTCCATGGAGTAATCCCCGTCTCATACCTAAGGGGTTCCGTTGATGGGGGATCTTTCAAAGCTGTTGATTATCTCCAGTTTTATCTATTAAAAATCTCCAGTTTTATCTATGTAATGAAAATCTCCAGTTTTATCTATTAAAAAAAAAAAAAAAATCAGTGTTGGGTGTTTTCAAAGAGAGACCTTGATCTTATTATCACTAATGAACAACCAAACAAAAACAGGCCTCACTCCAAAGTGAGATTTCGACAAATATGAGGACAAATGATTTTTGAAAAACGATTTAACTACATTCTAAGCTAATTGGGGTGGAGTCAACTCTATTTAAAAATACATACAATTTTTTTCAAAATCTAGTTGGATCAATTAATCCACGTTAACATATAACTGCACATGACTTGCATTGTTCCCCATCAAAAAGAGACAACAAATGAAAGTTTTCATGTGATTGCTACATTTGACTTAAATAGAAAACTAATTCAAAGTTTTCACCGGCTGCCACCAACCACCACCGATCCTCTGACAAGCTCCAGCCACATTCCGATAGGTCACACCATCTGAGATAAACTCTTCTTCATACTTTATCTCTTTATATTCATCCATATTTCTCTGGTGAACCTCAATTCAGACTCACTTCGATGATCCAAACCATTTACTTCATAAGCTTCACAGTAAAAGTCATTCATATAAAAAAATTAAATTTATCAGACAATAATAAACACATAAATAAATCACATTTTATTTTACAAAATAAATAGGTTAAGTTTACAATCTTATTTGCTATTCATTTTATAAAACAAAATGTGATTTGTTATTATATATATGTATGTCCGATGAAATTAATTTTTTGCATATACAACCTTTATTACAGAACCTACAATGCAAACGGTTTGAATCATCGATGTGAGTTCAAATTTGGATCTACAAGAAAGAGTATGGATGCATATAGAGAGATGCAAGTATGCCAGGAGCTTATCCCCACACCACCCACCTTATGACTTCCAACACCACACCATCGGCCACCAAATCCATCCACCCTCCACCTCTGACAATCACCTCTGGTAACACAGAAAACATGAAATTAACAACATTATCAAACGACACCAAGTAAATAGATGCAACTATTCAGACTAATCCTTACCTTACGGAATACAAGATAGGGTTCAATAGTGATTTATCAAAGCCAAACCAGTCAATAAAATAACAATTGCAATTTAACCTACCTTTTTCGCCTCACTGATAATATCAAAAAGAGAACACAAGATGAAAGTTCAATCAATTACAACTAGTTACCAATAGCATGAAAATGAGAAAAACAAAAGAGAACTGCAGAATACAATGATAATGAGATAGCTAAACCGAAAGTTCAATACTAATTGAAACTTGTAATGTCGGGAAGCAGAGAAAATATAACTGGCTGTCGATTTTATGAAAGTCGAAACATGAGCTTGTGTAGCGAAGGCAAATTTAGCGAAAGCAAAAGTTGGATTCATCCCTCTCCCTGTGCACCAAAATACTTTAACCGGCCAATGAGGATTAGAAAATGTAGCTTTTCAATCAATCTTCACCGATGAGAAAAGGTAATGGACAAAGTAGAAGGATGTAAGGAAGCCAATAGTGCCAGTGGACAGCATAATCGCAACTGCTATGATCAGTGAATAGCCCAGATAAAGGGTAGCTGAAATGGGCCCGCTCAAACTCTGAAGATCAAAAACCAGGTAATTGATGGAGTAGAGGAACACGTAAAGAGCAACAGAACCCGATGCATAGAACGCTTTCCACCACCACTGCCAATCCTCAACACAGAGATGCATGTAGGTGAGGACTACAGAAACTTCAGCACATACAGTAACCAACAATAAAAGGACAACGAGCAAAAATCCAAAGACATAATAGAACCTCCCAAGCCAGATGCTAGAAAGGATGAAGAAAAGTTCAATGAAGAGAGTTCCAAATGGAAGAGTCCCAGCCCCCAAAACAAGAAGCCACGATGGGTATTTGCGAGCAGGGATTTCTCTCGGGATTTGGTTAGTTCGTACCGGGTATTGAATAGGCTCGGCTCGTGTTCCTAAGAATCCTCCCAAAAGGGTGAGCGGCACTGAAATGCAGAACCAGAGCGATAGCAGGATAAAATACAGGGAAATGGGAATAGCACCGGTACTATTGCTGCCCCAGAGAATAAAATTCAGTATGGTGAGAATAACAAAAACAATTCCAGGAAAAAAGCATGCCACAGACCAGCAAACCGACCTCCAACCATGCGAAGTCCCCTTGATCGTACTCCATAGGCGTACACCGGCATAACCAGAGGCAGTCCCCAAGAAAAGATAAAGAATTATCATACCAGTCAATAACATTCCTCGAGAAGCGGGTGACATGAAACCTAAGGCAGCAAATACAATAGTCACAACAGCCATCCCTGTAATTTGAACCCCATCTCCAACCATCACACAGAGTAGCTTCGAGTAATTTGGTTCTCTGAACACATCCCCAACAACAAGCTTCCACCCTGAAAGCTCTTCATTCATTTGTGCTTGGGCTTCCTTGTCCAATTCCTCATACCTTGTCAAATCCCTTCTCACCGTCCGTAAAAATATAACAAAAACAATACCAGCTAAGAAAAAAATCACCATTAGTGAGTTTAGGATGGAGAACCAATGGACACGGGAACCTTCCATCTTCAGGTAAGCATCCCATCTGGATGGCCATCGAATGTCGCTCTTCACAAATTCGACCTCATAAGTGAATGATACCCTCTCTTGCTCCTTTATTATCTGAGCCTTGTCAAGCTCCACTGGGCAGGTCACAGTAGTGATATTGTCATACATATGAAGTTTTGACATTTTATCGAGGTCGTATTTGACACTGCAAGGGACAACCTCAAAACCAACTATCTCATATCCAGAAGCCTTTTTCTTATCAGCTTCTGAAATTACACCCATACCCTCTTCTCCAGTACCAATTATCTGCACACCAGTCGCTTCATACTCATGAACCAGAACTCTGAACTTGAGGTGATTGATGATGTAATCTTCTTTACTACTGGGAGGTGTATACCCAACAGGAAACCCAGTCCATTGAATTTTCATTCCATTTTGTTGGGCATACCTCATGGCAGGCAAGTTATCCAAAATCATATTTACTTGATACAGATCACGAGTTCTCTGTTTCAAAAGCTTTACCTCGTGCTCACTTAACGTACTTGTAGTGCAGAGAAATACAGTTTCATTGACGTTCATTCGAAAACGGTAGGGAGAGTTGTCAATCTGGTCTCCCATAAGTAGTTCTCCAAGATTCTCAGCACTTTTCTTTATTTTAAGGGGTTTGCAGTAAGGGAGACTGTAATAACTGAAGGGAAGCTCAGTTTCAATAGAGGTCAACGAATTAACTTTGGCAAATATTTCTTCACCAGTTGAATACGTGTGCATGTAGCTTCCTGGCAGATAAAACCCATTGCAGGCATGCAAAGTAAGAACCGTATAGATGAAGGCCACCCAATATGTTCTTTTCAAGATCAATGAATAAGCCATTGTGTTTGAAAAAGGAACTTGGAGCAGATCCCTGAAGCTATTCTTGATGTAAACTACAAACTCAGGCTTATTCAACATCAATCTGCAGAATCAAATTTTTGTGTCACTTTTTAAGTCCCAGTCAATCTAACAAGTATAAAGGCATACACAACCATCCCTTCCCCCAACACCCACATGCACACAAATTCGGACCACGTAGAACACAATGAGGATGTAAAATTTTCTTGACGGAATGAGCACAAAAGAAAAAAAAAAAAAAAACTGATTGTTATCAACTTAAGGATGTGTTAATGAACAATTACAAATTAAACTATTCATATTTCAGATAAACAACAATATCAATACATTGCCCCCAATTTTACTTATTTATTTATTTTTGGTAAAAAGGGTAATAGGGGATTTGCCAGATTATCAGAAATTGGTTCTGGGTGGCCCCAAAAGAGTCAAAAACACTTCATTGATTGTCGTGACCTACGTTGTACCGAGTTATTTACATATAGATACATAATCACATGTATGCACAAATATATATTATCAATACAAATTAAAGCATGATCTGAACTATCAAAATCTACAGATCCATCAACAAACAAGAACGCTGAAGACACGGAAAATTCAATAGCCACCACTCCAAATCTAGGGCAGATCAGAGAACTAGAACAAATTTCTATAACTCTTAAAAACAATACACAAATCAGACGAACACGAAAACAAAACAAATAAAGCGAATAACAAATTTGCACAAGCAGATCTATAGATACATATGTATCTGTATGTGTAGAGAGCGAGAGAGAGAGAGAGAGAGAGATTGAAGGCGTACCAATGGCAGATCTGGTGACTCAGAAACAGTCATGCTCAATTCGACTCAGTTCGTACCGAGATCGAGAGTTACAGAAATATCGACAGAAATGCAATATATGTAAGCCCCTCTCTCTCTCTATCTCTGTCTCTCTCTCTCTATATATATATATAGATATATATTCGAATTAACTCGAGTTAGATTTTAGATCTTAGCGTTAAGTAACCTTCTTCTTTCTTTTCTTTTTTTCTTTTTTTTTTTTTTTCTCTTAAAGGGAGGCCTGGAGTTTTCTTGGGCCGGGAGGGGTCGGGTCGGGATTGGTTTTGCATTGTATGGTATAAAAATATTGGAGAAATAATAAATATATCCTTTGAAGTTTTTTTAAAATATAGATTGTGCTTTGTAATTTAAAAAATTATAAATATTCTTTTGTCATAATTTTTTATTTAACAAAATTAATTGAAAAAATAAAATTCATAATTGTTCTTCTATATAATAATAAAAGTACATAAATTATTAATTGAAACATATTTTTAACATTATTAAAAACTTTAATTGACTTAATAATTTATTAATAAAATAGACTATTTGTTATGAAATTAGAAACCTCAAGAGTATAATGTAATTTTCAAAACTACAGGAAGCAATTCGTATTTTAATCAAACGTCAAGAGGTATATTTGTAATTTATTCAAAAATATTTCATTTTTAAGTCTAGTTTTTTTTGTGTAAGTAAAGTCCAGTTTAGGTCAACATGACATTAAATTTAGGCTTTATGTGTCATAACTTTAAAAGGTTAAAAAGTCAAAAAGTCACTATCCTATTTAAGTCACATCATCTTATTTAAGTCACATCACTTTAAACACAACCTATACCCAATTCATATTTCATAAAAAGTCAAAAAGTACACTTATTTAGATCATCCCAAACCACCCCATAATCTAACAGTCGTGCTAGAGACCTCAAAATTTCGAGATTTGAATGTCTCGAATTATGTTTTTTTTTTAAGGTGATTATATGTAGAGGTGTGCTAAAAAACTAGACATCTCGCACCAACTCAGCTTGTGTTGTTTGATAATGTGAGTAAGTTGGGTTGGACTGGTTTGGTGATAAAATTGACTGATCAGTTAGGCTGTTGGTTAGAAATTGTTAATTTCATACATTTTTTTACGAGTCTCTACTATATTTTTATTTCAAATCAAGAAGACTCAAAGGAAATTGAAATGGTTTTGATTTTAATTTCCTCCGAGTCTTCCTGATTTGAAATAAAAATATAATATGAACTCGTGCAAAATTATATAGAATTAACAAATTTTAATCAGCAGCCTAACTGATCAATTAATTTTATCACCCAACCAGTCAAACCTAACTCACTCACCTTATCAAACCACACAGGTTGAGTTGGCATGAGATGTCTACTTTTTTAGTACATCCCTACACATAACCACCATTGCAAAAAATATATAATAAAATAAAATAAACCAACACAACCAAACAAAACAAAACAAAACAATAATATCATTTCTTGTTTCATATAAATGGTAAACACTAACCCTAACGATGCTCAATTTACTCAACCTCTCACACTCTCATATCTCTCTTTCGGTACTCTCTATCTCTCTTTTTTCTCAGACACTCTCCGATCATCATGCATCTCCGACTATCCATCTCAGATCTTTAACCTCACACGCCGCTCACTCACTCACTGCCTCACAAACTCTTATCTCTCTCTCTTGGTACTCTCTTTCTTTTCTCTTTCTTAGACACTCTCAAATCCTTCATCTCCGATCATCATCCATCTCCGATCATCCATCTCAAATCTTCAACCTTACACACCACTCACTCACTACCTCTCACACTCTCATATCTTTCTTTCGGTACTCTCTCTTCTTTCTCAAACACTCTCAGATCCTCCATCTTCGATCATTATCCATTTCAGATCGGTAGCTGTAGCTCTCTCTCTCTCTCGGTGAGCTCTATATATATATGTATATATTATATTTTGTTTTTGAGAGAATCATGTTCTGTTTGCTGATTTTTCCAGCCCTAAATTTGTCACATTTGATGAATAAATCTGTTTGAGCTCTCTCTCTCTCTCTCTCTCTCTCTCTCTCGGTGAGCTCTCTTTCCCTCTCTCTCTTTGTTGATCTATGAAAAATCTTTGTTAATTGTTGATCATTGTATGTGTATCTCAGATTATTGTTCATTTTTGTTGATCATTGTTCATCTCAGATTATTTTCTGTTTTTATATGGGTGTGTGTATAAATCTGTAAAAAAATCTCTATTGATTATTGATTATTGTGATTGTATCTCAGATTATTGTTCATCTCTGTTGATCATTGTTCATCTGAGATTATTTTTTTGTTTTTATATGGATGTGTGTATAGATCTGTTTTTATCTTTCGATTTTTATCTATTTTTAAGTAAGAGATACCTGCATCATTGTTTATTAATCAGTCTGTATCATTGTTAATCAATCTATTTGTAAGCAAAAAAAATTATTAATCTATATGAAAGTAATCAATCTGCCATACTTGTATCATTGTTAATCAATCTATCTATAAGTAAATTTTTTTTTTTATATGGGACATATCTGTTTTGTTATTTAATTATGGGAATCCGTGGTCCTAATCCGATCCAATCCGTGTTTAAATTGATTGGTTCGGATTGGTTCCACGATTTAAACGGATTGGATTGGTTTCAATTTTTCAAGAACCGTTGATAATGGATTGGTCCTGGTTCTGGACCAATCCGGACCATGCTCACCCCTAGCCTTCGAGCCTCGAAATTTCAAGGCCTCAAGCATTTTTCTTAATCTAATTATGTCAAGACTAGTCTTAAAAAAATTTCAAATCTCAAAGTCACTCACTCACTTAATCAATAAATCAATAGATATGACCTAGATATTAATTATTTAGATTTTTTTATTTATTATTTAAATTTAAAATGCTAATAAGATTCAATAATAAAATATATATATAATTTTTAATTGAAATCCTGAAAAGTGCTATATATATATAATTTTTTTTGTCTTTTATATTTTTTATTTATAAACTAATATAATTATAATTAATATTTTATAAATGGACAAGCTAAGCTAAAACTATTTTTTCTAAATTCAGTCAGAATATTAAATGACTATAAAATCTCAATTTAGTCTACCCTTATCGATTTTTTTTTTTGGGGGGGGCAAATTATTCACAAGTCATTTTTGAAAAGTGTGTATTTTATTTAATCTCAAAACCTTTTAGATAGACCCAAAAGTCATATACCCATTTATCTTATCCTTTTTCCTTACACCTTACTTCTTCTCTGTATCTCTTTTTCTCTGATATTGGGAACGTCCACGTCCACGTCCACGCCCACGCATCCTTTTTTTCTTTCTGTCTCTAATCTACAGTCATCGGCGATCAACAACCACCATTGATTGGGGTTCACGGGCAACCACCGAGCACTAACTCCTTACTTCGTGCTCACCGAAGGCGAAATAGATCAGATTTGAGTAAATCTACATCAAATCTGGCTAGATATAAACCAAAAAATAGTTGTCAGAGTACAATTTGTCTCTTTCCTTCGATCTCTCAGTTTTAATATATATATTTTTTTGTACTATACACTTCAATGTTATAATGGATAAAATTTTCAAATTTTAAATAAATTGTTTTCAAATTTTAATTACGGTTTCAATTTTTTTGGTGCTGAATTGAATCATTCTTTAAAACTGTAAAATTTTGTAATTTCATGACTGTAACAACCCTGACACATGATTAACGTATAATCCATGATTAAGCATGCCTAGTAAGTAATCAGGATGAAATCCTGAGTTAACTACATGTACATTGCATTATTTGAGATTCTATCTGTCCCTCGTAGGAATATCTGTTTGCATATCTATTTCGTTTTGTGAATTGAAGGCCTTATCAGCATCCGATCGCGAAATTGACTTGATATATGTGTTATTTAGGAATTTTAGAATTTTTTGGTAGGTTTAATTAAAATTCGATTCGGAGCGATTAAATTAGATTAATTAATGTTCAATTGAGCAGCTTAATCAAAATTTAATTAAGCTACTAACTAAGCCTATATAAGGCCCATATAAACTCATTAGCTCACTTTACACTCTCTTATCACCCTACCTTGAAGAGAAAATGTGGGAGAGAGAGAGAGATAGAAAAAAATTGAGATCAAAAGCTAGGAAAATGGGGAATTGCTAGGAATTGTTGGAGACTTGCAAAGAATTTGGGAGTTGAATCTTCTTCACTTGTGCAATTAAGGCTTTAGGTAAGAATTCAACCCTTAGATTGTATATTATGGATGCTTAAACCATGAATTCAAGAGAATTGAGAGGATTACACAAAAATTAAGTTAGAATTGGAGAAATGAACTCAAACCATGCATGCATGCATATTTCATAGCATTTTGAAGTTATTTTCCCAAGAATTTCCTCATGCATGTTACTAATTCACCTTAGTTTTGGGAATTCATCAAGTTTCATGTCATTTTGTGTCATTGGATCATGTTTTGGAAGTTTTGAAGCTGAGGCAATACATACATGTTATGTTTTTTAAGAATTGGGTTTTGTTTTGCACAAATAGCAAGTCTTTGGGCTTTGATTTTGCAAAATGATTTGAAATTCCCAATGTTTTCCTAGTTCACATATGATTCCTCTAGTGTTTGGCCCAAAAGAATGAGTTTTGGAGTATTTGATTTGAGTTTGGAAACTTGGAGGTGAATCTAGAAATCCCAGAATTCGACCTCTCTGTTCGAGCGACAGATCCTGCACTCGAGCGGCCACATTTGTTTTTGCATCTCCGTTCGAGCGACCAGAAGTCCGTTCGAGCGTGAAATGCAAGCTCCTAGAAGTTTTATGTTTTTGCAGACCACTCGAGCATCAAGAGGTGTACTCTAGAGAGGACCTGAGTCTTACGCTCGAGCAATCGTCGAGCGTCTGTTGAGCTTGAAAATCACACAACCCGTACTTTTGCAGAAGTTTCAGACCACTTGAGTGGCAGAAGTTGCGCTTTAGTGACCACTCATATTTTGCATATCCGCTCGAGCAAAGGAAGTTGCGCTTAAGCAGGACTCCTATTTTCAGCAAATTTTGTTAAGTGTTTCCAAGTACATCTTAACATCCTCATTGCATCCTAGGCATTGCTAGGTCAAGGTTAAGCCATAATAATGAGGATAAAAAGTAAAAACACACACCAAGATAAGAATTGATTAAGTTAATGATTTCGAAGGTGTAATTCAGTATGCATTCGTTCTGTAACTGTGTAAGTTACGCGCCACAAGACATTTGATTTGCCTACTCTGTCTGTTTGCTTTGGACCCAACTGTGAATAATAACTTAGTAAAGTTATGTTCAACTTTAATTATTTTTTGTATGATGAAATAAGATCTATTTTATGAAATGTTATGTTCTGTACAATGAATGATTGTCCCAATTCTGATAAGTATTCGGAGCTCAAGTAAGTTAACTGTTCCTGGTCCGGAGGTTCCTTTATGAAACTGACAAGTTATCTATACCCAGCTGGAGGTTCCTTTAAGGAACTGACAAGTTATCCGTACTCGGACTGGAGGTTCCTTTATGTAACTAACAAATTATCCGTACCCGGCCAGAGGTTCCTTTATAGAACTGATAAGTATAATCTTCGATGCCTCGTATGTGATCTATTAGCGCTAATGAATGTAAGATTAAGTATGAATTCTGATTTCTGTTATTGACTTGAACAAGAATATGAATATAAATCTGTTTTTGATATGAACTCTGATTTCTAATTATGTTATGGACATTATCATTCATCAAAACCCTTTACTCTGTTATTATTCACTAGGCTTTCGCTCACTATTTATATTATGTATGTAGATGAACAAGCGCGTGACTAAGCCTAAGTTGCTGCCTGGAGAGGTTAGAGTCAGCCAGCCACTGTGCCTCCCGGGGAGGTTCCCTTTTGAGATGTCAAGTTTTGTAACCTTGCTACAGATGTTTTTGTTTTGTTTTGCTTATCTGCACATTGGGCTAAGTCCCCTTTTGGCTTTATCTGTGGAAATAAGTGATGTATGACTAATGTATTTATGACGTCACATGAACATATATATATATATAAGTTTGTTTTGAAGTTTTCTGTCTCATATATATCTACACAGCTCAATGGACTATGTATATTTTTTTATTTGTTTCCGCAACCCTTAATTATAAGTCATTTTGTTCAGAGGCCTTTGGTAATCTAATGATTACTGGTCGGTTACGACGTTAAACCTATAGGGGTGAGTTTGGGTTGTGACAATAACTTTATTTAGAACTGTAAAATTTTGCAGTTTCATAACATATTTTTTAGTTTAATTAATAAGGATAAATACTTAATAAAATTATACTTTGAAACTGTAACATTTTTACAGTTTCAAAGCTTACTTTTCAGTTTGATCAATATTAGAAATAATTTGCTTAAACCCTACAAAAATTGGAAATAACATTTTTTTCCCATTATTATTTATTTATTTTTTTCAGTTTATCAATATTTAGCACATTTTGCTATATTTTTTCACTTTAGTTTCTCAGTTCATTCTTCCTTTTTTTGGGCAATATTCTAGACATTCCGGTGAGTCTTCGGCGATATTCTTGACATCCAACGAATATTCTAGACATTCTGACGACTTTCGGTGATATTCAGATCATTCCGGCGATACTCCAACAAATTTCTGATGATATTCCAGCGACTTTCCAGTGATGTTGAATATTTCGGGGAGTCTCCGATGACCTTCTGATGGAAGTCCGTGGTGGGATGTAGGAATGTCTTTAAATTTTTTTTATTTTAAAAAATAGAGATTTTTTTGTAACAATTAAAAATATATAGGACTAATTGGTGTAAGTATTTTGTTTTGGGAGTAGATGGATTTTGACTTTTCTATATGGGACTTATTAGTAAGTTCCTCTTTTTTTTTTTTTTTTTTTTCTCTCTCTAACGCTGTGTTTGGTTTGAGAATTTAGGAGGAATTTAGAAAGGGAAAAGGAAAATACTTGTGAAAGTATGTGAAATATAGATATATTTTATTATCATTTTACCTATCATTTCTCTTTCATTTTTTTAATCTCTACTCAAATCATTCAACCAACCACAACTTAAATGTTAAAATTATTGAGCTAGGCTGGGCTCTACAATGGGCTGGGCCGTCGAGTTGGGCTTTCGTGAGGAAACTTTCGGGCCTACATTAGGGCCTGTCCAGAATCTAACCTCAGTTAACTTAGGCCTAAATTTGTTACCAACTAGGATATTTAGGAACAAAGGAGGCATTTCTCTACACTCTGCACTGCACCTCCCTCCACTCAGTTCATTCTTGCTGCATCAATCAACTGTTTACAATAAGCTTTACAATCCTTCTCTCCAGCAATTCACAACAATCTATTGGTGAGTTCTCTTGATAATTGATGTGCCTGGGTTTCTTGTTATGATCTTGTTTTCTATCTCCATTGTCCTCTACATGTTCGATAAATTGCCTCAAAGAGATCTGTATTTGTTTCTGTAAGATTGAATGAGCTCTACGCAATTTGCAGTAAAATGTTTACGTTAAAAAGTGGTGTATTGGTGTGCTTTCTGTTGTGTGTTTGTGTGTGTTTTTACTCCCCAGTTGAAAATTTTTCATGAAGTAGAATGAATATCTAATGGATTAATTTTTACCCATTTCTGGGAATCCTTTTATTGTGATTTTTTGGGGGTTAATTGTCACTCTTGAACCAGGCTGTGAATACTTGTTTATATTTAAGCATGTTCAAGTCATGTTGGTCTTTTATCTTCAGTTCCTGGGTTTTAGGGTTTAATTCTAGCTGATGAGTTGGGTTGGGAAACAATTGATTTTTGTCACATGTATGTGTGAAGTATATAAGTAAAAGATGATGCTACATGCGCATTCCTCATTTCATAAATGTTTCAAAATTTGTGAAGTATTTGTGTTGATGCTGCTATGTTATGCGAACACATTGTTTTTCTTTGGGTATGGGCGAACATTAGTGGAACTATCCATCTGTGTCTAGGACTAAAAAAATTTCCTTTGTTGTCTGTCTTTTTCTTTTGTAATATTTCCGATTATTTTATTCCCATAATATTAATGTACATGTTCTTACTTACACTCCGTTTGGATGGGTTGATTTGGTGAGAAATGATGAGAAAGAGAATTCTTTTCTCATGTTTGGTTTATAAGTTGAGTAAGAAATGGTGAGAAAGGGAACTCTCTTACTAAGCCTATTTCATTTCTCACAAAAAGTGATGAGATTTGATGAGAAACAAATTGATTGGTTGTAAAAAAAATTATAATACCAAGATTGCCCCTTCAAATACAAAGGAAGAAAAAAAAATCTCACTCATATCCCTCTCTCACATACTTTCCTTTCTTATTCATCCAAACATGATAGTGAGAAAAGACAACCACTTCTTTTTTTTTTCTTCTCACCTAGATGAGAGACCACAATCATTTGTTTTCTTTTCCCGTCCTATGATCCAAACGGAGTGTTAGTTTATGCATCAGTAAAGAACATTCGCTGAACAACATTTGTAGGCATACTAAGGGTTGGTTTGGGATGTTCTAAAAAAGTGCACTTTTTGACTTATTGGCTTATATCGGTTGAGTTTGGGTTGAGTTTGATGTGATGTGTTAGAGAGGTGATGTGATTTAAATAAGATGATGTGACTTAAATAGGATAGTGACTTTTTAACTTTTTGTATTATTTAGGTTATGCCAAACTTGGCCTAAATAAGTTTATGTCGTTCAATTTTATAGGTTAAGCAACCATAAAATCTTGAGATGGTTTTCTCTCGAGGCATGAAACGTCCCATTGGGATTCTTTATAAGACGCTGAGCAGTCCCATGTATTGTGGGCAAAGTTATTCTACTTGTGCATATAGGGGAAGTTCCATTGCTGAAGTTGGAGAGATCAAAAAATTATTTTCCTTTAACTATGCCAATCCACACCGTGCTTTTGGAATGTTTTTGAGAAGATATGCAGTTGAAGTTCCAGCTTTGGAACAGATGAGTCTTATAAAGCAGTTGAGGGAAAAAACAAGTGCTCCTATAAAAGATGTGAAGTCTTCTCTGATTGATTGCAATTGGGACATTGGCAAGTCTGGCTTTTCTCTTCCTGTGTTGTTTTTTGTTTTGAATCAAATTATTTTTCGACTTGCCGTTTACTTTACAAATTCCAATTTTTAACAGTTGTTCAATGCAGATGCTGCACAAAAGGACCTGAGGAAAAGAGGGGTGGTTCTTGTGTCGAAAAAGTCATCTCGAACTGCAGCTGAGGGTTTGCTTGCATTAGTGCAGAATGAGAGCAAGGCTGCTGTCATTGAACTTAATTGTGAAACAGACTTTGTTGCAAGAAATGAAATATTTCAATATGTGGTTAGTATAAAATCATATGTGTGTATATCCATCTACGTTACATGGATTCTTCTAAATGTATTAAACACCTAAGACATTCGACACTTGGGCAAGGATATGGGATATGTGTCTAACATGTGTAATTGGACATTCACCAAATAAACATATTTAGTAATTCGAGTTACCTTAAAATTATGCATAAAATTGTCATATTCTGCATGAAGTACTCTATGGCATATTGTTACACCATTTTACCTAGGAAAATAAATGTAGTATATTAAGAAGGAAATCCCTTCAGCGCAGACCCCTAAAAAGGTGTGTTATGTGTGTACCATTATGCACATTGTTATACATTTTTGTGGTACATGTTAAGCATTTTTGTGGCAAATGTTACGTAATCTTCTGATAGAGTTATAATAATTTGTGGCTTAAAAATGAAGCTATGCATTTTTGTGGTAATATTATATACATTTTTTTCATCAAAAAATTATTGAACCACAAAATGTGTAACTTTACCACAAAACTTTGTAACGCTACCACAAAAATGCTTAACTTCATTTCCGGGCCACAAATTATTGTAACTCTACTAAAAAATTGCATTTTCATGATGGTGCAACTCTCCTATGTCCATAGTGCAAATTCATTGTTGTGCTTGGTGCAACTTTTCCTATGTGTCTGAGTTGCACCCAAAAAAAAAAAATTCATTTATAGTGCAATTTTTTTTCCACTACTCCATGTATTTGCAATTTTCCCAAAAAATTACATAATATTTGCTACAAAAATGCATAACATGTACCAAGAAAATGTGTAACAAAGGTGCATATGGTACAAAACTCCTCATAGGGTGTGTACCGAAAGGGCTTCCTTATTAAGAAATATGAGCATTTTGTCGTGTCGTGTCCTTGGACATGGTAACTAGATGAATTAGACACTTAGATGCACACCTTCACCCAACACTTACCTGAGTCTATGTAACATAGATTTCTATTTTCTAACTCTAATTAATATATTGTACCCTAAAGTCCGCTCATGCTTCATCAATCATGTTCTTGTAGGCGTTATCTTTAGCAAAGTTAGCTTTGTTGGTTGAAACTTCTTCTCAGGAGGTTTCTGGGGCCTTCTCTATTGGACCTGAATGTTTGGAGGTAATCAGTCTGTTTGGTCTTGTCTTTTGTCTTTAGAAGTTTAAGAGATAACTCTTTCTATTTGTTTATCAAGACAGAAATAGTTTTTGGTTATTTTTTTGTTGTTGCAAGTTTTTTAATCATGTGAGAATTTAAGTCTGGTCTACACTCAACTCATGAACTCATATTTATTATATGAAAATTTCATTATTGTTGTGAGCACCATACATGTATCCGAGCCTCCAATGTGTCACACCATGTCATCCCCACATGTTCGTCATGACATCATCTCCAACGTACTTTGATTTACGTGTTAGCCTTATGAGGTCAAGCTATACCAGTCAAGGCTAAGTGATGGGGATGGGAACGGCATTGGTTGATAGTAAATTGAAGAATATATGAATTTTAATATAATTAGAAATTATGATTTAATAAGATTTTATTTTTGGATTTTATTTCTTTATCAGTAGTTGCCAATTCCTTAGTTTCCTAGTTTTGGGTTTCTAAATTAAATAGTGCTTATGTCTATATATATGCTTTTATGTAATAGTTTTGGATACTTAGACTTTAATGAATTTGATAATTATTATTGAGAGGTGTTGTTTCGGGATTGTGATCCCTGATTTATTCTTCTTCTTCCTTTTTTTTTTTTTGTGTGATAAATATGCATTGGAAAATCATCAAGATGATGCAAAGAATACAAAAATTCGTTCGTTCTTCTTCTTGGAGCTCCTTAGCCTCAACCCTAGGCATTGAGGGACACTTCAGAGGCATACCACTTGACTTGTGCATCTTGCAAGTTGAACTCTTTATGGAACTAGTGAAAGCAAAGAACTCAGTTATTCTGCCTAAAGAAATATGCCCAACTTGTTATGCTTGAATTTAATTTAATCTTCATATTGGAGTCTGGAGAGCCTCTTTTGATTCCTTTTATTCTTACAGGAGTTAAAAATTAATCTTGACCATCCTAAATTAAATGGAGAAAAAACAGTCCAAAATGCAATTACAGAATTGGCGGCAATGATGGGAGAGAATGTAAAGCTTAGAAGGGGTATTGCAATGTCTGCTCCTTCAGGGGGTATTATTTCTACATATCTCCATTCGAGCCCTCAACCAGGTTTGTAATTTTCAAATGTGCTCTTTCCTTGGAATGCCAGTTGTGTTATTTGCATAAGTTACGTATGTACGTATCTTTTGCGTCTGTGTGTTTGTCTTTTGAATGCATTTGTTTTATAAATACTGAAGTTTTATTCTAGCAGTTTGGATGACTGAGTGGATTTGACTCAACAATGGATCTTAGTTTTGTTGATCTGAATGCAGGTTTGGGACGTATTGCTGGAATTTTATCTCTAGAAGTAGAGGATGGGAATACTACACTGGATTCTCTCCAGCATGTTGGGTCAGAACTAGCAATGCATGTAGTTGCTACTAAGCCATTGTTTCTGACAAAGGATCTTGTGTCTTCAGATGCATTGGAGAATGAACGTGAGATTCTTAAGTCTCAGGTACTTTTTAATGGCATTATTTAAGTTTTAACCATGTGTTTTATGTTATATTTATTGTGAAGTTTCCCTGGATTGAAGTCTGGACTCTCTCCCTTGTGACTTATGGTTTTCAATTATATTTGTTTTGGAAATCTTTAATAGAAGCTATGTTACATGGACTCGGGTACGGGTGTCAGGTGCGGGTATGTATCTAGAGGTCGGACTCATCAAATCATAAACTTAAGGATACGCGGACTCGGCAAAAAAATGTCATTAATCTAATATGTGAGATAAAATGGTATTATATTTAACTTATAGTGTCAAAATGACATTTATAGCAATTATACAACAATATGTACATATAATAATAGTGTTATATACAATTATATAAGAAGTATCCGTTGAAAAGTATCCGACACATATCCCATACCCTTGTCTAAGTGTCCGGTGTCGGACACGGGTATTTGATTTATTTTGAAGAGTCCATGTAACATAGAATAGAAGTATTATCCATTACAAGTTGAACTATGTTTTTTGGTTTCCAGATTCTAAAGAAAGAAATATGAATATAGCTGAGGAAATGAATTTCCTCAGAGAATGACGATTACTTCGGTTATTATCATTGCCTTCTCTCCTATTAAAATCCACACCGCAACTGTTTCCACCAAGTATACAAATTCGTAGATGTATGATCATATCATATGGAGTTCTTTTGGCGAAGTGGTAGTTGAAATGTAGTTAGCCATTAGATAGTATTTCCAGAGAGATCAGGATTTATGTATATAATTTATTCCTTGTTTTTTTTTAGTTTAGAAAAGCGATAGGTGTTACAAATATTGGTTTTCCATATTTGGTTCCCCCAAAGAATCTAGTTTTAGGTTTTATGTGTCAGAATCATCAATTACAGTATTCTAATAGTTGATTATAGAGTAATTGCCATCATGTCAACACATAGGTACTTTGAGGTTGTTGGTGCATTCTTGGATTAACAAAGCCTTAGAAGAATGTTTGGAAATTTTAAAGTCTATATTAGCTCGAACCATTAGTTTAATCTTATTGACTGCTATATTCTTTACCAATGATTAATGATTTTATTGTCTTACTGCATCAACTCCTTTGTTCAAAGAAATAAAGTTTAATGCTAGAGTAACACTCAATCACTTCTTGCGGTACCCTCAATTTTTGTTAGTTTCAAATTCGTAAAGATTTCATTTGTTTCTCTTTTTTAGGCTGAAAGTACAGGGAAATCTCAAATGGCCATAGAGAAAATGGTTGAAGGTCGTTTGCGGAAGTACTTTGAGGAAGTAGTTCTCATGGAGCAAAAGTTTGTTGTAAATGACACTATAAATGTGAAGGTATGAAGATGGCCATCCAGTTAGATGCAAATCTTTTTGGAGTTTTGATACATGATTGTTTTATCTTGTTAGGAAAGTGAATATCAACCCTTTCAGTTTCATTTTATTGTTTTATCTTGTTAAGAAAGTGAATATCAACCCTTTCAGTTTCATTTTTTTTTTTTTAAAAAAAATTGCCAATTACATTTATTTTAAAAAAAATTCATTTCTTTTCCATTTTTTTTCCCCCACTCCCATGAAAGGCCCATTTTGGCTACTAGAAGGGGAAGTCATCTTATTATGTATATCTCCATGAGTGAATATTTTCTGGATAAGTACAATGGTTGGCCAATTATTGAAACACTTGCTTTACTTTCTGTGGTTTACTAATTCTTAAAATCATACTATAGATACGAAATAAAAGTTGCTGGTATTGACACTGACACATACCAGCAGTTATGTTTTGGTATTTGTCAATTATTTAAACTAGAGTAAAGGTTGACACTCCAATATTTGAATTCATATTGTTATTATTTTTTAAATAAGTTGAAATTCTTCAAGGCCATGTTTGATTTACAAGACTAATAGTGAGGTATTAATAATCCTATCAAATTAGTGTGGTATTCACTATCCAATAGGATAAATTATCCATTGGATTAATAATCCCACCCCTACCCCATTACTAATAATCTTACAAATTTGTTGGATTAATTATCCATTGGATTAATAATCCTAAACCAAAATGTTAAAACAAACATAGAATAATTGGGCCTACGGATTAATAATCCCAATCCCATGTTCTAATCCATCCAATCAAACATGCTCCAAGGGTAATGCACAAAAGGTTTTATTAATTTAAGTCCTTCAACTTTCAAGTTTGCTTATTGCATGTTGGAATTCTTTTCATATAGTTTCACTTGATGGTATTGTTGCATGCACTATACATTCATGAGTTAGAGCATTTTATAAACGTATCTGTAGATTTGATTGTAAAGGAAGTGTAGTTTTACATTGACTTTTTGCATGAACTCCAACAGACACTGTTGAATAATTTATCTAAGGAAGTGGGTTCACCAGTTAAGATTGGGGGCTTTTGCAGAATTCAAGTTGGAGAAGGCATTCAGAGGTAAACACTGTAAACTAATTAAAACTCTCTCCTTATCTTGCTCTATTAGAAGTTTGCACTCGTGGTACTTCAAATGTTGGCCAGCTCAATGAATTATTATTTGCCGTTTTGTTGCTCTACGCTGTTAATGTATGAGATCTTATCATGTGAAAATTTTGCTTTTAATTGTTTTCCCATCCTTCTCGAGAGGAGTCATATACGCTATGCAGATGAATCTAGTTGCTAGAACTCACAATCCCAATCCAGGATAATGAATGGTTATACCTATAGCACATTCATCAAAATATATGAATCTGTATTTATAAACCATGTCTAAAATGAATCCAAATCCCTCAGCAAGATCTCTTTTATGTTTGATGGTGCTGGCAGAACATCTTTTTGAATCCTGAAACTGAATTGTCCCTCACTGGCTGTGAGTTTAGGTTGGAGTTTCTCTCTCTCTCTCTCTCTCTCTCTTGCTAGGCTTTTTAGCAATTTGCTGGCATACACTGTCTGTATTCTTTTTAGCACCAGAGCAAATGGATTTTTATTGGTTAGTACACCAGAACAAACAGACATTGTGGTGCCTCTTATTCCTACCCTGGGGAGATGGAGTACCAAGATGAGGTTTATGAGGATCTGACTTAGTCCTAAAGTCAAGCTTGGGTTTGGTTGGCGTATGTTGGGCTGGTTTGATTATTCAGATGGATGCCAAGTTTTGGTCCTCTCTTTATATAAGCCTTGAAGACCAAGTTTGTATGCTGTTGAACATTTGGTTAATCATTCAAGTTCATTAAAAGGTTATGCACTAGAAAATATGGAATAATAATTCCAGGACATTACCCGGTGTTGGCACCTATTAATCGAGAGTGCTAGGAGGGGTAAGACAGGAGATAGACCTAACCTTTGGCATTATTTGCACAAAGTGACTGCTTTCATACTGAAACCCCTGTTCTCACACTAGGCAGCTCGAGCATTTACCATTGCACCAAAAAATGCTCCTAGGTTTTGAGGTAGTTGAGAATGATATTTTGTGAAGGTCTGTTCCTAGGTTTTGTCTGCAAGACCAATACTTTTCCTCACTTCCAAAAGGAAAATAAAAAATAAAAAATAAATATAAATAGAATAAAATAATTTAAAGATAAAAGAAGAAAAGAAGAGTACAGAAAAGAAAAGAACATGGAAAGATGATAAACCTTGCAAGAATGTGGGGGAAGGGAGATATTACAATGGAAACCCAATTGGGATGAGGGTTTTCTTTATCTTTCATCTAATTTTCTAACATCCTAGAGAATATGGAGAATAAATTCTTTCAACAATTTTTTTTAATTTTAACCAATAATTTTTGACACCTTACAGATGCCAACATCATCACATAGCTTAAAGATATGTGAAATTACATGAAAGAATGCATTAGATGAGTTTCAGTTTTGATAAGGTTGTGAAGAAAATTGAGAAGGCCTCAACCGGAGCCCAAGTCAACTATAGGTTGGGTTATGATTTCTGTACCGATGACCAATTCTAAGTTTAAACATTTTAGCCCAAGCTTGCCCTTTGGTAGTTTTGTGCTCATTTTGGACCTACATTAGCTGAAGGCTGATTGTCAGGTAATGTTGTTGCATGCACAATGGCCTCTGACATTAGCTCGTCATTGTGGCTCTGGTTGACTTTGATTTTGCAAATTGTTGGAAGTAGTGCCTTAACCCAGCCCCTACCTGCCTGCATGTGCCAAAATAACTGTACTCCTGAGACTTCTTTCTAAGTGATCATCTGCTTTACTTCTGGAAAGTTTGAGATTCTCATCCTT
This sequence comes from Camellia japonica, assembly GCA_030407325.1. Taxonomy (NCBI): domain Eukaryota; kingdom Viridiplantae; phylum Streptophyta; class Magnoliopsida; order Ericales; family Theaceae; genus Camellia; species Camellia japonica. Next base: position 35,613,212 of record JAPPVO010000031.1, read on the forward strand.
GAGTCATCAGACGTGGTATCTCTCCCCTCTCGCATGTGCGCATGTAATGCTTTACCTGAGTCTGGTCAAGCTGCTATTTTTATTTTTTTTAATAATCTTGATAGGCATAATTTAAACCATTTTAACAACTTCGACTGGGAATATATTGGCTTTATTTTCCTCCATCATTTGTATTAGCATGGACAGCTGATCACAAATACGAGACTTAGATTGTCAAGTGAAGCCTTTCTTTCCTTCTCCACAGTCGACTTTTCTTTCTTTTCTGGGGCTTACATACCAACTATTGAGTCAAACTTGCAGTCTCGGTTTATTTTTAAAGGTTTCCTTTTTTATCTTATATTTTGACTTGTGAATATGTGGAAATGTCGATAATTTCTAATGTGTATGCTGTTTCTTTATTTGGTTCGGTCCCTCAATATTAGAACCAGATTATCGTTCCTAATATATTTTTTTTCATTTGGTTTGCACTTTAAAAGTGGAAAGGCCAAGCACTAGAGCCTTATAATCTGTCTCTTCTAAATTATGAAAGGGTTGCTAACAATCTGTACTGGCAGGCTTGAAGCGTCTAATGAATCTGAACCCGTGGCTCAAGCTGCTTAATTTGGGGATGGTTTTTCCAAAGATCTATGAAAATGCCTTTGAAAAGAATTCTACCGACGTTACTCTAGAATTCAGGATCTCCTGTACTTCCCTACTTCCTTTGATTGACTAGGTTAAATTTTACTGTTTGCATATAGTAGATGCTGCACTAGTTGTTGCGGATTTACAGAAACCTGATGGTTGAAGGGTTTTGATGTTGTCTTTTAAGTTATGAAAACAGGATAATATTTTTTCTTTTTGTCCTATATTTGATTATGAACTACCAATAGCATTCTTGAGATGGCTAATTGGAGCAGGATTCATTTTTCTGTTACATGTTTTTGTAGTCCCTGAAGCATCAAATTAGAAGAAATGTTTAGTCTCCATAACCTATTGGAGTTTCACTAGATTTAGACAGCTCTACTTGGTTGTGGATAGGAACCGAATTTGATGTCATTAGTTTGGGAGCTACTAGGGTCTCCGCTCTTGAAAAAGGTCATACTGTATGTATCTTATCGCAATATAAATCATATAACTACAATATTCCGTAACAATCACCACGGGTAACTTTTTTTCATGACATTTACACGACACTGTTCATAATATAACCATAATTGTTATGACATACCACAATAGTTCATCATAAATTTAATCATGCATAACTTTTACAACAAAATTATATATATATATATATATATATATAATAATGTGCACCTTGTTAGGGTGTAAAGCATAGATTTCTCCCTTTAGTTATGCCAATTAAAGGCTTGAATTTGAGTAGTACTTGAGGGTAATAACATCACATTAAAATTAAATTTAAAAATCATGAACAACCCATTCAAATTATGGTAAACACCACCATTAAACTGATCTTCAAGTACAGAATGTCATTTGTTACAGATTACAGATAATATACCAAATAAACTCTGCACATACTATCCCAAATGAGAGAGAGAGAGAGAGAGAGGGAATGTATAGGAGGGAGAAGCTCATTAGTGGAACTTGAGGTTGGTCAAGACATTGTTGTTGACAGGGTCAGCCAAATGATCCAGAAGGTTCTGGAAGGGTCCAACCCCAGTCACCAACGCCTGCACAAAGAAACCCAACATAGCCAACATGGCCAACCTCCCGTTCTTTACCTCCTTCAACTTCAGATCCCTCATTGACTTCTCATCCTTTCCAAACCCAAGTGGGTTAAACAGTGGCCCACCAGGGTATGCAGGGTTATCCGTCCCGCCCAAATACTTCTCCAGGCCCAAAAAGTACTGTTTACTCATTGAGCCTGGGTTGTACCAAGCCTGGAACCTCCTGTGCTCTGCAAAGCCCACTAGTGCCAATTCGAAAACAAAAAGAGTGTATGGGTCAGCCCAATAGTCGTAGGTCCCGGCGGGCGGGATCACGCCTGTTTTGAACCACGGCAGGGCGGTTTCTGGCGGAATTAGGCCGAGTTTGCCCAAGATTTCTGGGGCGAGGCATCCGATAGAGCCGACCATTGCGGTACGGCCGTTGAAGATCTCGCCATAGGCTAGCCATCTGGGCTCGATGAAGCCTCCGGTACCTTCTGGGTCGGACAAGCCGAGCGGGTCGAATCCGTAGTCGCCGGGCAGGCTGTGGTGGTGGTTTTGAAGTGAATTTAGGTTAGATTGGAATGATGTTTTTCAGGTGTGTGGGTGTTTATTGTTGAGTATTTTTTTTGATAAATTACCCTCTAGTTTTGCACTTTTGACATAATTACACTAATTTTTCTAACACTTAAGGGCCTTCTTTCCATCAGTAATTCGTTAGTTATATGAATGAAAAAATGATATTATATACTCACAAATATCATTAGTTTCAGTCGCTTTAACTATACTAACATGGAAATAAAGCTCTTTTTCCAGTAGTAATTCGTTAGTTATATGAATGAAAAAATGATATTATATACCTACAAATGTCATTAGTTTCAGTCATTTTAACTATACTAACAGGAAAATTAGTGCAATCTTGTCAAAATTGTGTGGTTAGCTGTATTTTTTCTAAATTTTAAAGGAGGTGAATATAATTTACCTTTGTTTTTTTCAAGAGAGGAGAGATTAGAATCCTTTTACCTGCCATCTAAGTAGGAGAGACTTTGCTTGGAGGCAAACCAGAGAGGTCTATCTGCTCCTTGCTGAAACCAAAAAAAAAAAAAAAAAATCTTATCACTCTTCTATAAATGCATAATTCATATCTTACTTAGGCTACCAAATTTTATTTTGATTAAAATTTTGAGTAAAGGCTTTATTTGACATAGATTATTTTAACAGATAATTGCATATTTAAGTATAAATTTTAATAAAATATCCACTAATCGTAGAGTGATAAATTTGAGTCACAAAATTACCTTGAATATTCTAAATAAACATTTGAGTGTCCTTGATTTGGGTAAAAACTTAATATAAGTGTGAGTCAATGAGTGGAGGGTGTTTTGAGCAATTTTTACCTAAGTTAAAATTTGCTATAGGTTTAAATTAAGGATTAGACAAGCCAGTAAAACTTAATGCAACAGTGATATTATCAACACGATTAAAATTCATTTGAAATCAGTTTAAAAAGTAAACAAATTAAATTTTAACAGATTTTGAAATTCGTTAAATTCTTTCAAGTCAAATTGAAAGAAACTATTACTCGACTCAATTTGACTTGGCCCGTTTACAAGGCTACATCTTAAGCATTTCTATAAGTTTCATTGAACTTAAGCTGTCAATGATATAGATAAACAAATTTTTTCTTATGACTACAAACAAAGGTATAGTTACTATGTCTATTTATTAAAGTTAATCCCACTATCTTTATATCCAGTGATAAAAAAAATAAAAATTAAAAAAAGTATAAAATCCATTTATATATAGCATGACTCAAATACACTATGGATTCAATTTCTAGATAGAGAAACAGAGTGACACACCTTAACAGGGGGAGTAGTAGCTGCCCTAACAACAAAAGAGACCTTCCTTCTTGAAGAATGGGTAGCTGGCCTTCCTCCTAGAATCTGCCTAGCAGCCTCCACTGAGGAGGTAAGAGATGATGAAGAGACCAGTGCTTGAGTTGCCATTTTCTCAATACAAAGTTGGTTGCTGTGCTCTGTTTGGGGCTACTATGAAATCTCTCAAGCACTCACAACACTAACAATAAACAAAATGGCTATCAAATAAGGGCCACTAACCTGTGTGTGGGGTTGCTAAGAGAGAATTAAAATTGTGGTGGTTATGAGATTCTTGAATTCTAGATCAGATTAGGATCTTGTAGTCCAATCAGGAGTGGACAAGTGGCACAATCACATGGATAAGAGATATTACTGCCTTGTTGGAAATGGAAAATGTTAGACTCTAAATTTTCTACTAAATGAATAATCAGATGTCTCATGACCCATACACATGCGAGACATTTGATCATTTATTTGGCAGAAAATTTTGTATTCCTAACATTACCCTGCAAGAAATGGAAAATACTATATACCTCAAATTTTGGATGGGCTCAGATTGCTTCTCAAGTTCTTCCCAAGATTTATTTATTTATTTATTTATTTTTCTCAATTGTTTTGAATTTTGATACATGACAAGAAGATATTGAACGGTTTTTTTTTTTACAGTGCACAGTGATGGTGGTTTAGGTGCACCACTTATCAAAACAATCCTAATATTTAAATTTAAATAAAGAAAAAATTAAGTTGTTGATTGGTAATGAGTAAAATTGGATGTAAATAACGTTACTCATTATTTGAATTGTTTATACTTATTACATAGATTAAAGTTGGGTGGAATTATGAATAGAGTGGGTTTGCGTGTTGAAACTAATAGTATAACGGATTAGGTTGAAAATGTAAAAAAAGTTGTTAGTTTCTGTACTAGTACGATGATATTAGTTAGCTGTAATTAAATTTATGAAATTTCATCAAACCCTTATTATATAAAAGGTGACTTTCTTATTTTTGTAAAATGAATGACAAAATATTTTTTTTCACCTCTTCAATCCCATGGTGTTGGATTAATATTCCCATCTCCCCCTCTAAGAAAGCAAATGGTGGGTATTTGTTGTCTCGTGAAACTCTTAGCCACACAACACAACATTGTGCGGATGTTTTCTGTAGAGCCCCCATGGTATTGCATAATTTTATTTACCGCACAATGTGATCTTACTTATCAATTTTTTAATGCAAAATACACTAACCAACTTATAATACACATTCTTATGAGAAGAAATTTTGCTACAATGAATAATTTAGTGTCAAGGTAATTCAATTCACCATCTAAAAGTTACAATCCTTTGTTGATATGGTCAAAAATAAGCTGAATTCACAAGCTTGTCAATCCCCAAAACAACATATGCAAAATCAAGATTCAGGTTTCAACTGTGACTGCTCATTTTTGGCCTATTCATAGTAGAGATTGTCTGTTTTGGCCAAATTTTAGATCTAACAAAGCATTATTAATCACTTGGTTACCATCTTTTTCACTCCATTCAGGTCATGGTAGCTTTAGGTTGAACCCGAGCTAGGTTTGTGGAATGGTCTTGAGCCAGCCGAGGAAGGAGCTTCGCGAGATGTGTAACAAAGTAGAAATTTCACCATTGATCAAACGAGGGATTTGTTTGCTGGTTGGGTTAGAGAGTGATTGTTAGGTCATGGCGGATCACATTTACGATCTTCGTCATTTTTTTGACCTTTTTACCAGGAAATTAGGCAATGTAGGCTTTCAATGCGTATGACTCGATCATTGTTGTTACCATTCAGTGTTGCCTCAGCCAGAAGCTAAAATATTTACTATTGCCAATGGCAGTTTTACTAGGACAGTCTTCCAAATACTAAATTGCTACAAACACAACCCAAGAACTCAATTGATCAGCTTTCAAGCTGACTTTATGAAGAAAAAATAAATTATATCCTTTCCAATTCATGAATAAAAATGCAACTCCAAATCATATTAGCGAAGACTTCGCATAAAATCAAGATGTCTCATTAAATACTGATTCTTGCTGCAAGAAGTAACACTTAACAATGGTAATTTGGATCTAAACCAAGTCCGTACATAAACCAGCACGACAGACCAGTGGATGCCACTCCTGCTCCCGTTCTTGGACCAACCTCAGATATTGCTACCTGCAAGACAAAAAACCCAGTGCTGCCACAATTCTTGTACAGTTGTGCTCACTTCCCAAACAGTTCCAGAAAGATTATCTAAAAGAAAGCAAAGGAACAGTATTGAGACTGGGAAGTCCATGATAACTAGTAAGTATATTCCTCAAGAGCTTTGAGATGAAAATAAAGTATTCCTTAAGCTTTCCAACAGGGGCAGTCGGAAACAATAGTATTTTCTGTAAATCCAAATAGCGCAAAGGATAGCAGTAAATATTAAGACTCTAATTAGGGAATTCCAATTCTTGTCTGAGCAAGAAAATTAGGGGTATTGTTTCAGCTAATTCTTGGAAAATGTTTTATGAGTGTCGTCAATAGGGAATAAACCAAGTCATTCCTATTGGTTACCTGGAAATGGGCAAAAATGAAATTCAATGTTACAATAAACCATGTATTTGTAATTAACTGATAGTTCAACAACTTACTACTTGTTCGTAGCTTGAAGGGTAGAGCAAAGTCAATAACAAATTTTACAATTTGGAATCTATGAATAAATGACAACTTTTCACTACAACCATCACAAATAGAGGGTCTCTGGTTTAAAAATTATGGAAGAATCCTGCTTCAAGCAATGTTTTTCATCCATAACTCTTTTAACTTAGTTGTTGTACACAATAACATGCCAAAAGAATTAGCAAAGGAAATAAAAAGTACGGCATGTGAGCTTTTGTTCTCAAAATTAATTTTCCTCTGTACCAATGCACTCCCAACCGCACAAATGTGCATCAAAATTCCTGTATTTCAAGATTCTCACCACATTGTGCTGTTAAAAGTTCATTGCATATAGGGAAACAAGGATTTTGGTGACAGAGTATCCTAGCCAAATGTAGTAGTCACTTTTTAAGTACCTCAGAAGTTTGCAGGACTGTCATCCAATTGTTTCTCATCTTCTATATCTACCTCCAAGATTTCCTGAGAGAATTCAGACACCAAATTAACAATAAATTCTGATATCAACAAGCTATTAATTCCCAATCACAGATACAGAGAGAGAGATTAAAATGTAATGACTTACAGGGATCCTCTGCTTCAAGTAATTCGCAAGTCTGTCCAAAACAGTTGATCTTTTGTGCCAAAACCTACCCTTGAGACTAATCTTCACAAAGGGTCCATCCAGTTCAGCCAGTTCTGCCTTCCCTACAAATGTTTGTCTTTGCATTTGTATTACATTACACTAAGAGAATTCATAAAGGGAAAAAGGCCATATGCTACCTTGAGAGGAGTCAGTCACCTGTTATCCCAACCGATGAATCAAAGATCTGCCCAAACTGCCAAGACACAAAGCCCACAAAATTCCAATCAACAGCATGGTCTTTACTCATTAATGGTGGCTATTTTGAGGAAGTATTTTCACCAAACTCATGTTATCTCAAACCCATTCCCACTCCCCATTCTTATGTGAGTGTGTTGACAACACGAATTCAATTAATTTATTATATAACTTTTTAAATTCATATTTTCAAAACATCAACTTTAAGATTGAACATGACTTCATGAAATTGTTAGGAATTGTTGAATAAAATGGAAGTATTTTCTAAATAAAAAAACTCGAGGACAACGGAAGTCTGGCTGTGGTTACATTTGTAAGCAAAAGGGTCATCATGCAAAACAATGTCCTCAGAAGTAGAAGAAGGAAGTGTTCCCTTTCTAAACCCTTACAAGGCTTTTACCAAACCCCTAATTATGATCAATGAGATACAAAGAATAGAGAAAAACAATAAACAAAAAACTGTAAATCACACACATACACAAGAACATAACATTTACATGGTTCATGCCAAAACTAAGCTAGGCCCATGATTGTTGCGGCTTCACTATGATCTGAAAGAGTTACAAATGAGAGACACAGAGATAATTGCCCCCAACTACATACATATACAAAGCACAAGGGCAACAGGTCTCGAGTGCAAAAATACCATAATGCAAGGGCTCTGCCCTAGCAATCCCTATATTGCAATCCCTATAAACTTAATGCGAAGTTGGATCCAAGGTCAAGTAGTTAGTGCTCTTTATCAGAATCCACACCACCCAAGAGAAATAACGGATTATGATTCTCTCCATTTCATAAATGGAATGGAAATCTCCGACTTATTTCATAAGTTTGCACCACATCATCAAAATCTAAAATAAATTATTTATAAGTATTATATCATATCAAATTTGAAACCTTTTCTTAATAAAGATACGGCGATGTCAATCTTTCTCAGTCAAGTCATTCATACCATTATTGACACTATAATAAAAAACATACAGCCTACAACCAAACATTCCTTTTCTTCTTCACCCCTCATTTCTTCAAAACAGTGAATAAGAAAAATGAGTGTTTGGTTAAGCTATTCAGATTTTTAAATGACCTTTTTAACTACTCGGACAACTGTTTCAAATTGAACGACATAACAGAAATTATAAACTCTAGGAACTAAATACAACAAAGCGAATTACACTAATAGTCCCTATAGTTTGAGGTTCGTGTCACTTTGGTCCCCGACTTTTCAATTGTGACATGTTTGACCATGAATTTTGAATCTTGTGTCAAATAATTGAAGATACCATTACTTAATTTTAAGGACAAAATTATCAATTTGATAAAATATACACTAATTTGACAAAATAAATGTCAAAAAAATATTTTTACATTTTTAAAAATTATTTCTACCCACCAAAGATAAAATTATGTAAAATTGATAAATCTTTTAGACATTTATTTATTATTTTTTTTACCAAATTAATTTTTATTATGTATTTGGATGATGATCATGTAATGGGTGGTGGTTGTTTTATTTTCATTAAATTAGTTTCTATTTTTCCAAAAGTCAAATATAGCGACAACTTTGATATCATTATTAAATCAATCCCTTAAATAAAAAAATATAAAACTAAAAATATTTCATATATTAAATATATCGATTACACATTAAAATCTTAACAAGCACCCATTACATGATCATCATCCAAACACATAATAAAAATTAATTTGGTAAATAAATAAATAAATGTCTAAAAGATTTATCAATTTTACATAATTTTATCTTTGACGGGTAAAAATAATTTTTAAAAATTTAAAAATATTTTTTTGATATTTATTTTGTCAAATTAGTGTATATTTTATTAAATTGACGATTTTGCCCTTGAAATTAAGCAATGAGATCTTCAATCGTCTTTATTTGGAACAAGATTCAAAATTCAAGATCAAATGTGTCACAATTAAAAAGTCAGGATCAAAGTGACACGAATATCAAACTATAGGACTATTAGTGTAATTCACCCATATAACAATTAGGCTACATTAACTTAAACTGGAAATGTAGGACTAATAAGATCCTGTTTAGGATCAGCTAAAAAAAGAGCTAGCCAAAATAGTCTAAATTATTATTTAATTTTTTTTTTAAGCAATTCACAAACACAAGAGTTTTTCTAAAAAAGCCATAAAGTCAGTTAAAAAACCAATGCCAAACCTTACCTAAATAGATGAAATTGAAAATTTAAAAATGAAAAGAGTAACCAGGGATAAATGTGAAATTCAATCAAACAATTTCAATTTTGGTATAAAAAAAGAAAGAAAATAAAGGCTCCTATTTTGTGCATATGCATTCAGTTTCCAATGATTTTGAAGAATGATCAAACTTGTTGGTCTAGTGATATAACTGGTTGTGCAATTGGGTAGAAAACTTGCCTCAGCTCGAGCATCAACCAAGACTTGCTTGACATTGTCCTCAGTCAAGTCGAGCTGTGGAAGCGCCGCTGTGATTACGCGGTGGCGCAGCGGCGGTGGTCTTTGCCTTCTCAATCTCAGCACCGCCTTCGTCCGCCGCCGGAAACCACCGATTTCATTCTTCCGTTCCACCACCATCTTTAAAAATGGGGGGCTGAGATGAGGAGGAGGAGGAGAGTGAATTGTTGGAATTGAGAATTGGTGGTAGTGACCATGGAGAAGAAGCTCCAAAGCCATCTTCGTTTTTCTTCGTTTAACAACCACTGCTCTGTTCTCTGCTCTTCTCTTCTGTTCTACTCGTATTATCACTTCACTTATCTTCTCTTTTTTTTCAATTTTTTGATGAAACTGAAAGGACTGAAATGGACTACTCCGACCCGGGACTGGATTCTATCCGGTCCACAGCCCATTGGGTCTACCCGGCAGGCCCAATTAAGGATAGCAACAGAACGGGTTTGTCATCTCCTGCTCCATCATGTCACATATGAGACAAGTCCGGTTTGAGGTTAAGAGACGAAAATGGTGGAAGCGACTTAATTTTTTAACCTAAAAAAAATATTAATAAAAATTATAACATTCTTCGTGAATATTAAAGATGTTACATGAGAAATATAATGAGTTAAAATGAATGTCAAAGGTATAATATTTTAGTAAATTAATTTTATTATATTAAAAGAATTAAAAATATAAATATAATTTAAGATGGAATTGAATTAGAAAGGACACAAAAACAAAATTCATGCACGCCCCACTTCTCTATTGCCTTGATTAGGGTTGGGTATAGGGTTATTCGAACTGTACAATCCGTCCAAATGAACGGTTTTGCAGACATAATGCAGGCGAATGCGATTTGAAATATGACATAACTGCAGGTTGCGGGCGAATTGCAAGTTTAACCCGCACCCGCAAGAACCCGCCCGCACTTAGATATATATATATATATATATATATATTTATAAAAAAACTTAGACCATTGATTTCATTCATCCTATCTTGGATATTTTTGGCCAACACACCAAACCTAATTTCATGATATAAAAAGAAATGTTGTAGAAAACATTGTTTGAGAACATTATTTTTTAATGTTTTTGTTTTTGTTTGCTCTGTGAACATTGTAGGAAATTGAATCTACTTCTTCATAGAGGGAAAATTAAATCTGTTAATTACTTTTGAAATTGAAATCAATCTTATATTATATTGAATTTGGAAATCAAAATTGAATATGTGTTACGACACCAAACCCATACCCAAACCTGCCCATATAGGTTTAGTGTCGTAACTGGTCAGTAATCCGTAATTACCAAAGGACTGCTTAACAGTAATAACAGTAATATCATAGTAAGGGCCGACATAAGCTTGTAAATAATAAAATATTTCGTCTAGTGAACTATGAGGATTTAAATGAACAGACAAACTTTAATATCTACATAGATACTTAAGTCCATAGTACACTTATACACAAAATGAAAACAACAGTTAGGGATTTAAATCCCATTACCAAAATAGTAGTAACAAAAGTTAGGCAGCATTCACATCATTTTAAGATAATGTCAAAAGGGTGAACTTAGAAACCACCCAAAAGCTCTTAAAACTTGACGGTTCGGAACCTCGCGGTGAGGCACAATAATTGGCTTGACAAAACAAAGTTTGGGTTGACGCCGCTAAGTCCAATCTGGCGCTTGATCACCTACATAAATATAGTAAATAGTGAGCTAAAATCCAATGAATAATCTCAATGTAAAGAGGTTAAATGAATGAGTTCCATAACTTTAGCAAAATATATAACGTTCTTAACGTAGTTAAAGCACACTTCGGAAACGTATAATAGCAAATACAGATCATCAAACCTTTCATGACTTAACACATTTCGTAATACCCAATAGACTTATCAAACTTGACGGATTACTGCACAAAACGTTCACGGAGGAACAAAGCATTCAGAACGCCCTCATTGGACGACTTCATACAGAACGTCCACATTGGATGACCACATACAGAACGCCCGTATAGGACGACTTCATACAAAACATCCTTATTGGACGACTTGGTCCAAAACGTTCACTTTGGATGAGTTCATACGGAATGCCCACTTTAGGCGACTTTATTCGAAACGTCAATAATAGATAGATATCATACAAAACGATTACAATCTAAATCATGCGGAACAATCATTAAAGATCGACATCATATAAAATGTTACAATGAGTCAATAACTTATACGGAACGTATATGACGAGTTGAAGATGATACGAAAGTCATTGGGGATCATAAAACATTTCTCACGTTGTTACCATAGTTGTTTCAAAAGGCAACTCATTCATTCTTAGCCAAATTACATTTTCGAAACTTATTATGTTGTGCTCAGTTCGGAATTTCATAGCATAACTTATCGTTCAAAAACACTTATTCGGAAAACTTATTACATCATGAACAATCGGAAATTCGTAACATATCTTATTATTTCACAAACATACATGTTGTAACGAATAGTTTGTAATCAAAACATAGATTGCATAATCATCGTATAGCAAAGCCAATTTCAAAGTAGCTTGTATAAAAATATCTTTACGAAGACATTACTCACAATATTTGGCTGGATTTACGAAGACATTACTCACAATATTTGGCTGGATTGTACTCCTCGCGCTAGCGACCTACACAACCATATTCAAGCACCATAACTCAAAATTATATTCAATTTAGTCAGTCGGTTCTTAAACCTATTCGGTTATTCCTTGTTCATTCGATTTGTTCTTTCGTTCTATATTTCATTCGTGTTCATGAGATACAAATGCACATGAAAAACCATTTTAAAACCATGCAAACGGAGGCCCGGAAGGTTAAAAAAATGGAGCAGAAACAAAACTAGGACCACCCTTACAACCGCACGTGCTTCCCACAAGTGCAATTATTTTAGTAGTGAAGCTCAAATCTGTCCTGTTTTCCACACGTGCGGGGCTCTAGGCAGCACGTGCGGCTCTGGGTGTTTTTGAATCCAAAAATTGCTCTTCAATTTGGATTTGCAATTTTTCAAAATTAGGCTCCAAATTCATGTACCCAAAATTCATATGAACAAGCTTGACTTTGGACTTTTAACATCAAATATAAATCAAAACTTGTAAACAAATTCCAAATTTCCAATTTGAAAGATCAAAACTCCAAATTAATTGCATGAGTATAAATCATGTGGTTTAAGGCTTCAATCTCTAAATATCCCTTGGAAGTTTTGGAATTCATAAGGTTCATGCAAGAAATTTTGTGTAACAACAAGAAACAACAAGAATAATGAGAATTCATGCCATGCATGTTGATCTTTGAGCTAAATTCCTGCAATTCCTTCTTTATTTACTCATATGAGTTCCTAACATCAATTTACACTACTAAACTCATAATTATTCATGATCTCTTATTAAAACAACTCAAAGTCTAAAGGATTATGAGTGTAATGGCTCAAATTCATGAAATTGGAGAAAAATTCCTACCTTGATTGCTTGAATTGTTGAGATTAGCCTAGCTCTCTAATTCTCTTCTTCTTGAGCTCTTTCTCACCCTCTTCTCAACTTTGTCTCTACAATACACACTCAGTCTCTCTCCTAGGTTCCTTTTGTTTGTGTTCAACTTGAGGAGTAGAAATTAGGCTTATTATAAATTTTCCAATTATACATGAATTACTAATTAAGTTAAATTAAACTATCATAATTTTACTCAAATTAAATCAATTCTCATAATAATCTAATTTAACTTAAACCTAATTTAATCACACTAACGTGAATTAGGCTCTAATTGCTATCCAAGAACTTGAATAATTTCTGATTCAGACAGGTTCAATTTAGATCCTATTCATATTTGTTCATAATAATCCAATTCAAATATCACACGACTCATAATAAACCCATAAACACATAATCAACATAAATCATATAATTAACTTAATTAATTAAGGAGGTGATTGTCACAATATGGAAATTGAAAAAAGTCCAATTCGCAAACCATCCGCAACTGCCTGCACATTCGCGAATCCTATCCTCACAAACCGCAACCTGCATTGTGGGTGGTTACGGGTTGAATTTCCCCAAACCGCATACATGCGGACGGGTCCAAACCGATCCGCAAATCGTCAAAAATCAAACCGTGAACACCCCTAATCTTGATGGTGCTGGAGCAAGTGCATGACAAAATAAAATTTTATTATATATATATATATGTAAAATGAAGTGTATTATTATGTAAACCAAAAAAAAATTCATATATAGTTAGAACACTTCGATGGATATATGCATGTTTATTGAATTGAACTATTGGTTTGTGATTAGTTTGTGGTTGATACCTTCTTGTTTATGCATTATTGTTGTTGTTTGATGTTTAGAATCACTTGTTCGATTTATCTCCTAATTTTGTTTCCTCAATTTCATCTCCAATGATGTGGTGAAATTAGAGAGGCTAAAGATAAGAGAGAGAAAAGTATGAGACCGCTTCACATAGAAGTAAATCACGTGAAACATTTTTGATCACGAGTCATGATAGAGACCCCCTCCAATCACCACCCCCACAACCCCACACACACGTGGCGGGTGGTGATTGGAGGAGCAGGAAAAAAAGAAAAAGAAAAAGAAAATGTACCCAATGAGAGAGAGAGGGGGTCAAAGGGGGTGGGGGGAAAAGGGGGCATGAAACATTTTTGATCACGTTATTAGCAATAGAATTGGGAGTAGGGATGACAATGGGGGCCAATAAGGTAGATATTAATTTTCCATCCCCATTCTTCTATTCTAATTTTATCCTATTCTCCATCCTCCATCCCCATGGAGACTACCTTTCCCATTCCCTAAAGGGTTTGGGTTTTCCCCAATCCAACTTAGCCCATTTTTTCATTTATTTTTATTTTTCAAGGTTCACAGCCAAAGCAAAATACACATTCAAATATATATATATATTTTTTTGGTTCAACAAAATCAAATACACATTAATTAATTAAGAAGTTTATTTTAAAATAATCAAATTTATAATTTTGAGACAATCAAATAAATTTTTGGTAATGACAAAAAAAAAAAAAGAAAAAAGAAGTGCTACTGATTTTGGAAAAATAAAAATAAACAATAATTATATTGAAACCCTTAACCACCGAAGATCAATTTGACATGATGACTTTATTCATTCAATTTCAACATCTTCCTCGCAAAACAATACAAATTGTACACAAGGCCTATTTGCATACCAGAATCTCCATGTTATATATTTATTTATATATATATATTTGTCAAGACTGATAAATCTAAATAAAATACACATCGATTCAAATAACTGAAACAAAGAAAAAAGGACATTTTCAAGAAAGAATAAGATAAAGCATAGTGCTCCGGTTGGCTTATTTTTCTTATGAAAAAAAATATCATAAATGCAAACGCGCCAGTAAAAATTGAAAAATCCCTACAGATTAAATTCAAACTAATTATCAAGCTATTGTGTTGACGGTTCTTTTGCCTCAATGAAGAGGACTTTAAAATTGCCAGGTGTAGAGAAAATAAAAATTAAAAGGAAGAAAATGGAAAAAGATGATTGAGCAAATAATATGGGTGATTGAGCCCTAATTCCATGCCAAACCCTACTTTCTGTAGGTAGTGATTTGAATAAGAACTGTACCACGCGGGGAGAGACACAGAGAGAGAGAGGAATCACTACGTCGAACGAACAATGACAGCCGAACCTCAAGGATGTCAAAACATATGGAGAAATGGACAGATATCCCTCCCCGAACCATCCCTGATGAAGAATTAAACTAAGCTACTTCTCTTACCCGATGGGTCAAAAAAAGGAAAACCCCATGTATTATTATTACCTGACCAGATTCGTAAACAAAAACACAACCAAACAAAGGATTGAGACTCTACAACAAAGCTGAACCACCAATTTTTATTCAAAGAATCATAGCATCCCAAAGAGAGGATACTACAACAATAGAACCACGACCTGTTAAAAAAGGAAAGGAGAGTAATTTTCCCTCCCACCCTCCCTACCAAATGCTGTTTGGCCTTGCGGAAAATCATCTTATTTTTCCTACGTGAAAAATACTGACTCACATGCACAATAAGCAACACTGCAAATTCAACTAGAGGGGATCAAAGAGTAGGTTTCAGCCATGCCCACTTTCAACTTTGATTATTCCAATAATTCTTTCAATTTTTTGTAACAATTTTATATCTTTCAAATGAAAATCAAACTTCGATGCAAACACAACCAAGTAGTAACCACAACATGTTCTAATATTCATCTTTCCCTGTGCTCACAACATAATCATGCATACAAAACCACTGAATCATGATTTAGTCCAACATCCATAGTGAAATATTAGTTACATCCATTCTCATTATCCAGCAATATAGACAAATCAACCACCTTGTCTTTGACATGCCCTGTTTTTTGTTTAACCTTCTCATATGAATATTGTAGGGGAGGCCTTACTCGGATCATCTTCAGCGTGCTTCGTACTGAACGACTGCAGCCAAAACATAAAAGTAATGATCAGAAGAACTGCTCAAGGAAATGTAAAATAGGAAATAGTATGGAGCCTACTAAAACAAATACAATCACAGGCACCAGGGACTTTCAATTTATTCATATGAATCAATACAAGTTTCAACCAAAATGATATGATTCATACCATCAACTCTTAAATTGAGTGAATCTTATGATTCAACTGCAATTCACGACGATTCATTGCGATTGACTACGAATTACTACAATTCACTGTGATTCAATTATGTCTGAATATGCATGAATAAATATATATATAGTGTGTGTGTGTGTGCGCGCGTGCAAATTTTGTAAACTAAAATCATTTAAATTCAAGAAAAGTAGGATCAACCTGCACCTGCAGGCATGTTGATGTACAATGATAGAACTAGTTCTAAACAATCATCTAAACAATTCTTGTTTGAAAAATGCTGACATTTCGCTTATGTTTGGGAATGTTGTGGGTAATATTATGTGAGCATGTTGTGAATGATGGCATGTTTCTAGAAACCGTGATTCCAAACCAAACCGAACTGCGTTTCACTAGTTCGGTCTGGTTTGGTTCCAAGATTTTCATGGTTTGAGTTGGTTCCAAGTTTCATAGAATTGGTTACCTCCTAAACCAAACCATGCTCACCCCAAAGATTCATGATTCTTTCATGTTCAAGAACACAATGCCTATTAAGGTGGTGACAATATGCTCCATAGCTCACCAAGCAATTAATGGCGTAGTCATAATAAGG
Organism: Camellia japonica; assembly: GCA_030407325.1. Taxonomy (NCBI): domain Eukaryota; kingdom Viridiplantae; phylum Streptophyta; class Magnoliopsida; order Ericales; family Theaceae; genus Camellia; species Camellia japonica. The sequence continues at coordinate 35,629,908 of JAPPVO010000031.1, forward strand.
CTTAGCTTCAGTATTTAAATCTTTTTTTTTTTAATCAAACATGGATTTTTTTTTTCTTCAGGTTGAGCCTTTCATCATCAACTTAGGATTAATGAAGCTTCCAAAAAATAGTGTAATTGGAGGAGGCCTTTCATATAGTAAAGTTTTCACCAACACAGAGTTCCAATGACCTTTTGCATGACCTTTTATATCTATGCAGTGCTTCATCAATAAATTTGACTTTTTGTGTATTAGCCTAGCATAGTTGTAATGTGCATAACATGTTTTTGCAACCCTTGCCATGTGTGGGAATATGGTTTGGAAATACTTTATGTATCCTGTAAGACGCTGTTGATCCTCAGCTAGTCACCTGAAAAGGAACGAACACTCCGGTCGGGGGTGCCGGTATTAGCACTCCGACGGACAAGTCAGTGTATACTCTCTTGTTTGCTTGTATCTCAAGTTAATCTTATCTATTCTCACATACCTTTTCTTAGTTGATGCTCCTCTTATTTATACTCGTCCTTGATATTGGGGGTCGGGCCCACCTTTAGTCCAACGTATAATTGCTCACTCGGCCATTCTGTCCTGCCTATTCGTACTCGGCCTTTTTTACAATTGATTCGTATTCGGCCTCTGTATCACCTAGGCTAGAGCCGTATAGTATATAACTTGATTTTTCTTTAAATTCACCTGGCTTTCCTACATAAAAACGATATTCGGCTCCCACACCATGCTAAGCATTGGGTAGTACAAGCTCATATTTATAAATGGCAACTAAGATATCAGACTGACCCTGCCTAGTGTTCTATTAGAAATGTTAGCATCATTTAGGATTGGTATGCAAAAACAAAAGACATTCCAAGCAACAATCTTGAATTGTGTTCCAAATTTCTTTTGCCAAAACTACATAGGAAGATATTTTACCTACAGTCAAACTTTGACATTGCAACATAAAAAAGTCTGGTTGATTGTCAAACTTCAGAATGTAAACTGACATTAATCACAAAAATTTAGCTTGTGATAAAACCATAGAGACCATTGTTTCCACCAATGACGTGATCCAAGGATGATCATGAAGCATATGGTCAGGTCAAAACACCAGATATCTTTAGAATTGAAACAACTCTGAAGAATAAATTATTTCATCAAGTCAACAACACAAAATAACTAGTCCCTCTACAAATTATAAACCAGAGAACAAGGAAGCTAATAGTGCAAGCAACTAAAACTAGCCACCGATTTAAATAATGAGATGAGAATTCAGGACAAGCGTCCTGGAGAGCAATAATTTATCTGTAACACTGAAAAATCATCCGAGGAAGCTATTTATAACTTACTTCTACGGGTTCGCTTCTTGTACAAGATGCGATAACCACACTCTCGGCATTGAATCACATCACCAGGCTTCAGAGTGTTTTCCTGCCCGCAATCTACAAAATAAATTAACTTAAAACAGTTATCAAGGACCAAGATTTCAGGGATTTACTTATTAGTAGTAGAAAACATGTACCAGACACCCATTTAAACATTTATATTCTTGTCCACAAGAGCGTCACTTTTGAAAATTCATAATGTTGAGAGCATCTATATTATATAATTTTTATTATATTTAGTATAATTAAAAAGTGACGCTAATAAGTAAAGAGTGCCTCGAGAGCTTCTATAATATAATTACATATTAACCAAACCAAGTTTTAAATCCCATCAAATGGAGTCAGCTACATGAATCATTTTTCTCTACTCGACTCTATCAAAGGCCATTTGGTTAATCAAAACAAGAAGATTCATATATCTGTTTACTACACTAGCCAACGTCAATTTAGGTTTGCCCCTTGCTCTAACATTTCCATTTACTGTCACTATATCACATCTCTTCACTACTGCCTCTACTGGTCTCCGTTGTATATGACCAAACCATCTCAATATATTCTCTTTCAGCTTATCTTCTATCGGTACTACTCCTACACATTTACAAATAGACTCATTTCTAACTCTGTCTTTTCTAGTCTTGCCACACATCCACCTTAGTATTCTCATCTTAGCAATACTCATCTTATTTACATGTTTCTTAGTTGCCCAACATTCCGTTCCTATACAACATCACTGATCTAATAGCCGTTCTATAGAACTTTCCTTTTAATCTAGTAGGTAATCACCATTAACATTTTATTCATTTGTCATCGAGTACATGCATCCCACAGTTTCATAAATGGATCCACGAAATGAGACTGATTAATTAGCAAATTTAGCCAATTTTTACTCCAACACCGTTGACTCGCATGCTGATTTGTGATTCGCCACCTCTAGGGGACAAAGTATGTAACTTAGTACCAACCTAAATAAGAACAAACCAATTCCATGTATTCTAATTCCTCTGTTTTATATTTGTGGGACTAAGACATAAAAGAGTTTATAACTATCAGGCATGGTTCTTAAAATCAGAATCCTATGTAGGATCAGTGATAGGATCTCATGGATCAGATCGAGGATCATAATATTCTGCTTTCTATTAAAAATAAAGTGAAAATACAAAAAAGGATGCCGCATATTCAAAATAAGGTGAAAAATCACAGATCCAGCGATCCTACTTGCAATCCTACTATAACACTAATCATACAACAATTAGATCGTTTTGGCAAATTAGGATCTACGATTTGAATTGCGAATTTGATAACCATGTTATCAACAGAGAGTTATGTCTCTCAGCATATATGTATACACTATTTATACTATTATCTATATTATCTATACTATTATATAAAGCACACAACTCAAAAGAAGCTTTGTCACAACTTTTGTATAGTTGAAATGCCGCTATACATAATAATAACTGCCATAATTGTTTTAAATTCCACACGTAATGTGCCCCCACACCTCTATATATATGCTTACACAAATATACACATAAATATGAGTGGAAGCATATATATATTTGGAATTACAAATTGCTAGTGGTCTAGCCCGTAATATATATATACACTAGAGGAGCAGACACACTACGAGTGTGTGTTGATAGTTATCTGAAACAATTTGATCTGATGCAATTGAATCTAGCATTTTGAAGCAATTAATTCTTCTAAGGTATTTTGGAGAAATAAAACTATAACAACCACATCAACTCAAGTGTTGACTTTATATAATAGTATATATATTCTTTTTTTCTATCTATTCTATTATATAAAGTCAACACCTGAGTTGGGGTGAACTGTCATACTTTTTTCTTATTCCCAAAATGGCCCTATACAACCTAACTTTATTAGATTTTGATTTTGATTTTGAATTATCCAACACTTGAGTTGGGATCAAGTGTCACACTTTTTACTTATTCCCAAAATGGCCCTATACAACCAAGGGGCAATTTGGAAATTTGATAAAAAGTCAGCTTTTTGGCTTTTTAGCTTTCTTACACAAAAAAAAAAAAAACCAATTTTTTTAGGCAAAAAAAACCACCAAAAAGCCATCTTTTTACCAACTTCCCAAAACACCACTTTATACTTCCTCCGTCCCAAAATAAATAGTCCCTTTTGAGGAATCTATCTTTTTTTTGTAGTACAATTATTGGACTTTAAAAAAGTTAATTTTTCAAAATTATTATTTGATAGTACAATTTTTAGGGAATATCAATTGTCATAATTATACTTTTTATGTTATTAATGAATTTAAAAGAAAAGCAAAATAGGAAATTCATATTATTTTTGTCTTTGATTTTTGAAAAATGACTAATATTTTGAGACAATGAAAAATAAAATAAGGGACTAATATTTTGAGACGGCGGGAGTATAAATTTTGACAATTTTTCAGATTTTTTTTTTCTACATTTCACTGGTTGATTTTCATTTCAATCCCATCGGGTGTGCACACCATCGAGTATATCTATCTATCTATCTATCTATCCTTACTATTACAAAGTGAAGGCTTCTCATGGTGTTTATGTCTCATATTTTGTTTCAATTTAAATTTTTTTTCCCCCAAATGTCTCAACTTCTGATTTTTCCAAATTCATTTAAAATTTAAGATTTTGAATTCAATCATAGAATTTACAATCTTATTTTTTGAAACAAAATAATCATATATGCACGCGCCATCGCTCACATATATATAATTTGAGTAATACTATAATTTGTTGGCATGAGATAACAGGGTTGTGAGCCCAACTACGGAGGGGTAGGGACATATACATACATACATACAAACATATATATATATATATATATATATATAAGTAGAACGAAAGAGTTAAACGCAAACCTCCACAAATATAGCTCACTGGTTCGGGTTGAGGATCCATCGATGGTGAAAGTCAAGGCTCTGTGACGACACCAGAAGGAACATGTTAGGGTTTTATGGCATCTACTACTAGTAATAACAAATCAATTATCAAAAAAACTCAAAGCAATGTAAAAAAGATCTCAAAACCCAAAAACGAAATCATCAACCTTTTGATATGTGAGAGAGAGAGAGAGAGAGAGAGAGAAGTTAGGGTTTCAGAGCAAATGGGCAGAAGTGGTTGGGGTTTTAAAGAAAACGTGGACCGTTCGTGGAGTACTGTGGTGATCACGTGACAGTCTTGTGTGAAACCAGCACATGCCATTTGACATTTACCATTTTCCACCTTATTTTCCTCTTGCAAAGTAGATCATTTACGAAAAAGTTATATTAATTAAATATTTATAAATTTAAAATAAAATTATATTTATTTTTTTTAAAAAAAATGATTAGAATAATGTTAATAATTCATTTTAAAAGGAGTTGTTTGGGATGACCTAAATAAGTGCACTTTTTGTCTTTTTACGAAAAGATGTGCAGAAAAGTAGAGAGCTGATGTGATGAAAAAAAGATAAAAAGATAAAAAGTGTGTACTTATTTAGGATAGCCAAACTTGAGTTTAAAGGTTGTTTGGGGTGTCCTAAATAAGTACACTTTTTAACTTTTTGAACTAAAAAGTTAAGGAAAAAAAATGATTGTTTGGTTTAACTTTTTGACTTTTTATGAAAAAATGTGTATTAAAAAATTGTATAAATTAGTATATAGGAGAAGATTGTGATGGAATAGGCGGTATGGTGAGGGACAACATGTGTAGAATAGAGGGGAGATGGTTCCCTACTTTTCGGGCAGTGAATTGAAGGTGTTGTTCGGCCTGTGGAGGCCTACCATGGATCCCGTTTTGCTAATCAAAATCGTTCGATGTGTAAAACTCGTCGAGTACTATATGTTTGTAAAAAATCACGTTGATCGGATATCGATAGCTATCTGATTGGATTAGTTTTTTTTTTCAACTGTTAACTATAACACCATCCATTTTATAAATTTTAACTGATTTGATCATATAGTTACTGATATCCGATCAACGTGATTTTTTACAAGCATATAATAGTTGACGAATTCTACACATTGATCGGTTCAGATTATTAAAATGGGACCCGTGATGGCCCCTACGGGCTGAAGAGCATTGTGTTATTTGTGCACCTAAATAAGTGTAATTTTTTCAAAAAGGCTGCTCCATCTGTGGGATGACATAGTTGTTTGAAATGTAATTACGTGTTAAATTAATTTTTTAATATCTTTTTATGAATAGTGATAATTTTTTAACTTTTTGAGTAACTTTTTGACTTTTTGTCTTTTTTAAGACATGCCAAACCAGACCTTAATATTTTTTTTTGAATAATATGTTCGATAAATTTTATATTATTAACAGTTTAAATCATCAAAATAAATCAGGACAGATCCCTATTAGACCTCACAATATGCGTGTTGTGCCACAAGGCACATTAGGCTCCCCTCTCTTCTTGATTTTAGCGTAACCTCTTCAAAATTGGTTAAAAGTTCACTTTTTGACTTTTTTATTTTTATTTTTGTCCTTTCGTGTGTAAAAAAAGTGAGAGGTGATATGACCCAAAATAAGAAAAATTCTATTTCTACACACCTATTTATCTCAGTGCATACATTTAATGAATCATTATTTTAATAGCAATTAAATCCTAAAGTAAAATTACCATAATAGATATCAAAATACACCCATAATATTATATGAAAATATTCCCTATACACATCTTTTAAAAAAACATCTCAGTGCACAACTTTTAATAAATAAAAAAAATTAAATCCTAATTCCTTCATTTTAGACAAAAAACAACAGGAAACAAAATAGATTAGGAGATTTTTATGATATTTTTTCTTTCTTCTTAGCATTAGTTTTCTAGTCAACCAAATAGATTAAGATCACATATTTATAGCATTAGTTCTCTATACAATATATATAAAGCACGGATGCAAAGTGAATAGTATTTTCAGCCAGGTATGAACAGTGTTTTTTGAATGGTTGAATAGTCAATTTTGCCCTTGTGCTTTATAGCTTTTCTTCTTTAGATGCAAGGGTATTGATGAAAAACTGACTTAAAAAAAAAATCCCCCACTCTCTCTTTATATTTGTCTCAGAGAACCCTCCCTTCTCTTTCCAACGATGATCTCCCTCCACCGACCACAATATTCAACCACCTCTTCTCTCCTTTTACCGATCTCCTCCCTCCTCTCTTCTTTGGCGACCGCCGATGACATCTCCTATGTGGTGCCGATTTGTTTGATTTTGTGGGTATTCATAGTATTCACCAGCGAATCAAACGGAAATTGAGCCCAAGGATGGAAGAATACGATACAAGCTTCTGTTAAGGTAAAGACATAGATGAAGAATGTTAGGTATTTCGATTTTAGGTTCCTTTTGATCCAGTTACGGTTTGTAAAGTGTTTTAATTTTCTTTGGTTCTGTTAATTTGTTAGGATTTTGTTCTTTTTATTATTGTTTCCTGTGTGTATATTTTGTGCCATTTTGTTTGATTTTGTGGGTATTGATTTTGGGTAAAAGAGGGTTTTACTGATTTTTTTTTCTACAAAAAATAATAATTTCAATTTTGGGTAAGATTATTCCATTACTTTTTAAGTTTGCGTACAAGGGAGTGTTTAAATAATAGATGATTTTTTTTTTGGACGGGGAAGGGGGGGGGGGGGGGGGTTTGTCGATTACGAGCATTTGCTATGGTTAAATTGGATTTTGACAATTCTAGGATAGTTGTTACATGGGACTTGTATAAGTCCCATGAGCAGAGCTGTTCAGGGAAGGATTCATTTCATTTCACTATTTTTAGCTTATAATTTGTTTATATACTAACATTAGTATAACTACAACCTCTGGATCAATGAAACACTAAATTAGAAACATCATTGACAACAACAAGAATAGAACAGGGGCATAATTTGTGTACTACCATTAGGCATAATATTACTACCTTTTGCATGTTAGGTGTTCATATAACAGAGGAATACACTATTCTTCATTCATAATTGTTATTATGAACAAGTCTAAGATTTTTATTTTATTTTATTTTATTTTATTTTTTTCAGTACACTAAAAAAATTCATTTTTAAAAGAATTCTTTAAATTATTATCTTTGAAATCCAAGATTAACCTCATTCTTTTGAAAATTTATTCTCATTGCTATGGAATTCTAATTGCATTGTTAACTTTGTTTTGTAGTTAATTGTAGTCCAATAATTAAGTTGTAAACTGGATTACTTTATTGGTTGGTTGGTTCTAACCATATAGGCCCCGTTTAATTGTCCGAATTGGATTTGGATATAATGGAATATAATATGTATAGGATATGAGATGAATTATGTATATCATAAGATTATTTTTATTATATCCAAATTCTTTGGATGGGTGGTTTGGTCTGAAATTATGAGATGTTGGGGGGTTCAAGGGGTCATACTTGGGACTGTTAATGGGCTGTTACACTGGTGGACTGGTTTTGATCCCAAAATAAAAACTTGAATGAATGTGCTCAAAACATAGGACTGAATGTGTATTTCAAAGTTTACAATCAAAACATAGGAATGAATTGTTTATCTTTTCTTTTTTCTTTTTTCTTTCACACTGTGAAAGAAAAATTCTTTGATAAACTTACTGCCATAGAATCGTGTTCATATTCATTGAAATGTTGTGGTTGAAAACACATAACATCAAAAACTAATATGAATGTTGTCTATTTAAATTCATTATATTATTAATTGTTTTTTCAAAATATTCATATTTGTCTCTTTTGTTTATTTTTTGTCTTGCTTCCAACAATCATATCTACACAATATATATATAAAGCATGAATAGGAAGTGAACAGTAATTTCGGCTCTGATGAACAGTACTTTTGTAATGGTTAAAAAGTTTACTTTGCCCTTTGTTAGTTTCAATTTGTTATTTTTTCCTTCCTTTTTCGTTGAAAGAGAAAGTGTAGTTGCATTCAATACCATGTGTATCTGTATTTCTTTTTTTATTTTCTTTAAAAAAATGGATTTTTTTTTTTTTGGGAATTAACAGCTCAGTGTATATTTGTAAAAGAAAAATTCAAATTAGTGATAAATTTTACAAATTTTGCTAATTAAAATCATATACTTTTCCATGAGTTATTTGGGAAGAAAACACTAATTTATAAATTTCTCTAATTTTTTTTTATTGTTATCCCTCAGCTTCTCTCTCCAAAACCTATCAAGTTGTGCTTAACCATGGAGACAGAGTGTGTGTTGTAATTTCCACAATTCAACTTGGATCATTGCCCGTGTTTGGGAGGGGATGTATCACTTCAGATCCCTAAGGTATCAGATACGTTTCACTCTTTAGAGTTCCATTTTTAGTTATGCTTGTTGTTTTTAGATCTAAATTGCTGAGAAGAAAACATATTGTTTTCTTGTTTCAAGTATTGTTGAGCTTGTGAAAAATGGAAAAAAAAAGAGAGGATAAATTACAAATATACCCTTGAGATTTGCTTAAAATACGAATTACCCTGTGGTTTGGAAAATTACAAATACCTCTCTATCAAAATTTTTTATTTAACAGAATTAATTGAAAAAGTGAAATTTCTAACTGTTCACCTATACAATAATAGAATTATCTGAATTATTAATTGAAATAAAATTTTAACATTATTAAAAACTGTTAAATAACTTGATAATTTATTAATAAAATGACTTATTGGTTATGAAATTAGAAATCTTAGGGGCCATAATGTAATTTCTAGAACCACAAGGGATAATTTGTAATTTAAGTAAACCTTATGGGGTGTGTTTGTAATTTACCCATAAAAAAACGTCAGTTTTGTTGTATTTTTTTTTGTTTTGCTTGAGTTTTCTATCTTCATCAATGTCTTCAGTGTTTTTAGAATTCTATGCTCTTGTTGTATGATCTGCAGATAGAAACTACAAAAATGAAAGTTAAAAAAAAAAAAAAAAAAAGAGGATAATTTTTAAAAATCTGGGTATAATTTCTTCTGTTATGATATGATTCTTTTTTTTAATATTCTAATGTTCTTCATTTTGGATATTTAGACTATCTTAGTAGCATCAAGCCCTTTTCTCTTTGTCAAAGCTTTAAAAAAAATAAAAAAAATTATTAGATTTTTAATATTGTTTCGCTTTATTTATTTGTGTTGTTAATTTTCTTTTTTGGCGTTTTGAATTTTGTTGGAATTTTTTGTTGGTGTTTTTTTCCCCCCTTCTAATTGTGCAGGACTATGTGATTTTCCTGTTTTGTTTTCTATATTTGATAATTCAGTGTTATCAATCTTATTTTATTCTTACTTACTTAGTCGCTTCAATTCTTATGAATTTCGTTAATGTTGTTTCTTTTGAATATTGATCTCATAATTAATTATTATCCTGATCTTTTTTACTTTGATAATACAGAGGAAAATACAATTTATTTTTAATTTATTTTGATAGGCATAACTTCCATCACAATCGAATATTCATCCCGCTTTAGAGGTAAACAATTTCTTGTTCATTTCTTAATCTTAGACTTATATTTGCTAATGAAGGAGAAGAATCAGCTCTGAACAAGATATTGTTTCCACTGAAGTTTCTATTTTACCAAGTCAGTGATCCTTGTCAATTATATCCATACAATATATATAAACCATGGATGAATTGTGAACAGTATTTTCAGCCAAAGTATGAACTGTGTTTTCTGTTGGAAAAATGGTTTAATATAGGCATATTTTTTAGCCCAAATTTGAGTGGGCCCCAAACGTCTTTTGGGGGTGGATCCGAAGAGGTGAAGTGTTCCTTGCCGTGTGGCAAGTCACACGGTGAAGACGGAACGTCAAAACCATTTATGAGTGAATGGGAAGTTGACGTCGTTTTCGGGTCTAACATTAATTTTTTAGATAAAATTCATTTGAATTTTTTCAATAAAAAATATTGTGGGAATTTAATTTAAATTCTAAATTCAAATTTTGGGTTCCTAAGTGGTTTCCTAAAGTTTGTAATTGTGGGAATTTAATTTAATTCTAAATTTAAATTTTGGGTTCCTAAGTGGTTTCCTAAAGTTTGTACCTCTTTCTTTTTTTTATTAAACTATTCAAATAGTTTAATATATATATATATATATATATATTCAAATAGTTTAATATATATATATATATATATTCCAAATAGTTATTAATAATAAAGTTCCTAACAGTTCCTTGTTTGTCCACCAATGGACACTTTTAAAATGTTTGAATAGTAGTGTTCATGTACAACGGTCAGAATTATTTGAATTCAACTATTGCACCTGTTCTTTCAAAAGTGCATCTGTTCATTCAAATTGTTGTACCTGTTTGGGGACTATGTTGCCTATAAATTGAGATTCTATTCCAGCAGTCTTTACACTTAGAGACATCCGAAAAATCAGTCTGAAAATCTTTTCTCTTGCTGTCCAGATTTTCCTTTTGCATTATTTCTTCATTCTAGTTTAAGAATAAATATTCAGAGAGTTAGATCACAGGTTTGGTTCGCCGAACAATTTGTTTTGGAGTGCTACTACAAATTGGTTAAGATCATTGTATCCTAGGAGATAGACGCCACTCAACCGTAAGCACCATAACGGGGCGAATCTGTCTTAAGGACAGAGTGTCACACACTCGACTTGGTCTTTAATTATTGATTCGGTTCAACAAAATAAATTATGTAAGTTTTATTTTATTTTGTTTGAATTATTTCAATTTATTTTATTTCTATAGAAGATTGTTCCTGTAACGCCCTCAAAATTATAACATTAAACCCATCAATTTAGACATGCATTGGTATAAGAAATAAGCATCATTCTGTTCCACAGAGTAATTCCTTACAAGAAGCATTACATGTTAACCACAGAATCAAATGCCCTATGGGCTTACAGTTTTCCAAGCTAACACCTGGCTACAAAGAGGAGAGTACTAACTCAAATACACATTAAGCCCTTGGCTTGAAATTACATGTAATACAGCAAAAAAAAAAAAAACCAAAACCACAAACGTCGGCTTGCCTCTAGCCTCCCAAGCGATGTCCTTGGAGGTGGCATGCTTCATGTACCTGAAAATGGTGTCCCATATAGGGTGAGCCACAGCCCAGTAGAAATATACTAAACCAACTATAAACAATGCCTAAAAGATTAGCAGTTAATAGATGGTCGACACTTATGCATTCATTTACCTCTTATTCCAATCCCATGACAATCAAGTCTATGTTACAATTCACTTTCCATTTCTTATTCAACATTGAGTTTGAAAACAAGGCTCAGTACTCTGGCCAAAACCTTTGATGAGATTATAGTTCATCACTAGAACACTTTCGAAATCCAAGGTGGATACACATTTTAGTGTTGTATCAATAACACATAAACCACTTCCATACTTCATAAATGATATACATTTTAGTGCTATATCAAATTAAACAAACATCTCAATAGATAAGCATATGAGCTATATCACTACTACCACAGTTAAGCATATGAGCTATATCAACACTTCAATAGATAAGTATAAGAACTATATCATACAACCAAAGATAAGCATATGAGCTATATCTACACTTCTCTAGACAAGCATATGAGCTGTGTCTATACTTTTCAAAGCTAAGCATATGAGCTGTATCAACACTTCAATGGGAGAGCATATGAGCTACATCCCCGGGTCCATCCCCCATCTTCCCTTAACCATTAACCAGTTTAGAGGTACATCCCCCATCTTTCCCTAAACCGTGGAGTACATCCCCCATCTCCTCCCATACACAAGCAATGCATATAAACACAGAATCATATACGCAATCAATCAACACATAAAGTTAATGTATTCTATCAACCGTCTACACATAATGTACATAAACACATTGGCCATATGTACAATCTATCAATACATGAAATTAATGTATTCTATCAACCGTCATACTCTATGACACAACCACTTGATTAGTTTTAGTTTGCCTAATCATCATGCATTGTCTACAACAATCAATACTACCTGTAACAGCGCCCGCGAGGGACCTCGATGCTACAGTTCGGACTCCCCTTTTCTGTTTTTGTTGCGGTTCGTAATCTGAACCAAAGAGTCCAACTCTGGCGAATCGTTTTGAGAAACAGATTTTTGAAAAGAAGTGCCAAACATGGACTGCTTTGCCAGATACAGAGTCGCCATCTAAATATTTTTAAAATGGGGGAATTTAGGAAACCCTAACTTGGTGCCAAAGGCCACGTGTCCGTCATCACCAAAGTTGCCTCGGCTCAGGAACTTGGGTACGATCGGGGAAGGTCAGCTATGAGCACCCCCTTTCGCCCGGTCCGAAGACCGGCCTCTACTAACCGTGATATCCGTTTTTGAAAACGTTATGTGTTCTTATACCAATTATTAGCTTAGAATTACTATGTTATGCGCGCAGCAAACAAGTATAGACTAGATTGCCTAATTTGGAAACAAGCATTGCATATCCGTTTGTTTTGAAAAGCGCTTTGGAATTTGCTACTCGCAAGTAGGCTAAAAACACGGATTTCAACGAGTTGTTCCAACTCAAGCAATCCAACCTCCACCCACAGGCACTCAAACAGTTTATCTCACATAAGCATTTAGCCACATGGTAATCATGCTGTCATGTTAACATTCACACGCATGCGATATGCTAAAGCATAAACACTTACATCGTACTCCGTGCCAAAATAATAAACTAGTTAGCAATCATATGCATGATCCTAGTTCATGTTAAGTGGCTAATGCAACGCATACAGAGATGCAGTTTAGGATAGGCTCGGCTAACCCTAAAATGGCGTGTGAAATGCAATCATTCGGTGCACGTATTCAATTTGGAATCGAAATAAAAAATGCAGTTTGTATGATGTACCGAGCCCGGTGCATGTCAACAAATGCATGGATGCACGCATGCATAGCATAAGGTATGCTAAAATAAACGTGCCCTAATCTACCATCATAAGCAGGTAAATAAAAGGGAAGAAAGAAGTGGGGGTTGGAAGACATACACACCACTCACACACACTTATTATAGATTCGCCTCGCTCGGAGGGACCGAAAGAATAATACAAATAATTAACCTACAAGCTAATTAAATATTATAGACCTTAATTAATTTACAAATTTAACTAAGCTAAGGAAAGCAATAAAGTCCTCGGGAAGCGGGTCCAATGCAATGCATGCTCGGTCTTGCTCGGAATTGCACTGCCATGCATAGGCTTCCTCTGTTTTCCCTGCTCTGCCCCTCTGAAGATTACCAAAGTCTCAGGAATGCTTCCCTGGACACTGGGGGACACCACCGGCTGAGTAGAATTTCCACCGGCAGTAGGATGTGGCCATCGGCACAAAATGGATCCATCGGCCTCCAATAGATTGCCGGTCGGCACTCTATGAAGTCGATCGGCAATGAATTCCTGCAGAACCTGCAATTGACAGCAGCAGAGGGCAAGGCATAGCATGGCAATGCAATTCAAGCAATGTATGCACTAACCCTATCCCTTATCATGTGTAGGACTTGAAGGGACATGGTCCTTGGTTCTTGGACCATCAATCGCGCATTTCAATGCGTGATGGCCCAAGGAACCCATTTGTGCATTTTCATGTCAAATGAAATGCAAACCAAATAAGCACATAAAGGCCTAACCTCTATCACTTAATTTCAAGAGGCAAGGCATGCATGTTCAATGCAATGCAACCTAACCATGTTAGCTAGTATGCAACGTGGCATGCAAACAAGCAATGCAAAACATACATCAATCATGCAAGGCCTAGACAACAATCATGCAAGGCATGGGGCAAGCATGTTAATATCAAATATGTGAGATGTGTCTCAAATGTGCAAATATGCAAGACATGCAACATCACATAAATGGGACCAAGCATGCAACAATATACAAAGTAAGCATGCAACACAAGCTAAGGGAGGGACTTACACTAATTGGACAGCCCTAAATTAGGTCCAAAACAGTGGCCAAAGTGCATGGAAGAAAGGGAAAAACAAGTCAATGAAGCATGCTCATACAAGAGGCCAATGAAGCACATAAACCATAGCTATATGGTACAATGCATGCAGGTCTCAACCACCTCAAAACAGTGTTTCTACATGCTAAAACCATGCTGAAAATGCCATGATCATGCACCAAAACAAGCTCAAATGATATGCCCAAACAATGGGCTCTTGAAGCACATGAACTACAACTATGTAATGCAATGTATGAGAGTTTTATCCTGCCCAAAAACAGAGTTTATACATGTTAATTTAGGGCCTAAAACATGCTGGAAAATAGCCCAAACAAACTAGCAAAGCATGCTCTCCTTTAGGCCATTCTAAGCATTTAAACCACAACCATGCAAAGCAATGCACAAGCTATCTTAACACCTCAAAACAGAGCTTAATCACAGCAAAATATGAACTATTATAGGCCAAAGTTAAGCTAGCACATGTTAGGAAGATAGGCTAAAGCATGAAATAAGCTAGGCTAGGGAGCAAAATTACACTACAAGTGTATGAAGCAAGCAACCAAGCCCCCAACCAGACCAAAACAGATCTGAAACATGGCAAAATAGAGCCTAAAACATGCTTGGCTTAAGCTAAAACAAGCCACAAAAAGATGCCACTTTACAAGCCTAACAAGGCATAACAACTAGTTACAAGGAGGAGGGGCTAACCCTCCTATTTGAGACCTCAAAACTGGTTTTTGATCACTGAAAAATCTCTAAAAAAAGTTGTTTTTAGGCCCAAAAGAGGTTTGCTTAAAAGAGCTCAAAGGTGGATCACAATCTCACAAAACAAGGAACAAAAAAGGGAGGACACCCCTTAACTCACAAGGACTTCAATCCACCACTTTTAACACATAAAAATAGAGATTTTGACAGTTGAAAATCAGGCCAAAAGAAGCATGCAAAAGTAGTTATACAAGTGCACAAAATCAAGCTTGAGAAAAGTAGGAACTTACCCTTGAGCTCTGCACCAAAACAGGTTTTTCTTGAACCAAAACCAGCCTTAGGAGCTCCAAATACACCTCCAAGAATCACCTTTGCAATATAGGCAAGTTTGATCAAGGGTGGAGGCTCAAGAAATGGGAAGAACACTCACTTTTGGGCACTTATATGCTTCTATAGAGTGAGAAGCTCCCAAAACTTGCTTTTTTGTTCTAACTCCTCCAATATGAGATATAAGGCTCTATATATATCAAAATAAGAGCTTTTGGTCGAAATATCCCAATTGAAAATATCTGATACAGTGTATAGCAGCTGGATGATAAATATCTGTCAAAAATCTGAGTTCTGGGCACTTTTGGCCGGCCGGCAATCTTTTGTGCCGGTCGGATAAATGGATGGCCGGTAGGTAGCTGGTAAGGTCAGAAAGTGCCAGTGGATGTCCAGATTGAAGCCCCGGAAGTTAGCTTTCCAATGGCGCAAACCTTGCATTAAAATTCCTCCTGTGGAAAAAGTTATGCCCTTTTTGGTGAAGCCGCGTAGATTCGATCCAACCGGGCTGATCCCCTACTTCAACCAACCATATCTCCCCCACCCGGACTTGGCTTTGAGAGATTCTTGAGTGAAAAATGAAGCCCCGGAAGTATTCTTTTCAATGATGGTGGCCTCATAGCTAAAATCCAAGTATGTAGATGAATAAGCTCAATTCAACGAGGACTGCTCGACTCTCTTCTACCCGGATTCATGCCGAACCTCTTCTCTAACTTGGTTTCTCCCCTCTTCTCCTCTTCTTTTCAACTTCAAACCCCTAAGTAAGGTGTTTTGAAAGATTTTTCAAAAATTTCATCTCTCTTTCATTCATCTCCACTTTGTCCTTGCTCGGTTTACCGAAAAGCGCAACATTTACCGAAATGCGAGCGTCGGAACATCGTGGGAACTTTATTTCAAAAATGTTTTGAAAGAGAGGGTTTTAAGGTTTAAAAACCATTCAAAATAGCTTTGGTCCACAATGGGGTGTGAAGTTGGGATTTGGCCCTTTCCTTGCCGAAGAAATTGAACCTTCGCCTTACACACCTTTCTCCAACAAGTAAACCATCAGTAGTGCCCAAGTCTTAAGGGCGGTCAAAAATGGGGTGTCTACAGTTGCCCCTCTTTGACAGAACTCGAAAGTCATAACAATGACGGGAGTGAGTGTCAAAGTCTAGAGACGACCCATTTTTGATAAGGCCGAAGACTTGGACAAACAAACAAAATATAGATAGATAAATGGTTGCGCCCACAGGCTGCCTACGTATCCTTTTGCAAGGAATCAAATCAGCGTAGTTCAAGGGCAGGATGCAAATGATATGCAGGAAGACTTTGATAATTGGACTTATACGCTACGTGAAGCTAGTTTGAAAGTTGGACTTATACGCTGCGCGAAGCCGGTTTGAAAATCCAAGATTTATGCAAAAACACAGTGTGCACAAGACAATGTGATGCAGAGTGAATGCACAAAACAATGCTAAGGAGATGCACAAAACAGTGCGAAGCAGGTTGGAATGCACAAGATAGTGCGCTAACAAGATGCACAAAACAGTGCCATGCAAGAGTGAATGCACAAAACAGTGCTATACAGGTGCACAAGAGAGTGCGATGTGGCATAGATGCACAAAACAGTGCGATGCGCAAAATAGCGCGAATGAAATGTAATGCACTAACAAGTGTAGGTAAGGTGCGCAAGATAGCGCAATAAAATGCACGTACAATGCAAGTAAAGTGCACAAAATAGTGCGATGCGCAAAATAGCGCGAATGAAACAATGTAATGCACAAAACCGTGCGATGCGCAAGAAAGCGCGAAAGTAAATTGCACAGAACAGTGCGATACGCTAAACAGCGCGAGTGCGATGGAATGCACAAGATAGTGCGAGTGAGATATAGCATGTAAGTGCACAAGATAGTGCGATGCGCAAGAAGCGCGAGTGCACAAGACAGTGCGATTGAGGTGCGCAAGATAGCGCGAATGAGGCGATGACAAAGATAGTGCGATTGAATGCACAAGACGGTGCGATGCGCAGAATAGCGCGATTGAATGGATGCAAAATGCAAGTAAGGTGCACAAAATAGTGCGATGCGCAAAATAGCGCGAATGATGAATTACACAAGATAGTGCGATGCGCAAAATAGCGCGAATGAGACGTAATGTAAAATGTAATGAGATGCACAAAATAGCGCGATGCGCAAAATAGCGTGAATGAAATGTAATGCACAAGACAGTGCGATGGAGGTGTGCAAGATAGCGCGAAGATGTGATGCACAAAATAGTGCGATACGCTAAACAGCGCGAATGATTTGAAATGCACTAGACAGTGCGATACGCTAAACAGCGCGAGTGATTTGAAATGCACAAGATAGTGCGATACGCTAAACAGCGCGAGTGAGATACAACCACAAGATGCACATGACAGTGCAAGTGAGATACAAAGTGTAAGTGCACAAGATAGTGCGAGTGAGATAAATGCACAAGAAAGTGCGATAAAATGCAACTTCTATGCAAGTATGGGGCATTTTCCATGCAATATTGAAAGCAAGCATATTTTATGCATGAATCATAACGATGCGCGGCACACATGCAACAACAGTGTATATGAAAGTTCATATTCTATGCAATAGAGGAGCATCAAATATGTACTCTGGTGTTTCCGATTTACCTCTCAGAGGGTTTTGCAACACACTCAGCTCGAAAAGGGTACACCCTGTTCATATTGGCAAGAGATAACATCTGCTGCTGCTTTAATTGCCGTTCTGACTTGAAGCAGGCTTACACTTGAGGTAGAGGTGCACTCATACTTCGGTAGCATTGACAAGGCCTGAAGAGGTACATCCGGAGTACAATCACGGAATTTGCTGAAGGTGAAACACACTCAGATGCTTCAATTTTCCCTCTTTTCTTTTGCTTTGTAGTCTGGAACCCATATTGCTTCAGATAGGTCCGGGTTTTACTGTTCTCACATGACCCGGGGTTGAACCCTGCGGTTTTATGAAAGAACAAATACTGTTTTGCACAAATGTGGGGAATGGCACAACACTCTGAGCACACCACAAATCATTTTTGAAATTTGAGAAAATGAGTTTTCGACCGGGTATTGAGCCTACAACTGAACACAGCGAAAAAGACTCAATAACGGAAAAGAAAAGGTAACAACCTAAACACAAACACAGACACTTGAAACGACTCAAAATAAGAATTGAGACAAACAAAACGACTGACGCGACGCATAGACGTATTGCAATGACAAGAGACTTCTTAGTTCACAAGGAGCCAGTTTCTCTGGGTATTATTTCCCACCCTTTCTTATTTGTGACTCTCACATCACTCGGCCCTCAAGCTCGTTTTTCTCTCAAAACCCTTTTCTCACTTTTTCTCTCAACGCACACCTCTCTATTCTTCAATCCCTCATTTTTCATCCCTCCCCTGGGTGGTTGATGGATAGATATGAAGTTGCGAGCTCTTGCCCCTAGCATCTTGCTAGATTTTTGTTCACAACAGTGAGTTTCTCCCACAGAGGGGTTGTGCTACAACTGGGTGTGTAGCAAATCTGAGCTAACATCGGTTGATGATGCCCTACTGGGGAGTTTGGACGTGGTTAGATCTGTCCAGATGAGGAAGTGGAAGATTTGATCCATTTCGGTTGTGCTTCGCACTTGGCTTGATACCTCGTTGCTTGGAGGATGAGAGAGCTTTCAGCCCTTCGTTGTTAGCTTCAGTTGTGCCCTATTCTGGCAGGTAGATTGCCCTTCTTGGCGAGTATGTTGAAAATGGGGGAAAGACAGGAAGCCTGACTCAACTGTGCCCCTAGTTCATTATTTTGACCATTTTTTTGTTTTGGTTTTCTACTAAAACCATTTTGACCAACATGAGAGTTAGATTAACATGCTTGTTCGATTTTTTGATTTGAAATCATGCAAGTCAGGCTATGAGCACTGAAAATTTTCCTTTTTTGGGTCCAAGAAATGGTCCGGTTTTTGAAAAAGATGGAACAATTTTCGAGAAAATTAGTCAACATTAGTAAAAATTCTCAAAAACTATTTTTGCAAACAGCCACTTGCTCAACGAGCATGAAACCTACTCTCGAGATGCGCAACCTCGAATCCATAACAATGGAAAATTGCCTCTTGTCTGAAGGACACTGCATGGCAACGGAAAGTTGTCCCTTGTTTGAAATGACACCGCGGTGTTTTGAATGGCAACGGAAAGTTGCCCCTTGTTTGGATGATGCTGCAGCGCATTGTAGTCAGTCTTCGGAGCGATGAACACAACCAGACTCTCAGATACAGAGAGGACAAAGATGATCAGAACCATCGCATGGACACAATCGAATTTGAATTGTTTTACGGCTGGACTTCAGAATGAAGTTGCCTACGTATCCCAAAGATGGGAATCAAGCCTTACGTAGTTCGGGGTTAAGGTACACTCGGGTATTTAACCTCTCCCTTTTTTTTTTTCAGGCTCTAACTTTTGCCAAGGTGCCCGATGTGGGTTTTCGACCTTGCGAGCTTCTTTTCTTTTTCTCTTCATTTTTTCATTTTTTACTTCTTTTCTTCCTTTTTTTTTCTTTCTTTTTTTCTTTTATCATTCATTTCTTTTCTTTTTGCATTTTTTGTTTTTATTTTGCCTTGCTCTAACTTTTGCCTGGGTCGCCCTTTCGGGTTTTCGGCCCAGCGAGCCTCTCAAAGGGTAAAAGTGTAACAAGTCCATGCCAAATGGTTTTTGAAATTGAAGCCCTCTGTATCCGGGAGAGCGACTGTTGGGTTGATTTGCAGAAGAATCCATCACGGTTGCTTCACAAGCCTTGCCTGGTGGGATCTGATCTTCTTGATCTGACTTTGGTGCCTCTTGCTCGAGGGCTGCTTCAAATTGGGCCACACAGGTCTTTCATGGCACTGTCGAATGTTCTGAATGCAAGTTCAAAGTTTGAAAGCAAGGGGGGGGGGTGGAGTCTCGAGGCTGAGAGCGATCCTCGGCTGCACAATCTCAAGAGCGATTCCACACAAGTCTTCGCAGGACCGCGCAAAACATTTTTTGAAAGTTTTTAAGAAAGCGACAAATCGCTCGCGCTGAAGACAGTGTAGAACCAATCTGGATCAAAGCTAGGGTCCTTCTCAGTACTCACACTAACAAGCATGATTTCATTCATTAAGGGCTTAGCATGCCTCTCTTTCTCTCAGTTGATCAAATTTTTGCAAATCCCGAGGAATTCCTTCCTCTTCGTTTTCACCACAGTGTTTGAAAAAGTTTTTGAAAAACTCAGGTCATTACATTGACTTCAAGGCACAGAAAAGACAGAGTTCTTAATCAATAACTGTCATCTCATTTAGGATTTCTGGCACAACTGGCACACGGCAGAAGCAAACACAAGAGTGTGAAAATCATCGCTGTTCCATTTAGATCTGTTGGTGTAACGGCCCGGCAGAAACAGACTCAAAAGAAATGAAAAGACAAACACAAAACAAGCAAGTGATGTCCGAGGTAACACTCCCGGAATCACCTGACTCTAACAAAATAGGACTGACTCAAAACCGCAAAACAGACCCGAAACAAAAAGACTGACTCAAAAGAAAGAGACAGACTCAAATTAACATAACGAGACTGACACAATACCCAAGTCAGAATGTACAAAAACCAGCATTCACAAATGCTCAAAACAATGCGTGCCATACACCACATCTGAATAAACTGAACGTCGCCCGCAGGTGGTTCATCCCCCGATCACAGTCACATTATCCCCCACAGGTTCATTGATCAAGTGCCGATAGACTTTGCAAGACTGGTACGGTGATGATCTGTTGTCAATCAGATCTTGTATTTCATGGCGAAGACGGTAACAACTATCAGTGACGTGGTCAACTTGTTGATGGAAGGCACATACTTGGCCGGATCATGGGAGGGGGGAAGTTATCTGGCAGTGGCCGCAGCTCTAGGGGTTTCAGATCCCCCTTTCTACTCAGGACCCTCAAGGCCGTTGATAGAGACATGCATAGTGGGGTGAACACCCTCTGGCCCGAGGTGGGTATTTTGAGGTTTGTGGCTTTTTGCTGGATGCACCAGCAAAGGGATTGACAGGCGCTGACTGGGTTTGCTAATCTCTTCCGAGCACGGGATTAGAGTTGAAAGGACATTCCTGGTACAACGGCCCTTCTCCCGGCTTGCCCCTTGATTCAGACTGCCCCTAACTTGAGTGGCGAAAGTGTCATCCACAGTTTTTGCCATAACTGCGAGGACTTGCTCTTCGTTTAATCCCTCGGCTTTCAAAGCCTCAACAGCCAACTGAAGATGTTCATGGGGACTAATGCTTTGCCCTGCCTTGTTCTTATCATTGGCCTCCACTTTGCTAAGAGGTTGGCCTTCTTCCAATGCAGCCTGTCCCAAGGTTAAGGAGCCTTTTGACATGAACTCCCTAGTATGTGATGCGGTTGATGACGAGCCAAAACTCCAAAGGCCAGATCTGCCACAGTTCTTTGAAGATCTTCGATCATCCTCATCAGCTCAGAAGTAGTGGGTTCACGGGTTTGAGATGATTGGGGTTCAGATGCACCCATCATGCATAAGTCGATGCTTTCCGGGATAAACACCTTCGGTTTGGGCAAATGGACTGGGGTGATATATACGCTGGGGTCGTAAGGGACGGCCAGTGTGTGGATTAGATTGAGATGTGGATGAGGTATTTGGTCATTGGGGTCTGAAGGTGGAGCTATCGTTTGGTTGTCAATGAGATTTTGGATCTCATGACGAAGGCGGTAGCAACGGTCGGTGCCATGACCGCGCTGCTGATGGTACACACAGTACTTGGAGGGGTTATGTCTGGCTGGGAGTGGGTTTGGAAGGGGTTGGGGTTCTAGGAGTTCTAGGTGACCTTCTTCTCCCAGCTTTTTCAAAGCTTGAGAGAGACTCATGTAAAGAGGATGGAATTTTCGGGCTTGGGGCTGAGTTGAAGTGGTTGGTTTTTGGCCATTGAGGGAGGTGGTGATAGTGCCTACTTCTGAGCATTTCGCAGTTGTGCTACCACATCAGTAGTAGCATTGGGACTGCGAGCAACATTCCTCTTCAAAGGCTCATTATCTTCTGCAAGGATCCCTTGTTTGATGGCATCCTTGATTTGAACCCCCATTTCATGAAGGGCTGGAAAGGTAAATAGAGGTAGAACGACCATCTTTTGCAGCAACTTGCCATGCAGATTCCGAACAATCATCCTGATCTGATCTTTGTCGGAAGGTTTTGTAATCATCATTGAGGCCTTTGCTCTCCATCTCGTCACGAACTCTGAGAAACCCTCCTTTGGCCCTTGGCGGGTGACTTCAAGATCACGAGTGGTGACCTCAATCTGTGTGTTGTAGGAGTATTGATCACTGAAGGCCTCAGCCATCTCTTCCCAATTCTGTTTCACAGAGTTCTCCAATTTCGCATACCAGATTGCGGCTATCCCAGACAAGGTTCGGCCGAATAGTGACAATTTCTGGGCTGTGGTCAAACCCATTGGTCTCAGAATATCAGAAAACAGGTGGAGGTGCACCGTTGGGTCTCCAGAGCCATCGAACCGATCAATATGTGGCATCTTGAACCGATCCGGTAATGTCACCATTGAGTCGGTATAACCATCATCTATATCAGGAATAGAGTGGGCCCCCTGAGATTTTGTTAAACAATTTCTCAAGCTTGCCCACTTTCAATGCTGTGGGGTTCGTCTTGAACTCAAAGAGGGAGTCTGGCAGGTTGTGGTGTTTTAGATAGCTGGGGTAGAACCGGGGGCGGAGCCGGCCCCGTTGGAATGTCCGTATCTGCCTGGACATCTGGTGTTTCCCCGGTGTCTGACCCCTGGTAGTGGAGGAACTTGTTGTGAAGCAGACGCTCCGGTTTGCTGCTCTAGCCTGGCAATTGTCTCTGCCTGTTGGGCTATGACCACAGCCTGTTGCTTGGCGAATTCCGCTTGACGAACAGCGTCTTGCTGCATGGCTTTCATACTATCCTGGAGTTGGCGCACCATCTCTTCCAGACTCGACATATTGCCTTGGTCTAACTGAGCAACCGGTATATCTGTTTCTGCAGTAGGCTCGAAAATCTCAACCCGACTGCTCAAAGATCACTGATCTGGTAGCTGTTGTACTGGTGGTCTATGTCTGACTAGCCTTCTCTGGCCCTGATTACCCTTGAACTCAGTCTCTGACCTGACAAAGTCTATCAACACAAATCCAATGTACCCGGGGAATAGTAGAGCCTTCTGAAGCTATGATTCCAGGACCACCTAGCAAAAGAGAAAACAGACAGCATCTCAGCTCAACTTCACTGGAACAGATACGAGCAAAGCTGAAACTGTATTCTATTACTGATCACTGTTCCCCGAAATCACTGCCCCAAATCTGAATCTGATACCCGCAGATATGACTGATTCTCAAAATACTAATACTGGTGCCCGCAAGCCGGATATCCAGCCCGCAAATTGGTATATGCATTCCCTGTAGAGATACACTCTAAAAGCACATAGCAAGTAAAGAGAGCCAAAACACCCCTATGTTGGGGTAGGGTTTCCCTGTCCTATTTTGTCAGGAGCTAGGGTTTCACTACGTACGCAGTGGTTTCAAACAACCTATGATTGGGTGAGCAACCTGTCCTAGCTTGGAATGGTCACTACGGATTTCGAATATGCACTAGGTCGAATGGTCAAAAGAGGTGCCCGGTAAAACCGGGGTTTGTGTTCCCATACTGGCAGAGCCCGCAACCTGTCAGCCTTATGGTCATGCCTTGACAAGACAAGCCTCCAGCAAACCGCTCAGGAATAGCAGATGGACAACACGGTGTCCTAGGCGCACCAATGCACATGCAATGCAAAGAAACACATAAGTGTAGTCAAAACAGAATATCACGAGTTCGAGTCAAGCTCTCTAAAATCCCCAGCGGAGTCGCCAGAAACTGTAACATCGCCCGCGAGAGACCTCGATGCTACAGTTCGGACTCCCCTTTTCTGTTTTTGTTGCGGTTCGTAATTTGAACCAAAGAGTCTAACTCTGGCGAATTGTTTTGAGAAACAGATTTTTGAAAAGAAGTGCCAAACATGGACTGCTTTGCCAGATACAGAGTCACCACCTAAATATTTTTAAAATGGGGGAATTTAGGAAACCCTGACTCGGTGCCAAAGGCCACGTGTCCGTCATCACCAAAGTTGTCTCGGCTCGGGAACTTGGGTACGATCGGGGAAGGTCAGCTATGAGCACCCCCTTTCGCCCGGTCCGAAGACCGGCCTCTACTAACCGTGATATCCGTTTTTGAAAACGTTATGTGTCTTATACCAATTATTAGCTTAGAATTACTATGTTATGCGCGCAGCAAACAAGTATAGACTAGATTGCCTAATTTGGAAACAAGCATTGCATATCCGTTTGTTTTGAAAAGCGCTTTGGAATTTGCTACTCGCAAGTAGGCTAAAAACACGGATTTCAACGAGTTGTTCCAACTCAAGCAATCCAACCTCCACCCACAGGCACTCAAACAGTTTATCTCACATAAGCATTTAGCCACATGGTAATCATGCTGTCATGTTAACATTCACACGCATGCGATATGCTAAAGCATAAACACTTACATCGTACTCCGTGCCAAAATAATAAACTAGTTAGCAATCATATGCATGATCCTAGTTCATGTTAAGTGGCTAATGCAACGCATACAGAGATGAGTTTAGGATAGGCTCGGCTAACCCTAAAATGGCGTGTGAAATGCAATCATTCGGTGCACGTATTCAATTTGGAATCGAAAATAAAATGCGGTTTGTATGATGTACCGAGCCCGGTGCATGTCAACAAATGCATGGATGCACGCATGCATAGCATAAGGTATGCTAAAATAAACGTGCCCTAATCTACCATCATAAGCAGGTAAATAAAAGGGAAGAAAGAAGTGGGGGTTGGAAGACATACACACCACTCACACACACTTATTATAGATTCGCCCTTGCTCGGAGGGACCGAAAGAATAATACAAATAATTAACCTACAAGCTAATTAAATATTATAGACCACTTAATTAATTTACAAATTTAACTAAGCTAAGGAAAGCAATAAAGTCCTCGGGAAGCGGGTCCAATGCAATGCATGCTCGGTCTTGCTCGGAATTGCACTGCCATGCATAGGCTGCCTCTGTTTTCCCTGCTCTGCCCCTCTGAAGATTACCAAAGTCTCAGGAATGCTTCCCTGGACACTGGGGACACCACCGGCTGAGTAGAATTTCCACCGGCAGTAGGATGTGGCCATCGGCACAAAATGGATCCATCGGCCTCCAATAGATTGCCGGTCGGCACTCTATGAAGTCGATCGACAATGAATTCCTGCAGAACCTGCAATTGACAGCAGCAGAGGCAAGCATAGCATGGCAATGCAATTCAAGCAATGTATGCACTAACCCTACCCTTATCATGTGTAGGACTTGAAGGGACATGGTCCTTGGTTCTTGGACCATCAATCGCGCATTTCAATGCGTGATGGCTCAAGGAACCATTTGTGCATTTTCATGTCAAATGAAATGCAAACCAAATAAGCACATAAAGGCCTAACCTCTATCACTTGATTTCAAGAGACAAGGCATGCATGTTCAATGCAATGCAACCTAAGCATGTTAGCTGTATGCAACGTGGCATGCAAACAAGCAATGCAAAACATACATCAATCATGCAAGGCCTAGACAACAATCATGCAAGGCATGGGGCAAGCATGTTAATATCAATATGTGAGATGTGTCCCAAATGTGCAAATATGCAAGACATGCAACATCACATAAATGGGACCAAGCATGCAACAATATACAAAGGAAGCATGCAACACAAGCTAAGGGAGGGACTTACACTAATTGGACAGCCCTAAATTAGGTCCAAAACAGTGGCCAAAGTGCATGGAAGAAAGGAAAAACAAGTCAATGAAGCATGCTCATACAAGAGGCCAATGAAGCACATAAACCATAGCTATATGGTACAATGCATGCAGGTCTCAACCACCTCAAACAGTGTTTCTACATGCTAAAACCATGCTGAAAATGCCATGATCATGCACCAAAACAAGCTCAAATGATATGCCCAAACAATGGGCTCTTGAAGCACATGAACTACAACTATGTAATGCAATGTATGAGAGTTTTATCCTGCCCAAAAACAGAGTTTATACATGTTAATTTAGGGCCTAAAACATGCTGGAAAATAGCCCAAACAAACTAGCAAAGCATGCTCTCCTTTAGGCCATTCTAAGCATTTAAACCACAACCATGCAAAGCAATGCACAAGCTATCTTAACACCTCAAAACAGAGCTTAATCACCGCAAAATATGAACTATTGTAGGCCAAAGTTAAGCTAGCACATGTTAGGAAGATAGGCTAAAGCATGAAATAAGCTAGGCTAGGGAGCAAAATTACACTACAAGTATGAAGCAAGCAACCAAGCCCCCAACCAGACCAAAACAGATCTGAAACATGGCAAAATAGAGCCTAAAACATGCTTGGCTTAAGCTAAAACAAGCCACAAAAAGATGCCACTTTACAAGCCTAACAAGGCATAACAACTAGTTACAAGGAGGAGGGGCTAACCCCTCCTATTTGAGACCTCAAAACTGGTTTTTGATCACTGAAAAATCTCTAAAAAAAGTTGTTTTTAGGCCCAAAAGAGGTTTGCTTAAAAGAGCTCAAAGGTGGATCACAATCTCACAAAACAAGGAACAAACAAAGGGAGGACACCCCTTAACTCACAAGGACTTCAATCCACCACTTTTAACACATAAAAATAGAGATTTTGACAGTTGAAAATCAGGCCAAAAGAAGCATGCAAAAGTAGTTATACAAGTGCACAAAATCAAGCTTGAGAAAATTAGGAACTTAACCTTGAAGCTCTGCACCAAAACAGGTTTTTCTTGAACCAAAACCAGCCTTAGGAGCTTCAAATACACCTCCAAGAATCACCTTTGCAATATAGGCAAGTTTGATCAAGGGTGGAGGCTTAAGAAATGGGAAGAACACTCACTTTTGGGCACTTATATGCTTCTATACACACAATATGGAAGAGAAAGAGGGCTGAGATTTGGTTGTGGAATTTCTAGAGAGAGAGGGGTCTTTTAGAGTGAGAAGCTCCCAAAACTTGCTTTTTTGTTCTAACTCCTCCAATATGAGATATAAGGCTCTATATATATCAAAATAAGAGCTTTTGGTCGAAATATCCCAATTGAAAATATCTGATACAGTGTATAGCAGCTGGATGATAAATATCTGTCAAAAATCTGAGTTCTGGGCACTTTTGGCCGGCCGGCAATCTTTTGTGCCGTCGGATAAATGGATGGCCGGTAGGTAGCTGGTAAGGTCAGAAAGTGCCGGTGGATGTCCAGATTGAAGCCCCGGAAGTTAGCTTTCCAATGGCGCAAACCTTGCATTAAAATTCCTCCTGTGGAAAAAGTTATGCCCTTTTTGGTGAAGCCGCGTAGATTCGATCCAACCGGGCTGATCCCCTACTTCAACCAACCATATCTCCCCCACCCGGACTTGGCTTTGAGAGATTCTTGAGTGAAAAATGAAGCCCCGGAAGTCTTCTTTTCAATGATGGTGGCCTCATAGCTAAAATCCAAGTATGTAGATGAATAAGCTCAATTCAACGAGGACTGCTCGACTCCTCTTCTACCCGGATTCATGCCGAACCTCTTCTCTAACTTGGTTTCTCCCCTCTTCTCCTCTTCTTTTCAACTTCAAACCCCTAAGTAAGGTGTTTTGAAAGATTTTTCAAAAATTTCATCTCTCTTTCATTCATCTCCACTTTGTCCTTGCTCGGTTTACCGAAAAGCGCAACATTTACCGAAATGCGAGCGTCGGAACATCGTGGGAATTTATTTCAAAAATGTTTTGAAAGAGAGGGTTTTAAGGTTTAAAAACATTCAAAATAGCTTTGGTCCACAATGGGGTGTGAAGTTGGGATTTGCCCTTTCTCCTTACCGAAGAAATTGAACCTTCGCCCTGCACACCTTTCTCCAACAAAGTAAACATCAGTAGTGCCCAAGTCTTAAGGGCGGTCAAAAATGGGGTGTCTACACTACCCTCCACCGGTAGTCCAAAGCAATTATTTCTAAACAGGAAATAAATGCGCAAATGGATGAATATATCAACATTTCAACTGGGTGAGCAATAGATGATTCAACTACACCCTGTAGTCCCATACATTCCCAATTTCAACATTCTCAATTCAATTCCTCATTTTCTTTAATTAATTACATACATTAATTAAGTAAAACCAATTAGGGCAACTTACCATAATTCACAAAACAACCCTAAGGTTCCATTTCCATCAATGTTCCAACATTAATTCGTTCTTCTATGCAAACTTGCATTTAGGTTTATTATAAACAAAACCCCAACTTTTATAAAATTACACAAAAGCCCAAACTTCCTCAAAAACTACCCAACAACACCCAACATATCAATATGCTAAAATTTAAAGACAAAATCCATAAGGAGGAGTAGGATATCCCTACCTCAAAGGTGACACCCAACGAAGAAGATGAAAAACGAAAGTGCTCCAAATCACAATTTCTCGATCAAAAGATAGCCCTCGACGATTAACAACTTTTTTGTAAAGGCCAAAGGTGAGGAAAATCGCTCCTACTAGATCAATACCTAGAGAGAAGGTAGAGCTCTAGAGTGAGAAGCTCAACAATGGTGTTTGGAAAAGTAAGAGAGAGAAGAGAAGTGAAAAAGTGATTTCAAAAAGTCAAAACATGGAGCTTTAACCCAATCGTCCCGCTCGAGCGGCCAAACCCCCGCTCGAGCGGCACTCATAGACTCCCGCTCGAGCGGCCAATCCCCCGCTCGAGCGTCGGATGCACACTCCCAGCACTCTTGCAGACAGGTTCCCCGCTCGAGCGCTCAACTCCCCGCTCGAGCGGCATACACAAACTCCCGCTCGAGCGGCCAATTCCCCGCTCGAGCGTCCAACACTACACAGGAAATACTGGATGGGTGTATTCCCCGCTCGAGCGCCCAAATACCCGCTCGAGCGTACCCGAAACAAAAGGGTCCCCGCTCGAGCGTCAAAAATCCCGCTCGAGCGGACAAGCCAAAACCTGGGCAACTAGACTTCGTTTCTAAGCTCAACCAACCTGTTCCAAACCTGCCCAACACAACCCAAGACTCAAATACAAAGAGTAAAGGATGTAAACAAGATGTACGCAACAACCAACTCCACGGAACCGAGTCCGGATACGATAAATAAAGGAAATGAAAACCCGGATCGCTATAACCTCCCTCCCTTAAAGAATTTCGTCCCCGAAATTAAGGAAACGACAAAACACGAGACCAACCGATCACAAAGCTCACAATACAAAGATGCAAATCTCTCAACTGATTGTCCACTTACCCTCACACATGGGAAGGGCTTAACAAGGAAACATGATCCGAAAGAGAAACAACACCCCGGCATACGAAACTTCAACAAAACCAAACCCTCTCCGAGATAACTTATCAAAACAACCGACTAGCGCTCCAAGCTAAGTCACTACTCAAAGTCACAATCCCGAATAGAACAACTAATGCAAGCTTTTGTATGAAGGCAAAGAAAATTATTCTCTGGTTAAAAGGGCATTTTCTCAAAAATAATTAAGTTTTCAACGTTAACGCTCCGAAATAAATTTTGCATTCCTCATGCGAAATCCAAGGGTTTGTAAACATTTTTCATAAACATGGTGTTATTCACAACACATAACCATTCTCATTTGATTTGGTCAAGTCCTCTCATTGAAATTTCTCATAACATTTGAATTAAATCAATTTCTCCACAATACACAATTTAGTATTCAACAACCTAACCCATTGCCGGTTATCCTATCTCTATTCAAGAGACAATTTACAATATATGTTATAACATGCATTATCGACATGCATTTCTTTCAAATTCAATAACTTCAAACATGCATGGTTCTCAATTCCGAAGCACATTCACTGTTAATGATACATTTGCATTTCCACATCATATTTAACATATATAATGCTAAATTAACTTCCATAATATTACCATAGACTGAAACACATGTAATATTCGTACAGTTCATCAATACAACCAAATATTCAACATACGTTCAAATACCTACCAATGGATCCAGATACCTCTCTCTCGGAACCAAAATTTACTTACCCAAGTGGTTTCCTCAACCCCATTACGTTTTCACAATATCTTAACGAATGGAAAAGTCCGGCTTATCCAGACTCGATAATAATGATAATAGTAAGACACATTCTAACACTACAGTGTTCCGAGACATCCACCACATCCCGACTACCCACAATACTTAAACCGGTATTTGGTACTCAATAACCCAATAGAGGAAGCACGAGAACATTTGCACACAAAGCTTCCAGTCAACTTTCACACAACAGGTGTAAGACGAAACACGGGTAAAGAACAACATTACGGTACATTACTACCCCATAAATTCAAGGTCTTGAACAAAAATCATCTTAGTTTACGAGGAGTATCCAATGAACCCCAAGTGAAACACGACATAGCCATCCCACAAAACCCGTCATACTCACGTTGATGACGCTGTACTCAAAACAGAACTTTCATAAAAGAACTCTTAAACACTTGAAATTCCCAATGTCGTAACGACACGACGGATAACATTGCACACCCCCGTGCTTTACAACATACTAACAAGGACCAAACGAATCAAAACGATTCCAACTGAGTACCTCACTCACTCTTCACAACTCTCCCACTTCACTTGTGTCACCACTGTCCAAACTGGGCGACGGACACTTATGCCGAAGTGGCCTAACTTTACCAAACATCCAACCTCGCGATTCCATTCGGAAACCATACGAATCACACACTGACACGCATCGCACTGTGCAAAACTCCCTCATCTAGAGATTTCACTCACCGCCTCGACTGAACTCGAAGTAATAAAATTTGCATACCCTTTCCCTCGTACTAAGTTAACTGACAGGGTTTGCTACCCCGTGACATTCACCACCACCAACTCATCGTTCGTACCGAACACAAACTAACATAGTACCTTCATCCGTCAACGACCTATAGGGTCCACCCTTCATTCCAAATTTTACTTGTCACTCACCCCGCGAGTACAATCAAGACACCCAGCTACCGTGCCAAACCACTAGCCCATGCTACCGCTAGACAACCACCATGAACCAACCCCGACACCATTGCATGTCGCCGATAAGGCTTTCAAAGATACACCATTCTAAATTCCCGGAGGAGTAAAGGTCCTCAACCTTCTCATTACCATCCCAAACCTGACTTCGCAAAAGACTTACTACAGTGACTCGACTCACGGGTCACACCCCAACCACGGTTCATACACCCAATCAACCCTCACAACAGCATTTCCCGACCTAACCAATGTTAAGGTACGAACCTATCACTTTCGATCAAAGTAAGGAAGTCCAAAAACTTAGGAAACGTCCATAGGCTACTACCCGAGATATAGCACCAGCTGCTCACAACTACCACTCCGATGTTAACAGCCACACCTTATATAGGGACTAATACTCCCTCTATCGAACGACCAATCATAACGCATGCCCATTCGGCAACGTTACCTACCACGAAGGTACAAGTCTAATCCTAAACCATTATGCGCTACGTCCTCGTTAAATGCCATGTTAATTACATACTATACCTAGTATTGATCTCACACTTCACATCCTCTCGAGGAGTTCCCGCGACAGTAGACTAAC
The DNA here is from genome assembly GCA_030407325.1 of Camellia japonica. Classification (NCBI taxonomy): domain Eukaryota; kingdom Viridiplantae; phylum Streptophyta; class Magnoliopsida; order Ericales; family Theaceae; genus Camellia; species Camellia japonica. The sequence continues at coordinate 35,661,874 of JAPPVO010000031.1, forward strand.
ATCGCTTTCACACACATAAGAATCAATTAGATAGCACTAATGAAATTTCGAGCATCCAGCAAGTATAACTGTTCTCGCCCCCTAGTAATTCTGATTAAGATATGCAGTTCTCAGTGATCCTTCTAAGTTTGAAAACACGGCTCAACAGCCCTCACTTTTCCCAAACCAAAACACACGCATAAGAATGCATTATTACCAAAAATTTTATGGTCTCACAACAACCTATTATGTTAATAAAACTTTTAGAGCTACTGCATGTTCCAATCCACCCAATCCAAGGATATTAACAAGCCAAGCATATGTATATAGATAAACAAGCAGTTTAGACGTTTCAACATTCCCAAAACACATTGGTTACACAACAGTACCCAACGGCCACAAAACGATAATCCACCGGTTACAAAACGGATTAGTCAAAACAAAACTAACCCCTCGGTATTACCACCACTGCCGTCCCTCGCTGGACCGCCAAAATTGGTCATCCCCAAATACAAGATAACCTATGAGCTTACAAGCCTCGGACAAGAACTACTGGCGTGCCCCCTCTGTCCACACCTGGAACAACTACAAACTTCCCCAACTGGGGCTTGGGAACTCGACTCTACTGAGGCCCTCGAAATCTGGCCTGCTAGTCCCCCAAACGATACTGTTCCTGCCTAGTTGAATGAAACTGAGCCTGACTAGGTTGCAAAACCCCTAAGAAGCCCCCGGCTGAGTACAGAAACGTCGAATATGACCGGTTGATTACACCCAACAGGTAGGCGGTGCTTGAGCACGAGACTGGTTCAAAATCTGGACTGATGAAGACCCCAACAACTGCCTCCCCACTGAGCATTTGATCGGCCCAAAACCCGGCTGGTTAAATGATCCTGGTGGTACAACTACTGGTTAAACTGCTAACTCTGCCCCCTTCCTCTGTGGGCAAACCGAAACCTTGTGGCCCAGTAGACCACATTTGAAACAAATGGCACCCCTCTGTTCACTTTCTCCCGAACCCAAATCTGACACTGGAAGGGTAGTTTTAGCCCGACCTCCCTGTTGCGGGTTTAAACCCCTCTGCCTCTTAAAAGACCTACTAACACCCTGAGTCACGGAGTCGCCGAGATGGCTTCCTCCCCACTCTGCCCCATTGCTAGCATGCAGCCACTGCAGCTCATCTCCACTCTGCAGCCGCCGCCTTGCAGCCCTCAGCCCTTGGAACGCACCAAGCTATAACTTCTATGCCAAGACCCCGCTATTCTTACACGGATGTCGTCACGCAGCTTACTCTCAAACTCGAAACAACGCAATTCCTTCGTTTCCACCAATTCTGGGGCAAACCTCGACAGGTTAGCAAACCATCTTTCAAACCGCACCAAAGGTGTAGTACCTTGGAGTAACTCCACAAACTGTTTCCGCAACTCTTCCCGAGCGGAAGGAGGGAAATCACAACTTCCTCGCCTAGTCATCCTAGTAAAAGTAACAAACGATATTAGCACATTCATACATGTGTTGAAGCTAAACACTCACGTTCTAATATATGGACAACTGTAATTCACTCCACGTAAGCACATAAACACATAAGCACTTACGAATTTCGTTTCCGGATAATGATAGTCTCGAGGCGTTACTAGAGTTCCGGTTAGAAACAGCATTGATCAAGTGCTTTTCCAACAGGACTCCCAGAAACCCAAGGATCCAATCAACATCCTAGAAACTAAATCCCATACCCAAATAGTCATACAAACATGTTATCACATAAGCACATAACATTACATCTGAGTCTCTAACAAGCGAGACAAACCCATTGTGATCCTAATCACTTCCCACGTACCCAAAGTATTCGAACCCGATACGCTCTGATACCAAGTTGTAACGCCCTCAAAATTATAACATTAAACCCATCAATTTAGACATGCATTGGTATAAGAAACAAGCATCATTCTATTCCACAGAGTAATTCCTTACAAGAAGCATTACATGTTAACCACAGAATCAAATGCCCTATGGGCTTACAGCTTTCCAAGCTAACACCTGGCTACAAAGAGGAGAGTACTAACTCAAATACACATTAAGCCCTTGGCTTGAAATTACATGTAATACAGCAAAAAAAAAAAAAAAAACCAAAACCACAAACGTCGCTTGCCTCTAGCCTCCCAAGCGATGTCCTTGGAGGTGGCATGCTTCATGTACCTGAAAATGGTGTCCCATATAGGGTGAGCCACAGCCCAGTAGAAATACACTAAACCAACTATAAACAATGCCTAAAAGATTAGCAGTTAATAGATGGTCGACACTTATGCATTCATTTACCTCTTATTCCAATCCCATGACAATCAAGTCTATGTTACAATTCACTTTCCATTTCTTATTCAACATTGAGTTTGAAAACAAGGCTCAGTACTCTGGCCAAAACCTTTGATGAGATTATAGTTCATCACTAGAACACTTTCGAAATCCAAGGTGGATACATATTTTAGTGTTGTATCAATAACACATAACCACTTCCATACTTCATAAATGATATACATTTTAGTGCTATATCAAATTAAACAAACATCTCAATAGATAAGCATATGAGCTATATCACTACTACCACAAATAAGCATATGAGCTATATCAACACTTCAATAGATAAGTATAAGAACTATATCATACAACCAAAGATAAGCATATGAGCTATATCTACACTTCTCTAGACAAGCATATGAGCTGTGTCTACACTTTTCAAAGCTAAGCATATGAGCTGTATCAACACTTCAATAGGAGAGCATATGAGCTACATCCCCGGGTCCATCTCCCATCTTCCCTTAACCATTAACCGGTTTAGAGGTACATCCCCCATATTCCCCTAAACCGTAGAGTACATCCCCCATCTCATTCCAACAATCTTAAGACAGATTCAAATTATTCTATTTACAGAATTTTTCGTTTGTTTCCTTTTCTCTTTCTTCTTTTAAGAAATTATTTTCTGTGGATTTACAAAATAATATTCTGGTTGGAAAAATAAATAGTGATTATATGCTATTTGACAGATACTAGTAATATACTGTCTATTTTCTTTGACAACTAGTAGTACGATACTGGTGTCATTAACAATTCAGAATATATTTTTGTGGAATTTTTTCAGAAATTAATTTTGGGTTTTAGAAATTATTTTCTGAGTTTTCATTACTTAAAATTCTGTTTTAGTATTTTAATTATTGAAGTGTTACACAAATTAATTTTCTGTGTGGAATTAATTTGGTTAAATAAAATTTTATTTTATTTCCAAATTAATTGAAAAATAAAAATTATTTTCTTATTTCTTTTATTTTACAGAATTTAATTTCCTGTGTGGAATTAATTTGGTTGAATAAAATTTTATTTTATTTCCAAATTAATTGGAAAATAAAAGTTACATTCTTGTTTCTTTTATTTTTTACAGAATTTAATTTCCTGTGTGGAATTAATTTGGTTGAATAAAATTTTATTTTATTTCCAAATTAATTGGAAAATAAAAGTTACATTCTTGTTTCTTTTATTTTTTTACAAAATTTAATTCTGTCAATTTGGTTTAATTTTCTGTGTAGTGTAAATTCTAATTATAATTTTGTTTTATAAATTAGAATTGATGGCTACTGAAACTAATGCCCAAACAAGTACTACTGTGGTGGCTGCAATTGCACAAACCCCCTCTCCTGTGGTGACAGTACCAATAAATCATGGAGAGAAGCCAGAGAAGTTCTCAAGAACTGACTTTAAAAGATGGCAACAGAAAATGTTGTTCTATCTTACAACTCTGAACCTGGCTCGCTTCCTCCGTGAAGATGCTCCTATCCTGAAAGAGGATGAAACCGACTGGCAAGTGGTAGCTGCGGTTGATGCCTGGAAACATGCCGATTTCCTTTGCCGGAACTACATCTTGAACGGACTTGACAACACATTATACAACGTTTACAGTCCTATCAAGACAGCAAAGGAACTTTGGGAGTCTTTGGAGAAAAAATACAAAACGGAAGATGCCAGCTCAAAGAAATTTGTGGTAGGCAGATTCCTGGATTTTGTAATGGTTGATTCAAAAACTGTGATCAGTCAAGCTCAAGATTTCCAACTCATTCTGCATGACATTCACACAGAAGGCATGTCTCTCAGTGAATCCTTCCAAGTTGCAGCCTTAATTGAAAAATTACCAAAAGGTTGGAAGGAATTCAAGAACTACCTCAAACACAAGCGCAAAGAAATTTCTATGGAAGAATTAATTGTGCGTTTGAGGATTGAGGATGACAACCGCAATTCTGAAAAACGGGCTGGTAAGCATCCTATGGAGTCTAAGGCAAATGTGGTGGAACATGCTTCAAAAACCAAGAAACGAAAGTCTTCTGGAGAAAGTTCATCATAAGGCTCTAAAGGGGGGAAAAATAAAAAGTACAAGTTTAATGGCAAATGTTACATCTGTGACAAAGAGGGACATCAGACGAAAGATTGCCGTAGCAAAGGCAAAAGCAAAAGAAGAACAAGCAAGAAGCCTGCTCAAGCCCATATGACCGAAGTGGACAATATTTCCAATGGTATAGATGATATCAATCTTTCTGCAGTTGTTTTCGAGGCAAATCTTGTCGGAAATCCTAAAGAATGGTGGGTGGACACTGGTGCTACTCGCCATATTTGTGCTGACAAAAAGATGTTCACATCTTATTCTACAGTGGATAATGGTAAACAACTTTTTATGGGCAACTCCTCAACTTCCAAAGTTGAAGGACAAGGAAAGATTGTACTCAAGATGACATCTGGAAAGGAACTCACTCTCAACAATGTGCTGCATGCACCGGACATTCGCAAGAATCTTGTTTCCGGATCTTTGTTGAGTAAGAATGGGTTTAGGCTAGTATTTGAGAGTGATAAATTTGTACTTACTAAGAATGGGATGTATATAGGAAAAGGTTACATGTCTGATGGTCTTTTCAAGTTAAATGTAATGACCGTTGTACCCTCAGTTATTAATAATAATACATCTTCTTCTTACTTGCTTGAGTCTTCAAATTTATGGCATGGTAGACTAGGACATGTTAATTATGGATCTTTGCGTAGATTAATTAATATGGAATATTTACCTAAATTTGACATTGATTCAAATCATAAATGTGAAATTTGTGTTGAGGCAAAATTATCTAAAACTCCTTTTCATTCAATTGAAAGAAGTACGGAACCACTTGAATTAATTCATAGTGACATTTGTGATTTTAAATCAATTCAAACTAGAGGTGGGAAAAAGTATTTTATCACTTTTATAGATGACTATACTAGATATAGTTATGTTTATTTAATTCGAACCAAGGATGAAGCTTTGGAAACTTTCATTCAATATAAGAATGAAGTTGAAAATCAACTTGGTAAGAAAATCAAGAAAATTAGAAGTGATAGAGGTGGTGAATATGAATCACCTTTTGGTGAGTTTTGTAAAGAACATAGAATAATTTATCAAACTACTGCTCTTTACTCACCTCAGTAAAATGGAATTGCTGAAAAGAAAAATAGGACTTTAAAAGAAATGATGAATGCCATGTTAATAAGTTCTAGATTACCTCAGAACTTGTGGGGGGAAGCAATATTTTCTGCTAATTATATTTTAAATAAAGTACTCCGAAAGAAAGTGAATCAAACACCTTATGAAATGTGGCATGGTAGAGTACCATCTTACAAATACTTGGAAGTGTGGGGGTGTTTGGCTAAAGTGGCTATTCCTAGTCCTAAAAAGACTAAGATAGGTCCTAAGACCATTGATTGCATTTTCATTGGTTATGCTAAGAATAGTAGTGCATATCGGTTTTTGATTTATAAATCAGAACATACCGAAATGCATGTAAATACTATTATTGAGTCTCGGAATGCATCATTCTTTGAACATGTATTTCCAAATAAGACTAGACAAGAGACTAGTAACAATAAGAGATTTCATGATGCTATTACTAGTCAAGATCAAGAACATGATCAAGAACAAGAGTTAGATCAAAATGAGGAAGAGGAACTTAGGTGTAGTAAACGTGCTAGAATCTCAAAATCTTTTGGTCTAGATTTTCTAACATATTTGTTAGAAAATGAGCCTTTAACTTTTAAAGAGGCTATGTCTAGTCCTGAAGCTCCTTTATGGAAAGAAGCTGTCAACAGTGAAGTTGAATCCATCTTGCAAATTCACACTTGGGAATTAGTGGACTTACCACTAGGTTGTAAACCTCTTGGATACAAATGGATTTTCAAAAGAAAAATGAAAGCGGATGGATCAATTGACAAATACAAGGCAAGATTTGTGGTCAAAGGTTTTAGACAAAACGAAGGTCTTGATTACTTTGACACATACTCACCGGTTACTAGAATAACATCCATTAGAATGCTAATTGCCATTGCATCTCTATATAATCTAGAAATTCATCAAATGGATGTTAAAACAGCTTTCTTAAATGGTGAGTTAGAGGAAGAAATTTACATGGAATATAGCGACCCCGGTCTTTTCCCTTTTGATTATTGTATCCGGACTTATGTTCCGTAGATTCCATTGTTGTATTATTGTTGTTGTCGTCCTTTAATTCCTTAGCTTTGGAGTTATAGGATGTGTTGGGCGGGTTTGGAACAGGTTGGTTGAGCTTAGGAACCAAAACTAGTTGCCCAGATTTTGGCTTGTCCGCTCGAGCGGGGGTTTTGGCGCTCGAGCGGGAAAAACACCTATCCAGTATTTCTTGTGCAGGGTTGGACACTCGAGCGGGAGTTGGACCGCTCGAGCGGGAGTGTGTGAGTGACGCTCGAGCGGGGATTTGGACGCTCGAGCGGGGACCTGGTTTGTCGAGATGCTGGGAGTGTGCATCCGCCGCTCGAGCGTGGGATTGTCCGCTCGAGCGGGAGTCTGTGAGTGTCCGCTCGAGCGGGAGTTTGTCCGCTCGAGCGGGGAGGCTGAGTATAAAATCGTGTTTAAGCGTTTTAAAACAGTTTTTCAGCCCCTTTCAGTTTATAAAACCCTAGATTACGAGTTTTCTCTCTCCCAACTCATCTTCTTTCTTAGGATTGATCTATTTAGAGTGTGTATCTACCCTAGTTCCTTCATTAAAAAGGTAGAGGAGGTGAGGGCTACATTTTAATCTGAGAAATTGTTGGTTTGGAGCACTTTGGAGTTTTGGGCATCATCTTCGCCTTCTCCTTTTTGAGTTATTTCTTCGAGGTAGGGATTTCCTACTCCATTTATACGGTTTAATCCTAAGTGGTGGTATTTTGGTATGTGGGGGTAGTTTGGTAATCTTGGGAGAAACCTTAGGGTTTTGTCATAGATTAATTTATATAATTAATTTAAAGGAAGATTGTGATATTGGGGTAAATTCATGATATTGGGGAATTTAGTGGTTTATTGTTGTATTTGGTAGTTTAAATACTTACCTTAGAGAATATTGAAATTATTGAAATTACATTTATTGTAATAGTTATTTCTTGCTTAGAAATAATGGTTTTGGGCTATCGGTGGAGGATAGTCATTGATTGTTGTAGACCTTGCATGCGGCTTAGGTATAACTGAAATTAAGTCATTTATCTTGACTGTTGAATTAATACAGAACATTCATGTATTGATTATGTGTTGTATATGGCAATTGTGTGTTTCATTGCATATGCATTTGATTTGGAGGAGATAGGGGATGAACTCCACGGTTTAGGGGAAGATAGGGGATGGACCTCTAAACCGGAATTGTTGGGAGGAGATAGGGGATGGACTCCATTAGCATCACTTTTATGTGTGCTTATTTATATTGAAGTGTTTTATTGTTGGGAGGAGATAGGGGATGGACTCCATTAGCATCACTTTTATGTGTGCTTATTGATAATAGAAATAGTTCTATTTATTGTTGATATGATACATCACCAAAATGTGTATCAGTTGGGAAGTATGGAAGTGAATTTGATTGTGACTGATATAATACCAACATGTGTATTCGTTATGGTAGGTTTAACTTGAATTGTTATTCCTGTTGAATTGGAAGTATTGTTAATAAAAGATGAAACCCCAGTTGAGTTATTTGGCCAGGTTCTGAGCCATAAATGGAAGGTGAATTATGCCATAGACATTGTGTCATAGGCAATGTAGACATTCGTGTCATGAATTTGTCAATTGATTATCTGGTGTTAACCATGTATCAGATGCTACTGCTTTAGTTAATTCATATGCTTGGTTTAGTATTTCTCTACTGGGCTGTGGCTCACCCTATATGGGAACTTCATTTTCAGGTTCAGGTGGTTCATTACCTCCAAGGACTTAGCTTGTGAGGATTTGGACTCGAAGACTTGTTTTTATTTATTTGTTTTTATTTGATACATGTAAACATTCAAGCCTAGGGCTTTATTTGTATTGAGTTAGACTCTTATTTCTTTGCGTCCAAGTGTTGGCTTGGCAAGATGTAAGCCCGTAGGGCATTTATTTTGATGTTACATGTAATGCTTTTATTTAGTAATACTCTGATGGATAATAGAATGTTTCGTTTTCTATTATTAATTCATGTTAATCTTATATATAATGGGTTTTATTTTGAAGGCGTTACATGGAACAACCAGAAAGGTTTTCTGTTCCAGGAAAAGAAAAGAAAATGTGTAAATTGGTTAAATCATTATATGGTTTAAAACAAGCGCCAAAGCAATGGCATAAGAAATTTGACAAGGCAATGATGTCAAATGGATTTAAAATTAATGAGTGTGATAAATGTGTTTATATTAAAAACATAGATAAAGGTTATGTCATTGTATGTCTTTATGTAGATGATATGTTCATCATAGGTAGTAATAATGACATGATTAAAACTACCAAGAAAATGTTGAATAAATATTTTGACATGAAGGACATGGGCATTGCTGATGTAATTCTTGGTATAAAAATTACCAAAACATCAGAAGGATATGCTTTGTCACAATCTCATTACATTGAGAAAATACTTGACAAATTCAGCAAAGATGATGATCATCTTGCTAGAACACCTGTAGATGTTAATTTGTATCTTTCTAAGAATGTACAGGAAAGTATTTTTCAATTAGAGTATGCCTAAAATTATTGGAAGCTTAATGTACTTGATGAACTGCACTCGCCCAGATATAGCTTATGCAGTAAGTAAATTAAGTAGATATATGAGTAATCCAGGAGTAGAACACTGGAAAGCAATTATAAGGGTTCTGAGATATTTCCGATTTACTCGTAACATCGGGCTTAATTATACAAGATATCTACCAGTACTTGAAGGATACTGTGATGCAAATTGGATATCGGATGCTAAAGACTCAAAGTCCACCAGTGGGTATGTCTTTACTCTTGGTGGGGCAGCTGTATCTTGGAAATCTTCCAAACAGACTTGTATTGCTAGGTCTACTATGGAATCAGAATTCATAGCCTTAGACAAAGCAGGGGAAGAGGCAGAATGGCTTTGCCACTTCCTTGAAGATATTCCAATATGGCCAAAAGTGGTACCTGCTATATGCATACATTGTGATAGTCAATCAGCTATAGGTAGAGCACAGAGTCATATGTATAACGGTAAGTCACGACACATTCGTTGTCGATATAACGCCGTAAGACAATTACTCTCTAATGGAATTATTTCCGTAGAATATGTTAAGTCTAAAGACAACATAGCGGATCCACTAACCAAAGGGTTAGCAAGAGAGTTAGTTGAGAATTCATCAAGGGGAATGGGATTTAAGCCTATTACATAAGAGTTACCACAACAGCAACCCAACATAGTTGACTGGAGATCCCAAGATCTAGGTTCAAAGGGACAACCGAGTTGTGAATGACTTAGAAGAATCACTGGGGAGTTAAACTCCTACCCATTTCTATGATGAAATAGTGATGACTGCAGCATTTGAGGTTAAGTAAAATTTTCATGATTCTTATATCTAGGTAAATCTAGTGGAGTATGGCAGGATACTCTTCATAAGCATCACCTATGTGAGTGTGAACTGGGCCGGTTCTGTGAGATTTGTGAATGGCTACAATTCTCTAGAGCACTCATGAAAGACCAGGTTGTTCAGGGCCAAAATGAACACAATAGTGAGAACTAAACTGTATCTGGGAATATACTGTGTGAGTTCTATTGTCTTGGTTTACACAAACGGTTGAATAGTTCAAGACATCATGTTCCCTGGTTAGCTAGTAAATCCGATAGTGTCTCACAAGGGAAGGTTCAAAGCCAAAAGCTACCTATCCTTTGCAGAATATTTCTTATTTCTGTACTCTTTGTAATTAGATCATGTTGTTATTCCATTCATGTGGGGGATTGTTGGAAAAATGGTTTAATATAGGCATATTTTTTAGCCCAAATTTGAGTGGGCTCCAAACGTCTTTTAGGGGTGGGTCCGAAGAGGTGAAGTGTTCCTTGCCGCGTGGCAAGTCACACGGTGAAGACGGAACGTCAAAACCATTTATAAGTGAATGGGAAGTTGACGTCGTTTTCGGGTCTAACATTAATTTTTTAGATAAAATTCATTTGAATTTTTTCAATAAAAAATATTGTGGGAATTTAATTTAATTCTAAATTCAAATTTTGGGTTCCTAAGTGGTTTCCTAAAGTTTGTAATTGTGGGAATTTAATTTAATTCTAAATTCAAATTTTGGGTTCCTAAGTGGTTTCCTAAAATTTGTACCTCTTCTTTTTTTTATTAAACTATTCAAATAGTTTAATATATATATATTCTAAATAGTTATTAATAATAAAGTTCCTAACAGTTCCTTTGTTTGTCCACCAACGGACACTTTTAAAATGTTTGAATAGTAGTGTTCATGTACAACGGTCAGAATTGTTTGAATTCAACTATTGCACCTGTTCTTTCAAAAGTGCATCTGTTCATTCAAATTGTTGTACCTATTCGGGGACTATGTTGCCTATAAATTGAGATTCTATTCCAGCAGTCTTTACACTTAGAGACATCCGAAAAATCAGTCTGAAAATCTTTTCTCTTGCTATCCAGATTTTCCTTTTGCATTATTTCTTCATTCTAGTTTTAGAATAAATATTCAGAGAGTTAGATTACAGGTTTGGTTCGCCGAACAATTTGTTTTGGAGTGCTACTACAAATTGGTTAAGATCATTGTATCCTGAGAGATAGACGCCACTCAACCGTAAGCACCATAGCGGGGCGAATCTGTCTTAAGGACAGAGTGTCACACACTCGACTTGGTCTTTAATTATTGATTCGGTTCAACAAAATAAATTATGTAAGTTTTATTTTATTTTGTTTGAATTATTTCAATTTATTTTATTTACACAGAAGATTGTTCCAACATTTTCATTCTTTCTTATTTCTTTATTTACTTCCTTCTTTTTATTTTTTTCCATTTTGAAGGATCGTGTTGTTGTTTTGGTATTTTGCTTCATTATGTTCAGGTAATAAATGTTTCAGTTGTTATGTTATTATTTCCTTTACATATTCCTGTATTTGTTTATTTTTGCTTTTTGTTGGTAGTTTAAAATATTTATTGGACAAGGGTTTTGTTTTCTATTTTTTTTTATTTCTCTTTTGTTCTCCGTTTGTGGAAGTATTAATTTTGTATATCATTTGAAGTTAAGCCTACATCATTTTAGGAAGGTTTAGTGACTATCATTTTTCTTTGTTTTGATTGTTGCTTATTGCAATATTTTGAGATTTATTTGTTTATTTTAGTAGTTTTAGGTGTTTTTTTTTTTTTTTCTCTATTTTTTGTTTATTGTAATAGTTTTTTTTTTCTTATAGTAATTTTTGGTTCAACGATTTTGTTTATTTGTTTATTGAATTTGTGTTTGAGTTGTTCTTTTCGTTTTTTTGTTTGTTGTAGTTATTATTTATTCATTTATTTTTTGTTCTGAATTTGTAGTTTTTTGATTTCTTATTTTCTTTCTTTTGAAATTGTTTCTTTGTGTTTGTTAGTAGTTGATTTTGGTAGTTTTTGAGGAGTTCTAAATTTTGTTTTGGATTTGATTTGTGTTTGAATTGTCCAATGTTTGGTTTTAATGAACTCTAATATTTCTCTTATAGGTTTTGCTTAGAATGTTTTCTTTGTTTTGGGTCATCCTTTTGCTTTCATTATTTTTGTATCTATGCATTTCTTATAGTTTTGCTTCTTTTTTTCTTTTTTTTTTCCACTTTAATTTGGTTTTTGTTAAGTATTTGTATAGCTTATTTCATAAGTTTTAAGGGGAAATGAGAGAAAGAGGACAAGTGATTGAAGATTGTTTATGTAAATACTTGAGTTTCTTGACTTTTCCATGACAAAAATTGTTGATATAATTTCGTTGTTGTGGATTTTTAAAGGCCCAAAATATTATGAAATGTTGATTTGATTGATTTAAGTGAAATCCCTAACCTACTGAAATATTATGTTGTAGACAATCCTTTTTTTTTTTTGAACTAGGATGTTTTATTATACGTATGAGATTATACATATTTGATTATGCTTTGGTGTTGGGATTTGTTTTGGGCACCAAAATTTCACTTTCATTGTTATTCTATCAAGTTTTCTCCTTTCTTGGTGGTGGGTTTTTTTTTTTTTTTTTTTAAAATTTGACTATTAGGTTGAATGGTGTTCAGTTTTGAGTTTGGAAAAACTATAACTTGTAGTCTTGCCAATGGTTTTCTTTGCCTCATTACGTGTCTCTTGTAAAATGGGTTTGCAAAAAGTCACCATACTTTTTTCTTTAAAAAAATTTATTACTGATTTTATTTCTTTGATTGAATTGAAAATATATCATTGAAGTGAAGATTTCCATAAACCCCTACAATTTCTTAATATAACTTTTAAACGTCAATTTGAACTGTTAAAGATCCAATTTTTTCTTTTCATTGCTTTGTTTTGGTTTGGAAATGACTTTTTTTTGAGTTTCAATCATAAAAGAGAATTATACTACATTAGTAGGGGTCAATGCCTTGGGCCACTATAGAGGGTTAAATAGAAATGTGAGCTTTTCAAAACCTTGATTTCCCTCTTTCGCCTTCAAGCTTTTTTTATTTTTTATTTTTTATATTTGGTTTAACCTTTTTCCCTGATAAAAAAAATTCTTTAAAAATTTTTGGAGTAAATTTTATTGGGTAAAAGATAATTTTAGTCTGTAAAGTATGCGTTCTTTTATCATTTTAATCCAAACTCTATTTTAGGAAAATAATGGATTTTGTGACAACAATATAGTTTTTTGAATACGTAGGATTAACAAGATCAAGGTGAATACATTCTAATTTTAGCTATCAACATTGCTGGGACCACAAATTAAAGATAATTGTTACTTGATAATTTGCACACCTAATATTTCAAATAATTTCTTTTTTCTTTGGTTTTGTGTGCATAAATATGGGTATTGGGAGATTTGTTGTAGGCCAAAATTACACTTTGTCTATCTCTATTTCAGAGAATAATGGATTTTGTGACAACAATATAGTTTGTTGAATACATAGGATTAACAAGATCAAGGTGAGTGTAGACACCCCATTTTGAATGGCCCTAAGACTTGGGCACTTTCTTTTGAACACCCCATAATGAAAATTGAAATATACCAGTTTATGAATTTCTTAGCCGAAAAATCAAATTGAAACTTTAATCTCAAACCTCACTCATTTTGGCCAAATTATTTTATATCATTAATATTTTATTAATTTGTAGTATTTTATAATTTTTATATAATTTGATGTGTGTATACATATTTTGTGGTGGTGTATTTTAGAAATAGAAAATAATAAAAACAAAATACAAAAAAAAAGAAAATAATAAAAAAAAAGGAAAAAAGAAAAGATGGTCAGAATGAGGGGGGGTTGGGCACAAGAGATAAATTCCTTTATTGTTTTGATTGGGCTGTTGAGTAAAAATAAATAAATAAATAAATAAAGAAAGAAGAAAAGGTTCAAAAAAGCTGTCTCTGTCGTGAAGGAATATAAAAAAAAGAGGGAGTGGGGGTGTATTATTTTAAAAGGAGACAATCTAAAATTAAAAAAGAAGAGAAGATGGGGAGAGAGATGGGGAATTCGGTGCGAGTGGGGTTCAAAGGTAGGTGGAGAATTTGATTATTGGAGAGAGAAAAAGAGTTGGTTGAGGCTTTAGAGTGATTTCGGTGAGGGGGGCCGACTCTCTCTCTCGGCTATAACACACAGAGACACACACACCACTACAAGGAAAAGCAGTTTTGGCGACTAAAAACCAAATTTTCGTCGCTGAAAATAGCACAATTGGCGACTAAAATGGAATTAGTAGCCAAAAGTGAAGACTTTTGGCAACTAAAAGAGTTTAGTAGCCAAATGTATAGTTATTGGCGACTAAAAACAGATTTAGTCGCCGAATGTATGGGTTTTGGCGACGAAAGGTTTTTCAGTAGCCAAAAGTGATGGTTCTTGGCGACTAAAATAATTTAGTAGCCAAAAGTATAGGTTTTGGCGACTAAAAAACAGTTTGGTCGTCGATTCTACGTGTTTTGGCGACTAAAAACAGTTTGGTTGCTAAAGTGAAGCTTTTTGGCTACTAAAAAAAATTTAGTAGCTAAAAATAGGCAATTGGCGACTAAAATTTAGTTTAGTAGCCAAAAGGGGACGTTTTTGGCGACCAAAAACAGGATTAGTCGCCAAAAATGCTACTTTCAGCCGGAATTTATTTTTTTAGCGACTAAAAAATATTTTAGTAGCCCAAAATTACATTATTGGCAACTAAATAATATATTTAGTCGCCAAAAGTGGCTTCAATTTTTTTTTTAGTAAATAATTTATTTTTTACATAAATTATATTGCATAAAAATAATTATATTTATATATATAGTTTTATATTAATACGGGTCAATATAGTATATAAATAATATATATTGCATATATATTCATGTGATGTTGTAGTGGCATAGTGGAAGGAGTGTGTTGCTAAAGGTTTAGAAGGTAGAAGGTTGGTGGTTTGAATATCAGAAAAAGCAAAAAAGTTAGCTTTTTTTTTTTTTTTTTTTTTTTTTTTCCACCGAACAACCTTTGGCGACTAAACTATTGGTCGCCAAAAGTATTTGTTTTGGCGACTAAACAGTTTGGTCGGCGTTCCATCAACTATTGGCGACTAAAAGATTAGTCGCCAAATGTATAATTTTAAACAGTGGAATTGAGTATTGGCGACCAAAACTTTGGTTGCTAAAGACCTGTCTTTTTGCCGACTAAAACCTTTTTAGTCGCCAAAACCTTCTGCGACCGTTTATTCGCGACAAAACCGGCGACTAAAAAATTTAGTCGGGGAAGGTAAAAAGGCAACTTTTGGCGACTAAAAATGGACCTTTGGCGACTAAAAATTTTGTCGCCAAAGGTGATTTTTCTTGTAGTGCACACACAAGATAGACATCTCTCTCTCGGGTTGGAGGAGGAAGAACATGATCTGAGGGGCTAGAAAAGAGAATGATAGAAGGGTAGTGAAAGAGATGGTAGAGAGAGAAAAGGCGACCAAAAAAACAATAATGATAGAGAGAGGGGGTGAGTGTCTGTGTGCATATATGTGTGCGTTGTGCGTGTGAGAAAGTCACATGACAACAAATCCAAAACCCATCTCTGAGCTTCTTGATCTTCATCTTCATCATCACATTCCACTCAGTTCACGACACGAACACAACTACTGATCTTCTTCTTCTTCAATGGGTAATTGTGGCACCAGAGAGAAATCTGCTGCTGCTGCTATTATTTCCCATGCTCATCATCAAGTTCAACAGCTCCACATGCTATCAATGCCCGACGGGCTCTCTCAACACACAGGCTCTCTCTCTCTCTCTCAACATGCAACTGATGGGGGGATTTAGCTAGACAGATTCGAAAAACAAACCAAAAAAAATAAATAAATAAACCCACCCTCTTTCTCACTCTCTGACTCTCTATCGATATATCTCTCTCTCTACACGGAGCCACCACCACGAACCTTCACAACAACCACCACAACAAGTCGATGTTGGACCGGCATGGCTTAACAGCGCGACTCTCCGGCAGCGGAACCAGTACGGGGACGATAATTTCCTCACTTTACACAGCAACTCCGATTCGATGACCACGTCGCAGCAGCAGCAGCCACGGGAGTCACTTCTCCATTCACACTTCCGGTGAAGATTATTGCACGCTGGACTCATTTCCAGCAACGGGCTGTTATGCTGTTTACAATTCTCCGTCAACTCTCATGTTTCTCACCCAATGGAAGTCCCATATCTCAGCAAGAGTGTCATTCATATGGGTCCGGTGTAATTGATGATTTTATTGAATTCAGACACAAGCTGCGTGAACTTAAAACCGTGATGCTGAGACCACTCTCGAGCTCTCTCTCTCTTCAAGGCCATGAAGTAAAAAAATAATAAGGGCAGCAGCGGCTGACTCTCTCTCTCTCTCTCTCGGGCATTGTCTCTCTCTCTCTCATACCCTGCTATACCTCTGAAACCAAAACAAAAAAAAAAGAAAAAAAGAGGAGAGCTCTCTTTATTTTGGGTTCTCACGCGGATTTTTGGAGAGGGGTTCACGGCCATCTGTTCAAGCTGATCAAGTGTAGTGTGATGGAAACGTGGGTCTGACCCACGGAATACGGGTAAAGGGTGGTTTATTGTGCATGGGCATGTGGTGTTTATTCATGGCCTTTTGTTTGGTTGGACTCACCAACGTGTGCTCCCTAAGTTCTGAGGCCCAGGTTGCTGATTATATCCAGTCTATTCATGATGATCGATCGCGTGAGTCTCATGTGACTCTATATGAGATTGTGTTCGAGCCATCTTTACCAAGAGTGATTAAGGTGTCATTGCCTTTATTTATTTATTTATTTGGAGTGTTTATGAGGATTTTATTTTATCCCTCTCCCTCGGATCTGTAATATTTAAAGTATTGTAATAATTTCACACCCCGCTTCTTTCTATCTCATTCTTTAATTGCTTTCCCTAACTGTACATATGTATATATCTAACATGTCATGCATATTTATGCTTTGCATCCATGTTTCATGCATTAAGATTCGGCTAAATTTGCATTTGTGGATTTAATCAATTCTTATGTGATTATTTGCGCTACCTTATGTTCTTGAGATGATTCATATGCCATATTTTAGAAGCTGGATCTTTAGAAGCATTTTTGTGTATGTACTGCATTAGGATTTGTATATAAGATCATGCATATTTTACTAACTTTGTTTTGTAGCTTGTTCGCGAAACGTCGGTAAATATGTGAGTTTTTATGCTTTAGCATCCGGCTTGTACATAATTTTTTTTATTATGTTTAGCATCCTACCATGTGGCTAATTGCTTAAGTGATAAATTGTTTGAATGCCTGTGGATAGAGGCTTGTTGCTTGAATTGGAATGATTCAACGAATGTACGTTTTAAGCCCACTTTGTAGTGGCAAATTCACAAACTTTAAGCCCACTTTGTCAAGTGACAAATTCAAAACCCTTTCTACAAACAAACATGAAATTGAATTGTTCCAATTTGAGCAAACTAGTCTATACTTGTATACTTCACATAGTAAATTTAGGATTTACTAAATAATCAGAACATGAACATATAAAGAAAATAAATTTATATCATGGTTTAGTAGAGGTTGATCTTTGATCGGGTAAGTGGGGGTGCTGATTATTGACCTTCTCATCTCATACCTAAGGTTCCGAACCAAGCATTCTTAGTTACGACGAACAGTGGCCTTGGCACGAGTCATGGGTTTCCTAATTTCCCAAAAATATTAGATGGCGACTCTGAGATCTGATGACGCAGTCCATTTCAGGCAAAATGTTTTGCAATAAAATGGATTTTCTAAAAGTTGCTAAATTTGGACTCTCGTCTGCGTTTCACATTGCACTCGTGAGACTAGATCAAAGTGATCTCGGGAGTCTGAACTGTTTAACGCGCATAGGTACCCCCCGGCATATTACAATGAGTACATTGTAATTTTTAACTATCAAAATTGCTGGAACCACAAATTAAAGGTTATTGTTGCTTGATAATTTGCACACCTGATATTTTAGATAATCGTTATAATTATCTCAAGCATTATGTTCATTATTTCAACTTAGACAAAACAAAAACTGCATTGAATAAATTGTACGACAAAAAATGTAACCATTTATGAAGTGGACCTACTTTTTAAGTTAGAAAACAATTTGTTCCTCGTTATTTTCATTCCATCATACATTGTGTTATTGCATTCTGGTTGTTTGGCAAATTACTATTACGATTGCTTTTATAATTTTTTTTTTTAAAAAAAGAAAGGTAAAATCATTCATGCCAGTCATGCCTAAGTAATACCTCTCCTATAATTCATGGCAATCTTGCCCAAGTAATATGCTTATGCTGTCTTTTCCATAAGGTGAGAAACACGTTAATTTTGTGTATACTAATGCTATATAGAGTATTAGAGATAAATGATTATAAATTCACTTGGAAAAATATCCAAAGTCAAAGCAACCTTATTTTATCTAATGAATCAAAAAAATTTAAGACCACCTTTGATGTTTAACTTTTGTTAAAGTTTTGTTCTTCATTTGTGCAAGTCTTTACTTTTGTAGCATTTTTGTTCTCCGCTTTTGAAGGGATGTGTGGTTTTTATGCTTTATTCTTTGTGTTTGATTGACCAGTGTTACAGATACTATTATGCTCTTGTTAGTTTTATTTTTTATTTTTAAAAATTATTGAGATTGTTTTAAGTTTTCCATATTATTAGTAATCAATTTAGATCCATTCTTCAATCATGCTTCTTTTTTTTTTTTTTTTTTGTTGATGTATGGAATAATCTTGGTTATGTTATTGTTTATCTTTTCAGTGATCATTGAGTTGGTTTATCTTTTCAGAGATCATTATTGTTTATCCAGTATTATCGCTTATGTTTATCTCTTGCACTATATTGAAATTTAGAGAGAAATTCTTTTGCAAGTATTTTTCACTAAACAGATAGCTCAATTTCTTTTATTCAGGTTTTTAATTGGTGCCGTGTGGTCGCATCTCACATTCGAAACTGGTGCAGCCTGCATAGCTTTGCATAACAAGGGAAATCAAACTGTAAAAAAGAACTTTTATTTTATTGCAAACTCCAGCATGTCTAGAGGTGTTGAGGTGGTGTGTGCACAACAATGTGAAGGCAGCTATTATACCTACAGATTGCCGTCCATTAGTGCAGAGTATTAACAAAAGGAAAGCAATGGAGTGGGATATGGAACACCTTTTGTTGGATATATGTTATTTTTGTAAACAATATGCATGACTAAACTAAGGTACCTAGACAAAGTACAGGCTATACATATGGCTACATTTCTCTGCATATATTTTCCAACTCTAGCTTTAATATGTTTGCAAATTTCAACTCGAAACAAAAATATAATGGGCACTAACTGGGCATTAGTAAGCGTGCTTTGCACGCGGCCCCCTTCCTAGTTAATAGTAAAGACCCAGATGAGATTTCATTCAATTTATCAACTTGCAAGTAGAAATACATAATGGAGATGGAATTCTTTTGGGTTCAAAGTTGCTCTTTATTAGAATTTCAATTTCCTCTTAATCTGAATTTACTCTTGATTATAGATCTACCCCATCGATTTGGCCTTGGACGAATTGTTCATTGACTCCATGAGAGGGGCTAGATTGATATGAGAGTGTGTGGAAAGAGGGTTGAGGTAGTGTGTGTACAAGGTATTTAATAATCAAATTACTAAGTGTGTGCACTGAGAAATGATGTGCACTGAGATAAGTAGGTGTGTGGAAATATAATTTCTCCAAAAATGGGTTAAAAGCTAAATCTAGCTTTTAGCTAACTTCCCAAATTGCCCCTATGGGTTGTGAGATTGAGAGAGTGGAGGATGCTATTGATACAAATAACAAAAGCTAGAAACTGGATGGTCTCAGAACTCTTGTGTCGAATTCTGAGCTACAAGCTATTACCTCTATCCCTATTGCTTTGGTCCTTATGGAAGATTCTCAAGTTTGGCACTATGAATCAAAAGGCATATATTCGGTTAACTCGGGGTATCATATTGCCTTGTCAGAGTTAAACGATTCTATGGTCCGAAACCGTCATCTTCTTTCCAGCCTCCAAGTAAGTTTTGGAAACAAATTTGGGCCCTCAAAGTTCCACCAAAGATCCATCACTTCTAGTGGTGTGTGTGCAAAAATGCCTTAGCTTCTAGAGATTCAGATCTTTGTCCAATTTGTCAGTCCAGACCTGAATCGGTTAAACATTACTTTTTGGCTGTGATTGGGTTCGAGCCATATGGTTTGGGAGTGATCTAAATTACAGAGTCAATTAGAGTTTCATCCACTTGGTTTTAGAATGGTCGTATGATTTGATGGAACAGTTTCAGAATGTTGAAGAGCGTGATAATTTCTTTAGTTAAGTTGCTTGGACTGGTTGGTTTATTTGGAAATGTCGGAATGAATTTATCTTTAACCATCAACTGATTGATCCTATTTCAGTTTTACATCATGTTTGGATGGCAAGAACATAATTTGAGTCAGCTACTGGTATGGGTGCTAATTTATGTCCGCAGATTCATATTAGTGTTAACCCCTTTGCAGGGAACTGGGTGCCTCCGTCCTCGGGGAATTATAAGATAAATTACGATGTGGCAATGAAGAAGGGCTATAATCAAGCAGAAGTTGTAACTATTCTTCGGGATTGTAAAGGGCAATTGATTGATGGTCTCACAAAGCAGTCATGTATCTCGTCCTCCCTCCAAGGTGAAGCTCTAGCCTGCTGTCTTGCTTGTCAATTGGCTCAAGATTATAATCTTTCAATGGTGGAGGTGGAAGGAGACAATAAACTTGCCATCCATCTCTGTGTTCCAAGGCCGGCCCTAGGCTAAGGCAGGTGAGGCCTGTGCCTAGGGCCCAAAAATTAGGCCTAAAAAAAGGCTCCAAATTTATTAGTTTTGCACTATATTAAAAACTTAAAATGTCCCAATTCTGTCTAATTAATTTAGGCTATTTTAAAGGGGCGTCAAAAAATCTATTTGGCCCAATTGATAAAGACCAATTAAAAAATATTTATAAGTGTTAGTTGTTAGTCCAATTAAAAAGATAAAATATAAAATATATGCATATGTATTAGTTGTTAACCTAATTTTGTGTGGCCTATTTTTTTTCTCTTTATGGCCCAAATATGTGTTTTTTAGTATTTTTTTTAAAAATATTTTACACAATTTTTATTTATTTATTTTGTAGATACCTCTAATTTAGAGACATTTAAAAACTATAATATTTGTATTTTTTTTAAAAATAAAATTACCAAATACAAAAAAATATAAAAAAATACGAATTACAAACTCAGACAATTATTTTTAAAAATTCTAAACCAAACATAGTGATTTTATTTTTTTTTTTATAAATATCTAAAAAAGTCCCGAAAAACTAATTCGCCTTAGGCCCCGGAAACTCAGGGCCGGCGCTGTGTGTTTCCGATGATATTCCCCCTTGGGAATGTGGAGCAATTGTTAATGACATCAAGATGTTGGCAACTCGAGGGAATCTTTCTTTTCATTGGTGTCCTAGAGCAGCAAATGGCGCTGCCCACTGAGCGACCCAGGCTTTCCTTCATGGTCGTCTTTCCATTGATTGGGTCTCTTACCCTCTTCGTGCTCTTCAAGCTTTAGTTAGAGTTGTTTAGCTTTGGGGTTAGCTCTGTTTTGTTTAGCTTTGTTTGTTTCATTTCCTTTGTTCAAAAAAAGAAAGAAAAAAGTATGCCTTGTTGTTTCCTAGCAACCTGGAGGGTGGTGTTGTGCGTCAAAATCAAGATCTCCTATTCCCTTACATTTTAGTAGCCTATCACCCGTGCTATGCACGGGATAATTATAGATATTTATATTTATTTTAATTTTTTTTAATATATAAATTATGTTTTTTAAGATTTTTTATAAAAATAATTTAACAAACTTATCACTAACCATAGTGTACAGGAGAAATTAGAAAGGCTACTGCAGTAACTATGCACGGGCTATATTTATAATTATTTGTATGAGGGGAATTTAAATGCTAATCAGAGATTTTGACCAAATCAATAAATGCAGGTATATGGATTGGCAAAAGTTAATAAATGCTGATCAGAGGATTTTTACCAAATCAATAAATGTTGAGTTTTTTTTTTTAAATCAGAAATTTAGAAAATTAAGATTGAGAAATTGGAGCTCTCACAAGGCTTGGAGTTAGAAACCCCCTTTTTCTTAATATATTTACAATTATCTATATATGTAAATTGCGATTTTTAAATGTTTTTTTCCCCTTTTTATATTATATTAAAGTTTAATATTTTGATAATAATCATATGTGTTGAACTTTCAAGGAATTAAATGTCTTTTTTTTATTATATTATATTAAAGTTTAATATTTTGATAATAATCATATGTGTTGGACTTTTCAAGAAATTTGTTTTATACTTGTTCTTAATGCATTAAAGTGTTATGATGAGGGATAATAATCATAAGTGTTGGGACTTTTCAAGAAATTCATATGTGTTGGATTTCAAAGAATTTTTTTTATATTTGTTCTTAATACATTAAAGTGTTATTATGAGGGTAAGACTTAGAGGTTAGGAGAAGTTAATAAATGCTAAGGTTTTTTTTTTTTTAAACTAAAAAATCAGGAAATTTAGATTGGAAGATTGGAGCTCTCACAAGGTTGGGGTTAA
This sequence comes from Camellia japonica, assembly GCA_030407325.1. Classification (NCBI taxonomy): domain Eukaryota; kingdom Viridiplantae; phylum Streptophyta; class Magnoliopsida; order Ericales; family Theaceae; genus Camellia; species Camellia japonica. Next base: position 35,684,449 of record JAPPVO010000031.1, read on the forward strand.
AAATCCCATTTTGCTTAATATATAGTATATATATATATATATACTAACCTATCATCCGTGCTATGCACATGATAATTATAGATATTTATTTTTGTTTTAAGATTTTTTTAATATATAAATTATGTTTTTTAAGATTTTTTATAAAAATAATTAAACAATTTTATCACTAACCAAAGTGCATGAGAGAAGTTAAAAATGATACTGTAATAACAATGCACGAGTTGTATCTATAATTATTTGTATAAAGGGATTTGAAATGCTGATTAAGAAATTTTTGACCAAATCAATAAATACAGGCATGTGGAAAGACATGTGGATTGAAAAAAGTTAATAAATGCTGATCAGGGGATTTTGACTAAATCAATAAATGTTGATTTTTTTTTTTAAAACAAAAAATTTTAAAAATTCAGATTAGGATATTGCAGCTCCCACAGGCCTTGGGGTTAAAAACCCCCTTTTACTTAATATATAGATAGATAGATTGGTTCATGAAGTTGTCTATATCAGTAAAGATGATATTATAAACCTATCAGATTCAAGGGAATATAGAAAAATGCACAGAAGGAAATAGATGATTTGGATTTAGTGTGTTTGTGTTTTTATTTTTTATTTGTGTTTTTGTTTTCATTTTTTTTATATTTTTGGAAATAAATAATATGAAAAAATTCAAAAATACTTATTTGTGTCTTGTGTAATTTTTTTTATTTCCAAATTTTTCTAACAAAAATTACATTTTAACTGATTGAATTTTTTTGATTTTCTCAACTATTGTGTTATATTTACGCTGCATAATGATATGTGGTATCACTTCTAGTTATCACCTCCTCTACTAACCAAATAAGTCGATTTTCAAATTTCATTTGATAACATTGTAATTTTTTATTTTGTTTTATCCATGAGGACATACTTAGATAAAATAACTAAACTAAAATATCCCTTATATATATATATATATACGTAAAGGCGATTTTGAAACAAACCAAACTTTCCTATATCTCTCTCATTCCACGTCTTCATCTCTAGACCGCCGTAGGCTGAGATCCATATAGATTCGTTGCCATCGCTGCAATGGAGTGAGGTGCCTGGAACTCCGCTACTAGAACCCTAACCCCAGGCGAGTTCTGCACCATCACCATCACCATCACCATCGCCCATTCCTCCAGTTTACTTGGTCTCTGATCTAGCTCTTTCTTCTATTTTCTCTCTTTTATCTCTCTTCTCTCTTCTCTTAGTTTTCTCCGATCTAAACTACCACCACCGCTGCCCATTTCTCTACCTTACGTTTCGGTAGGCAGATCTAGTTGAGCACGGCAATCTGAACCCTAGCCACGTCGGCACCACGGCATCGATGATCGACAAAAATGCTCAAGCGACCACGTCGTCGGTGAAGGGGACGACGTCGCCTTGCTACTACAGCACCACCATCTTTTTGTTGCACCGGAAAAAGTCTAATTAATCTCCTTGATTGGGCGATCGTGACGGTGTTTCGAGTGCTGTTATTGATATCACGACCAAGGATCACTACAAGAAAAAACTCTTTTAGTGACCACCTTTCACGTGCTAGTCACAAATAGTTTACTTTCTGCGACTAACTTTTTTTTGGTCGTGAATGAGTTACATTTTCGCGACCAACGATTATTTGGTAGCTAATAGATAACTTTTTGTGACCAGTTCTGTATTATGGTGGCAAAAGGTAATAGCAGGAGGGTGAAAACATTTTAGCGGGATCCCAAAAGCTTTTGCAACCAGTAAATTGTGGTCACAAAAAAGCAAAAGGGCATATTTTATAATGAAGTTAGGTCATTTTGAATGTTTCCAAAGCTTTGCTTCCTCTCCTCCATCTTTGGCCCTCTTCCTCCCAATAGCCAGAGTTACTCTCTCTCTCTCTCTCTCTCTCGTCACTCTCTCACTCCCAACTGGCAACAAAACCCTAGCTTCCATCTCCATTCAATTCGTCCATTGTTCTGCCTCCGCCACCAGTTCCGGTGCCTTGCCACTCTTGACCTTAGTCTAGGTATGATTTGTGTTCTTTTAATTTTTTTTTTCTTTTCCCTAAAAGGCAAAGAGGGAGAGAGAAAGAAGAGAAAGAAAAATCAGACATTTGAAAGAGAGAGAGAAACCGTGTGGAAAAGTGAAGGATCTGAGTGATGGAGGCCTGATAGATTAGAAGGTGAGAGTGCTCACACTTCTTTGATCTCAACTCTAATTTCATTCTCTATATCTATCTATCTATCTATCTATCTATCTATCTATACATGTATGTATCTACATGTTTGTTTGTGTGTATATCAATGGTTGAGTCCCCATGGAGCTTTCCCAAAATGTTAGCTTTTTCTTTCTAATTGCTAGGTTTTAAGCTTTCTTCCAATTTTCTTTTAATTTTCAATCATGAATCCCTTTCCAACCCTTTTATTTCTCCTTCTTTCACCTCTTTGTATACTATTTTGGAATGGTGTAGTAGCTGCTCTCACCTCTAGAAAAGTTTTACTCTTTGTTTCTCTATATATACATATTTCTATACCTACATACATGGTGTTTGTATTGTAATTGATAATGCTAGGATTCTAGAAAAAATTTTGTTTAATTTTGGGGTTTTTGTAAACTATTTAGTTTCTGCCTCTTAACTAGACAAAGTAAAAATTTCAATTGAAATGCTTGATCTAAAAATTTCAATTTCAAAGTAGCAATTTCACTAAATGTAATATACATGAAATGCCTTTCTTTCTCTTGCAAAGTAGCAATTGCAAGAGGAATTAGATAAGAACAAAATTGGCAATTGCAATTTGCTTAGGGTTGAATTGATATCTTGAAGAGGAATTAGATAAGTATTTTATGAATCCATTGTATTTTATAATTGTTTTACATAAACACTACTTCAATTTATCATAGAATTGGAATGACCCCTAATTTTTTTTTCCTCCCTAGATGAGTTGGAAGGAAGGAATGACCCCTGATTGTATTTTTTTTTCCCCAACTTCAATTTATCTATGTTCAATAATTACTTTGTGTTTGAAAGACACTGGTCTTGCTAGGCATACAAAACTTGTGCATAGAAGTCGTTTGAGGATTTGTTAAAGAGACTAATACTTCATTAGCTCCAAGATTTGACATAGATATATATTTTGTTGTGGTATATGATTTGTTAGTAATTCTTCATATGACATAGATATAAGTTTTTTAATTTTTTTGTTCTATTACTGCCTCACCTATAATAATTTTAATTAATTAATTTATTTTTTGGTGTAGGAACATTGTTTTTCTCCTTGAGTTTATGTTTTTTCCCTTTTATTTAGCTTTTTTCTTTGTGTTAAACAGGAAAGCAACCCAAGAGGGGGGGAGGGGGGTGAATTGGGTTATAAAAAAATTTTGGTCTGAAAATAAGGTTTAAAAGACTTATGTAATTAAATGCAGTAAATAATCAATAGCTTCACAGAAAGTAAAAAGAAAAGAAAAGAGGAACTTAACGCAAAGATTTATAGTGGTTCGGCTCACCGGCCTACGTCCACTCCTCAAGAGTCCTCCTTGAGAATTTCTTCACTATGAATTAATGCACCACCAAACTTTTCCCAACTTGTGGATTTTTACAACGGACTTGCTTCAATCTGTTGAGGATTTCTCAACGAAAAGCCTCACATTACAAGTGTTTCACTCAGAAACTAATGAACTAAGAAGAGAGGTCCAACTGTCCTCTTTGACAAATACTATCTCTCAAAAGATGGATATGAAAGTGTAAGCTCACAAGTAAGTTTAGGACTTGCTTAGATCTAAAAATAGGAGAACACAAGTGAAATCTCAGAGGTTGAAAATGATGTTCGGTATACTTAGTGTATTTGCAGTGAGTTTTTTTCTTCTTAATTTAGATCTGGAAAAGATCCAGCTTTATAGCCTCCATATGACTTATCTCTTGAAGCAAAAACACACCCACGTGGTCTTCTAGCCGTTGGAGCTGGGCAAGAAAAAAGTCTCCAGCTGTTGCAAGTGGAGCATGGGTGGTACAGGCTGTTATCTGACCATTGGAGGTGGAGCTTCCTTAAAGGAAGTGATGCCTATGCTTGGGATTCAAAACTTGGTCGATGGACATAATGTTGTCTCCATGCTTTTTCTTTTTCGGATCTTCGAATGGTGTGAGTGGAGAATGTTTCCTCTACTGAGTCAGAGGTTGATGTCCCAAAGTCCCTTTTGATTAGAATAGAATTTGTTTGATGATGATGTCATAGGAACCTTTACAGATTGGGAAGATGGTGGCTAGGGTTTTTTGAAACCCAGACATAAAGGTGTCGACCCCTGCAGATTGGGTGTCGACCCTTTGCTCTGTCTTTTCTTCCCTGAGTTGATTTCCAGGTGTTCCTGGTGTCGACCCTTAGCATGCTTGGTGTCGACCCTTGCGGCTAAAATGTATACTGAATTTTGGTGTCGACCCTTGCATTTGGAACACTTACATTTTTTCAGCTTCTCTCTAGTGTCGACCCTTGCTTTTCTGGTGTCGCCCCTTTGCTCTGGAACACTTAACACTCTTGAGGATTATTCTAATGTCGACCCTTAGACCTGTGTTAGACAAAGGAGTTTTGCAACCAATTTTTGATGCTCATGTTTTGAGGCCTAAAAATGATTTAAAACTAATATTTTAAAATCATATGGCTTCTAGTACTGTGAAACAAAATTTTAATTTGAAAATTTTAAACAATGAAATAGTTCAATTTATTTGTTCATGATCAAAATCAAAAAGAATTCTAAGGATGAATAACCTTGGGACTAACAATCTCCCCCTTTTTGATAATGACAAATAAAAGAAATTTAAGATATAAATGACAACATTTAAGAAGGGTTTACTTTAAAAAAATCTCTTTAAAAAAAAAAACTCCCCCTATGAAAAGGGATTCATGGCCATTTCAAGGATGATGAGAGATATGTATAATAAGATAGCTTTGATATAGATCAAACTCCCCCTATCAATGTATATTGAAACCATCATTAGTAAAATCAAATTCTTCAATCTATTCACAAGTCTAGATTCCATAAAGCTTGAAGAATAGATAATCACAAATCACAAATATTCATAACTAAGGTGTTCTCATACCATAATATATTTGTGTTGCCAAAAGAAAATTTCAGGAATATCAGTTGCTCAAAAAGAAAGTGTTTCTCACATATTTCTGTGATTGTTTCCTAAGCATCCACATCCAAAAAGCAAGTGTTCTCACATATTTCAATGATTGTTTCCTGAGCATCCACATCTAACTTGTTTCTAAAATAACCATACAAAAAGTGTTCCTAAACATCCACACAATTATAGCAGCATTAGATAACTAAGATAACTACAACTTTTTCTCCCCCTTTGTCATAATCAAAAAGCAGGGCAGCATCTAACGGAAAGGTGGAGGAGAGCGCGGCCAGTGAGGAGCGGCTTCGTGCCAGCCTTGTGCAAACCAAAGCATAAATTTCCTTATTTGTTCACCTAAATCATCATCCCAGCGCTGTTGAAAGATTTGGAGAAATTCTTTGTTGGAGTGTTTGATCCCATGGATGGCGATCACCATACTCCCTACACTTTCTTTAGCGGCTGCAATGACTTGGGCCTGATGAACTTTTATTCGATCAATGTCTTGTTGCATTTCAGATGGCTAAGAAACAAGCTGTAAAACCAAGGCACTCAACTCATCGATTTTTTCTTCTATGGCAGAGGAGAATGAAGTAGGAATAGAGTGAGAAGATGAGGGAATGTCGAAGGCAGGGATAGATGAAGAAGTTAGGTTTAGATTGTTCAGCCGATAATTAATGGAAGCAATGCCATCCATCAAAGCACCCTGCACCATAAAGTTAAGGTGATCGAGTTTTTGAGAGATAGACGACAGGTCAGAGGAGGGTGGAGGAGAAAGGGACCAGGGGTGGAGAAGGGCAGTGTAGGGCTAGGAAGAAAAGATCCAGGGGTAGAGAGACCAGGGGACGATAAGGTTTTCTTGGTTTTGGTCCAAATACTGTTAACAAGAGAATAGCCCATGTTTCTAAGTGTTTCATCCCCATAACGAGTGGGGTCGCGAGGGGCTTTTTCTTCCCCCTTCAAGTCAATCTTGAAATGTTTGAAGATTTTAGTAAAAATCATTCCGTAAAGAAGAGTTTGGTTGTTTTGTTTGTGGGCATTTTTGATACAATGGATAACTAGAAAACCAAAATCAGTGGGGAACCCAGTGGTTAAGGCCTAAATAAGGTACGTGTGGCCGTATGTAACGGCATCAAAACGTCCAGAACGAGGAATGATGTTATGAGTGATGATATGATGTAACAGTCGCAGTTCTAGGGAGAGATCTTTCCTAGAGACTGTGACCAAGCTATTTAAGTCGGGGTTGTTTGTGAGGAGATGGAGACCAGTGAGATGAGAGTAATCAGATGGTTTGACAGTTACAGAGGGATGGACCTTGTGTCCATCATTTGAGGTTTTAAGGATAGAGTTAATAATAGAAGATGTCAGGGTGAAGGGGACACCTTTAACAAAATAGTCTAGGGTATGTGGAGAGGTGTCCTCATCATAAGATAGATTTGCAAAAAATTCTTTCATGAGGGTTGGGTAAATATCACAGTCGAGCTTCAAAAGTGATGACCACTTTTGATTGTCGAACCATGTTTTTATAGGAAAGGAATGTTTATCAAAAAATGCTAGATCTATCGTTCGACTAGAGATTACCTTGCGAAGATTGAAGTCTTTATTGAAAGCTGAATGACATTCAGGGTTCTTGAAATGTAGAACGGGAGGAGACGCGGCGACGGTAGTAAAAGCGGAGGATGTTCGAGGTCGCTTTCGTGTTGCAATAGAGAGAGGGACTTGAGACTCCATGGAGGAGAGAAAGAGAGGTCGTGAGGATGATGAAGAGGGATCGAAATGAGAATCGTCGGAGAGACGCCAGAATAGAAAAGGGGCCAGGGTTAGGATTTAAAGGTGTTGCAAGAGAGATAGGAAGGGTTGAGAAGCATTTATATACTGGAGAGGGTGTCTGTGACAACCCTCACCTCTGATTAGTGCTAATCTATGATTAAGCATGATAAGTAATTGATAAGAATGATTTCCTGAATCGATTGTATGAGTGTATTGTTTTGAATACATTTCTATCTGTTTGATTTCTGAATGAATCTGTTCATGTTTTGATTTCGAATTGCGAATTGAAGGTCTTATCGGCGACCGAATCAGAAATTGGTTAGTGTTATGTGCTAATTAGGATTTATGTGATTTTATGGTAGGTTTAATTAGAATTCAGTTTGGAATGATTAAATTGGATTAAATAATGTTATATCACATTAGTTTGCTTTATTACATGTTATGCCACTTAGTGGGCCACTTTCATTAGCATCTTGAGGCTTAATTCATACACTTAGACATATCATTTCACCATCTCTTCCATTCTCTAGACCAAAACTGAGTGAGAGAGGGAGAGTGAGAGAAATTGAGTTCATCAAGAAGAGCTTGGCTTGGAGACTTAGAAGAATTGAAGGGAATTTGTATATTTGAGCTTCCACATCTAGAATTCAAGACATAAGGTAGAGAATTCATCTTCTTACTTGTGAATTTAAGTTGTTCTTGCATGGTCCATGGTGAAAGTAGTGATTTGAGTCAAGAATTAATTTGAAGAGTTGAATTATGAGCTAATTCATGCATGCATGCACATATTCTTGAATTTTGAGGTTGTTCTTCATGAATTTCCACATGCATGTCCACATTTTGGTTGTGGTCCATGAATTCACCATAAATTTGAGCTAAATCTTTCATTTGGTCATGTGTTAGAAGCTTTGTTTTCAAATAAACACTTGCATGGTGCATTTACATCATGTTCTTGAAATTTGGGTTGATATTGTGTTCAATTGACTCACCCTTGGGTTTGATTTTACAAATTGATCTTCAAAACATGTTATGTTGTTGGTTTCCAAGTGTTTTCCAGAAAATTAGCCAAAAGGTTGAGTTTTGGTGTGTTGAATGCTTGGTTTGAGCTTTGAAGGCAAATCTGGAAAACCCAGAATTTGACTTCCTCGCTCGAGCGAAGGATTCCACGCTCGAGCGAACACCTTTGTTTTCTGAACTCTGCTCGAGCGACGGAATGCTGGCTCGAGCGTAGATTGCAAGCTCTTAGGTTTTTGGTGCACGCAAACGCACGCTCGAGCGACGAGACCTACGCTCGAGCAAAGGGTATGTCTCACGCTCGAGCGAGCATCGAGCGGAGATTTTCAACATCCAGTACTTTTGCATTTTTACAGACCGCTCAAGCGAAGGAGTTTACGCTCGAGCAACCCCTCTGTTTTGGCAAGCTCGCTCGAGCGAAGAAAGCCACGCTCGAGCGAGACCCCTGTTTTCAGCAAAATTTTGAAAAGTGTTTTAAAGTGCATCTTTGCATCCTCATTCCATCCTAGGCATTCCTAGGCCTAGTTTAAGGCATCTTAATGAGGATATTGTTATAGAACCACACCAAGTCAAGTTAAGGGGCTAAGTTATTAATCCCTAGTGTTGTTCATTCTGTTACTGTGTAGGTTGGCATCCGAGGACGCTCATTAGCCTGTCTTTAGCCCAGTGCTCTGTGACAATGTTGTAAGATATATTCAATGATGATTATTTTTTGACAATTAACTGTACTGTTTTCTGAAGTGATACTGTTTATTGAATGAATGATGTCCTATTTGTGAACTGTACTCGTGGCATCCATAACAACTCACTGTTACTGTACTATTACTGCTATTGTCACAGAGATCTCTGTCGGTTCCAATACTTGGAACCAATACTGTATACTGTTATGATGGCCATCAACTGACTGTTTGGTCTATTAAGACCTACTGTACTGTTCTGCTATTGGATGTACCACATATGACTGCTATGGTTTCTAAGTGACTGAAATGACTGTTTAATTACTGAAAAGACATTCATTCTTAACCTCTTTATACAGCTGTTATTCACTGGGCTTTAGCTCACCGTTTATATTTATATGTAGGTGTCCAGGCACCAGACCGGAGCTAGGAGCGTCGGGTTAGCTCTCGTTTTGTCAAGCCAACCATTGTGCCTCACTACGAGATTCCAAGTCGTTTCAAGCTAAGGCTGTTTGGGGGTGTCCCAGTTTCACCCTTCTGTCTCTGTTTGTAATAAACGTTTTAGACTTGTACTGTACAGTTATGGTGTTGGGATTTGGTCCTTAACCTGGATGTTTGTATACGATGTATGTATATATATGTTCTACTTATGAAGGCGGCTTGTTTGTAAAAGTCTTTTCGCATTCAAATTGTCACAGCTCATTGGACATCTTTTATTTACTGTTTTGGCTTCTGCCAGCCCCTTACTCTGTATTACTGTCACTACTGTTAAGCAGGCCTTTGGTAATCACGGATTACTGGCCGGTTACGATGCTTAAACCCATAGGGGCGGGTTTGGGTCGTGACAGTGTCGACCCTAGTGAAAAGAGGGGTCGACCCTTCGAATATGAAAGGGTCACGTGGCAAACCCTTGGCCAAAGACCAATGTCGACCTTTAGGAACGGGGGTTCGACACTAATAAGCAGTGCCTTCAAAAACATCAGGTGTCGACACCTTCGAAGAGAGGTGCGAAGGTGTCGACCCCAAAAGAAATAATGAACCAAACTCTAGCTGGTGTCGACACCAGATAAGGTGTGTGTCAACCCTTAACAATGAAAAGCACAGGGCTGGTTCACAGGGTGTCGACCCTATAGAGTAGGGGTCGACCCTTAGGGGTCTTGATGAGCAAAAACTAGTGTAAATCATAACAAATTTCATAAGGAAGCACAATAACACATAGAAATCATCATATAGGAATATTTAACATGCCAAGCTCAGTTCGTATAAAGTAAAATTGTTCCTCATTGAGAGGCTTGGTGAAGATATCGGCCAGTTGTTGGCTTGTAGGCACAAATTTGAGTTCAATGTCACCTTTAAGTACATGATCTCGTAGAAAGTGATGCCTTATTTCAATGTGTTTAGTGCGTGAGTGCTGTATGGGATTTTTTGAAAGATTAATGGCACTGGTGTTATCACACTTAATAGGAATGTGATCGAAGTGAAATCCAAAATCAAGAAGTTGTTGTTTCATCCAAAGCATTTGAGCACAACAACTAGCAGTGGCAATATATTCCGCTTCAGCTGTAGATAAAGCTACTGAATTTTGTTTCTTACAAAACCATGAGGTGAGTGAATTTCCAAGAAATTGACAAGTACCACTAGTGCTTTTTCGATCAAGTCTACATCCCGCAAAGTTGACGTCTGAGTAACCATAAAGATCAAAAACATTTTTTTTAGGGTACCAAAGACCTAAAAGTGGAGTGCCAACGAGATGTCTAAAAATGTGTTTTACTGTGGTGACGTGTGATTCTTTTGCAGTTGATTGAAAACGAGCACAAATACACACACTAAACATGATATCGGGTCTACTAGCTGTTAGATAGAGTAAAGAACCAATCATACCTTGATATTTCTTTTTGTCTACTGGTTTACCTTACTCATCTTTGTCGATTTTAATCGATGTGCTCATAGGAGTTATTGTGGGTTGGGATAAATCCATTTCAAATCTTTTGAGGAGATCTTTGATATATTTTGCTTGAGATAGATGAGTACTATCTTGGGTTTGTTTTATTTGCAATCCAATAAAGTATGTCAATTCTCCCATCATACTCATTTCAAATTCGCCCTGCATATCCTTAGCAAATTCCTCGCACAAGGATTCATTAGTAGCTCCGAATATGATGTCATCGACATAAATTTGAACAATGAGCATATCATTATTTTTTATTTTTATGAAAATAGCGGTATCAATTTTTCCACGAGAAAAACCTTTTTCCATAAGAAAATTGCTCAAGCGTTCATACCAAGCTCTAGGAGCTTGTTTTAAACCATACAAAGCTTTTGAAAGTTTATAAACGTGGTTTGGGTGTTTGTGGTTTTCAAAACTGGGAAGTTGTGCAACGTACACTTCCTCCGAAATATATCCATTTAAAAAGGCACTTTTCACATCCATTTGGTAAAGTTTAAAATTTCTAAAACAAGCAAATGCAAGCAACATACGCATGGCTTCAAGGCGTGCAACAGGTGCAAATGTTTCGTCAAAATCAATACCCTCTTCTTGGTTATAACATTGGGCTACAAGTCTAGCTTTGTTTCAAATAACAACACTGGATTCATCCATTTTGTTTTGAAAGATCCATTTAGTTCCAATAACGGAATATTCTTTAGGGTGAGGTGACAAATTCCAAACTTCATTTCTTTCAAACTGATTTAACTCTTTTTGCATAGCAAAAATCTAGTTTTCATCGAGTTCAGCCTCAAAAAAAGTTTTTGGTTCAATTTGAGAAACAAAAGCTAAATTACCACAGATATTATTAATAAAAGAACGAGTTCTTACTCCTTGTGTGGCGTCTCCTATAATGAGATCTTTGGGATGTCCATGAGCATACTTCCATTCTTTGGGTAGATCATGTTCCTTTATGGGATGGGCATATTCTTTTTGAAGATCTTCCATAGAGATTTCAATATTGGGTTTCGAAGAATGAAGTTCATCATTTTCTGATAAATAAATGCCTTCAATTCTTGGATTGGAATCTGCAGCATCATCAACAACAATATTCTTGGAAGCAAAAGAGTTAGATTCATCAAAAGCAACATGTATGGATTCTTCAACAAGTAAAGTTCTTTTATTAAAAACGCGATATGCTTTACTAGAATTTGCATAGCCAAGAAATACAGCTTCATCAGATTTTGCGTCAAATTTCCCAAGATTCTCTTTATTATTATTGAGTACAAAGCATTTACAACCAAATGCACGAAAGTGGCCAATGTTGGGTTTTTTACCTTTCCAAAGTTCATATGGTGTTTTCTTCAGTGTGGGTCTAATCATGGCACGATTAATAACATAGCAAGCAGTATTGACGGCTTCCGCCCAAAAATATATAGGCAAGTTATTTTCACAAAGCATAGTACGAGTCATTTCCTCAAGAACTCTATTTTTCTTTCTACCATGCCATTTTGTTGAGGAGTTCGAGGAGCAAAAAAATTATGATCAATGCCATGCTCATTACAAAATAGAATAAACTCATCATTATCAAATTCTCTACCATGATCACTTTTACTTTTAATGGTACAAATAGTAAGACTAACCATATTTTGAATACGTTTACAAAGAGCTGAAAATGCAGAGTAAGTATCATTTTTGTGTGCCAAGAAAATCACCCAAGTAAATCTGGTATAATCATCCACACAAACAAGACAATAAGATTTTCCTCCAAGACTTAAGGTTTTAGATGGTCCAAATAAGTCAATATGCAATATTTGAAGTGGTCTAGATGTAGAAATGATATTTTTGGATTTGAAAGAGACTCGTGTTTGTTTTCCTTGTTGACAAGCATCGCAAAGTCTATCCTTTTCAAAAACAATTTTTGGTAAGCCAACGACCAAGTCAAGTTTTGAAAGCAAATCCATATGAGTATGTCCTAGCCTCTTGTGCCACAACCATCCAGATCCATTTAAAGCAGATAAGCACTTAACATCATGATTAGGAGATAAACTATGCAAATCAAATATATACACGTTCTCATCCCTATATCCAATAAAGAGTACTATGTTATCAGTAGAATTTTTAATAGTGTAGTAGGATTTATCAAAAGAAACATGATTGCCTTTATCACACATTTGACTAATACTAAGCAAGTTATGCTTCAATCCTTCAACAAGCAATACGTTCTCGATAATGGGTGAGGAAGTTTTACCAATACTGCCTTCACCAATGATCTTTCCCTTACTATAGTCTCCAAAGGTTACATGACCTCCGTCTTTGGATTTAAGAGTTGAGAACATTGTTCTATCACCGGTCATGTGCCTTGAGCAAGCACTGTCGAGGTACCATCGGTTGTTGCTGAATTTAGACCTAAAGCACACCTGTAAGAATCAGATTTTTGTTGGCTTTTTGGTACCCATTTTTTCTTGGGTCCATGAGAGTTAGAAGTTGAAGTGTTTTTGGGAACCCACTTCTTTTTCATTCTATTAAAAGAATTTCTCTTAGCAGGACATAAAGGAAAGATGTGGCCTTTTCTTCCACAGTAATGGCATGTGAGATGAGAATGGTTAGATGATGCATATACAAAGGATTTTTGGGAAGTTTTTGCTTTCGAAAACGATTTATAACCAATCCCCATTCTTCCAAAGGTTTGACAAGTCTCTTGCTTCTATCACTGCAATAACTTTGTTCTCCCAACTTTTTGGCAATGATCGAAGGACTTTTCTGACAATTTCTGCATTAGTGTAAGTCTTCCTAAGAGATTTAAGATTGTTTATAATATCTGTAAAACGAGTGAACATTTGGGATATGTTTTCATCTAGTTTCATCTTGAAGAGCTCATAGTTATGAACAAGTAAACTCACTCTAGATGCTTTAACTTGAGTGGTTCCCTCATAAGTTACAACAAGTTTATCCCAAATTTCTTTTACAGTGGTACAAGTGCATATTCTGTTAAATTTGGTAGCATCAACTGCACAATACAACATATTAACAGCTTTGGCATTTAATTGAATATCTTTATAGTTAGCACTAGTCCACTCACTTTCAAGTTTGGGTACTAGCAGACCATCTATGGTTTTTGTGGGTACCTTAGGACCCTCACATATGATTTTCCAAACTTCATAGTTGGTAGATTGAATATGCATAATCATGCGGGTTTTCCAATAGTTGAAATTTGTGCCATTGAAGAAGGGTGGTCTGCTTGAGGCTTGACCTTCTGGGAGAGAGGAGCTAGGGTTTGCCATAGATCACTCTAAGACGGTTAAGTCACACTACTAGAGACGTGGCTCTGATACCAATTGTTAAACAAGAAAGCAACCCAAGAGGGGGGTGAATTGGGTTATAAAAAAATTTTGGTCCGAAAATAAGGTTTAAAAGACTTATGTAATTAAATGCAGTAAATAATCAATAGCTTCACAGAAAGTAAAAAGAAAAGGAAAGAGGAACTTAACGCAAAGATTTATAGTGGTTCGGCTCACCGGCCTACGTCCACTCCTCAAGAGTCCTCCTTGAGAATTTCTTTCACTATGAATTAATGCACCACCAAGCTTTTCCCAACTTGTGGATTTTTACAACGAACTTGCTTCAATCTGTTGAGGATCTCTCAACGAAAAGCCTCACGTTACAAGTGTTTCACTCATAAACTAATGACCTAGGAAGAAAGGTCCAACTGTCCTCTTTGACAAATACTATCTCTCAAAAGATGGATATGAAAGTGTAAGCTCACAAGTAAGTTTAGGACTTGCTTAGATCTGAAAATAGGAGAACACAAGTGAAATCTCAGAGGTTGAAAATGATGTTCGGTATACTTAGTGTATTTGCAGTGAGTTTTTTTCTTCTTAATTCAGATCTGGAAAAGATCCAGCTTTATAGCCTCCATCCGACTTATCTCTTGAAGCAAAAACACACCCACGTGGGTTTTCTAACCATTGGAGCTGGGCAAGGAAAAAGTCTCTAGTTGTTGTAAGTGGAGCATGGGTGGTACAGGCTGTTATCTGACCATTGGAGATGGAGCTTCCTTAAAGGAAGTGATGCCCATGTTTGGGATTCAAAACTTGGTGGATGGACATAATGTTGTCTCCATGCTTTTTCTTTTTTGGATCTTGGGAGTGGTGTGAGTGGAGAATGTTTCCTCCACTGAGTCAGAGGTTGATGTCCCAAAGTCCCTTTTGATTAGAATAGAATTTGTTTGATGATGATGTCATAAGAACCTTTACAGATTGGAAAGATGGCAGCTAGGGTTTTTTGAAACCTAGACATAAAGGTGTCGACCCCTACAGATTGGGTGTCGACCCTTTGCTCTGTCTTTTCTTCCCTGAGTTGATTTCCAGGTGTTCCTGGTGTCGAGCCTTAGCATGCTTGGTGTCGACCTTTGCAGCTAAAATGTATACTGAATTTTAGTGTCGACCCTTACTGATTTTGGTGTCGACCCTTGCATTTGTGTAACGCCCTGCTATTTCATACATGAATCCATCACAACCAATATAACAACACACCTCAAATCCATCATTTTCATTGAACTAAGAATTAAAATTTATAACTTCTCTATTTACATGTCCTTAAAATCTTGTACCCAACTCCAAGTTCTACAAACATGATAACAATTACAATAGAAGAACCCCATGTGTGTACAAGACAACAACAAAATAAGTCTAACAGCCCTATTACAGAACTCTAAGTCTTTACAGTAAAATATTCTCAACTGTCAATCCTAAAATCGCTTACTTCAAGTCACCACTGTGGTTGTACAACATAATTTCCTGAAAAAAATAGAATAGGGGTGAGCTATATGCCTAGTAGGAATACATTTAACCAAGTATTTAATCATTTGAATAAATTTATGGCACTCTTGAGACAAAACATAATAAGTAGTTATGAACACATGTAATCTTCAATGATTATGTAAATACATAACGATTAAGCATGAACCATTACATTTCACACCTTTACAACACAACAATTAAACAATCACATCAATGGAAAACAAACCATGAGTCCCATATAAGAGTCCAACACAAGTTGCTTTAGTTTCAAAAACCATCCCCTACATTTGCCGGTGTAACAAGCCCGCGAGGGACCTCGCTACAGTTCGGACTCGATTTTGTTGCGGTTCTAAATCTCGAACCAAAGAGTCCAAATCCGGCAAATCGTTTTGAGAAAAACTGATTTTTTGAAAGAAGTGCCAAACATGGACTGCTTTGCCAGATAACAGAGTCGCCACCTAAATATTTTTAAATGGGAAATTTAGGAAACCCTAACTCAGTGCCGAAGGCCACGTGTCCGTCATCACCAAAGTTGGCTCGGGAACTTGGGTACGATTGGGGAAGGTCACATCGTGAGCACCCCCGCTCGCCCGGTCAAAGACCGGCCTCTACTAACCATGATATCTGTTTTTGAAAACTTTGTGAGTTCTTATTCCGGTTATTAGCCTAGGTTACTATGTGATGCTCGCAGCAAACAAGTATAGACTGAGTCGCCTGAATTGGAACAAAACATTTGAAAATGGTTTGATGGTGCTACCCGCAGGTAGGCTAAAAACGCGGATTTGCCACCCTCGGGTGGGCTTAGTAAAACATGATTGATGAATTGTTCCAATTCAGATAACTCAACCTCCACCCACAGGCATTCAAGGCAGTTATATCATTTAAGCACTTAGCCTCATGGCAAGCATGCTATCATGGCAACACTCACACACATGCAAGGATGCTAAAGCATAAAAACTCACCTAGTACTCCAAGCCAAAACAGGAACCGATTAGAAATTATGCATGGATCTTAAGTATACAGAATGCCTAATGCAACACATGCAAAATGCAACTATAGCAGGCTCGGCTATTCTAAACATGGCATATGAAATGCTACAGCTAACATGTATTCAATTTGGAATTGAAATACAAATGCAGTTTGTATGATGCGCCGAGCCCGGTGCGTGCAAAACAGATGAATGATGCAAACATGCTGTCATACCGTTATGCTAATTGAAATATGCCCTATATCTAACCATCGTAAGCAGGTAAATAAAAGGGAGAAAGAAATGGGGGTTGGAAGACATACACACACACACGCACACTTATTACATTTGTGCCCTCGCGCAGAGGGTCCGAATAAATATACAGTCCGAAATATACAGTCCAAAATAATGTACAGATTTCTAATTAATTAATAAATTAAACTAGGAAAGCAGTAAAACTGGCATGCAAGCCAGGGGCTGCCTCGCTTCTGATACAATGTATGCTGGACTGTGTTGCGCAGAAATCCACTGAGATGCCCGATTTAGCCTCTGTTTGCAATATTTCTCGAAATGCGTGCCAAACTCTGAAAAGTTGTTGATTCTCTATATATGCTGCAACAGAGAGCAGGAAAAGGGCATAGCAATGTATTTCACAGATATATGCATGCCTCGATCCTCGTGCCACCAATCACGCATATCGATGCATGATGGCCGAGGAGTCGAATTGCACAACTCAATATAGGGATGAATGCAGATGAATGCTAAAACAACACTTAACTCCATCATGGATAATCCGGAGTGTCGGTGACTTGGGAATTGAGACCCGTTCCGTTACTCGGAGTACGAAACGTGCCTCGTTTCCCGTGCAATATGCATGATATGCATGAAATGCAGCTAATATACAATTCTAGCATGCTCAATGCTATAAAAATGAGATGGAAATGAGATGAAAATGAGACGCCTCGAAAAGCGTGCACGCGGGCACGCGAACCGAGGCGATGATGTGAAATGCGAAACGGATAAAACAGAGTGCCTCGAAATGCGTGCACACGGGCACGCAAACCGAGGCGATGATATGAAATGCAAATCGGATAAAACTGAAGTGCCTCGAAATGTGTGCCCACAGGCACGCACACCGAGGCGATGACAAAATGTGGAAAATCGGATAAAACCGAAGTGCCTCGAAATGTGTGCCCACAGGCACGCACACCGAGGCGATGACAAAATGAGAAAATCGGATAAAACCGAAGTGCCTCGAAATGTGTGCCCACAGGCACGCACACCGAGGCGATGACAAAATGAGAAAATCGGATAAAACCGAAGTGCTCGAAATGTGTGCCCACAGGCACGCACACCGAGGCGATGACAAAATGCGGAAAATCGGATAAAACCGAAGTGCCTCGAAATGTGTGCCCACAGGCACGCACACCGAGGCGATGACAAACAGGCATGAAAAATGTAGATTGGGCTTACACTAACATGAGAGGGCCTCAGCCACACTCACATCAGATGCCGGTGACGAAAACGGAGCGCCTCGAAGTGCGCGCCCACGGGCGCGCAAACCGAGGCAAGGCGGAATGACATGGGAAATGATATGCAAGCATGGCAATGGAATTTCAGCACTCACAAATGATGTAAAACAGCCCCGAAATGATACGGAATAACAACCGAAGCATGCAATCATCCCGAAAATGTGAAATTAAGCCCCGGAATGGCCTACGGCCATGCTAAACATGCAAAATATGATCATGGCAGCAAGGACAGTAGCAAGGCAGTCTCAAATATAGCATATTTCAGTAACAATCATGGCCAAAATGGAGACATAGATATGGCAACAAAATCATACAAGATTAATGGCCAAAAGAGCATTACAATGGGAGGTGGTATATACAAACACCAAATGGACAAACTTTCTTCTACAACATGAAAGAGGGCCCAAAAATAAGCATATATGCAGTTTATGGCAGCCTCTAAATCATAAGAAAAACTTGCTAGAAATGGGAGGCAAAAATGGAGCCACAAAAGGGTATAACATAAGACATGCAATCTATACATCAAATGACCAAACCTTCTTCATGAAACATGTAAAGGAGGTCAAAAAAAGACTAAAACCAGTAGGGGTCGAAGTCCCAAAAACAAACACAAATAGGTCAAAAATTGGATACAAAATATGGCATACTTGATGAAATTGAAGGAACTAGTAGATATAATGGCCAAATGAAGTTGAGCTCCTCTACAATGTTGTAGAGGGGCTCAAAATAAGCAAGAAAGCAGTAGGGGTCGGACCCCTAAAAACCAACACAAATAGGTCAATTTTAGCATGCAAAAATGTGACAAACTTGGTGAATATTGAAGGAACTAGTATATAGAAATACCAAATGAAGTTGAGCCCTTCTACAATGTTGTAGAGGGGCTCGAAATTAGCACAAAAGAAGTAGGGGTCGGAGCCCCAATTCTCAACCAATTAGAGTATAAAAAAAGATCAAGAAAAAGCCCTAAAAGTTGGTTTTGAATACTTACCCTTGAAGACTTGTCTTTCTTTGCTTCTTGGCTTTGATTTGTAGCTTCTCAACCTCTGAAATTCACTTCCTAGCTGCTGGAATGGTAGTGTTGATGGTGGAGCTAAGGGTTGATGAAGAGGAGAGCTAGGAACTTGGAAGTTTTTTAAGGTTTTGGCTATGGAAATGAAGCTTTGAGAGAGGGATGTCTTGAGGTAATTTTTTCTAACCCTAGCAAAGGGGCTGTCCAGCCCTTTAAGTAGGCAAAAAAAGGTGTAAAAGGGGAGGGAAATGGAGGCAAGATTTCCCTCCCAAAATATCCCCCGGATGGGGAGATATTTGGCAAAAATATCCGGACAGCTGGAATGAGCTGGAAAGCAAGAAGCTGGCCGGCCAGGTGGTTTTTCTGCAAGGTGGCCGGCCGGCCACCCCACCTGGTCGGCCAGCCACTCCCCCTGGCCGGCCAGCCATGCCCAAAAATGAAGTTGAAATTTGCTGGCCGACCACCATGCAGTAGTAGTGTCCTCCCATGTGTGTAGAACAAGGCCCCAAGGTCGGAATCTGGCAACTCTGAAGCAGGAGCCACAACATAGAGCTGGAAGGAGGGGCTCAAAAATGAAATCAACAATTGCTGGCCGACCACCAACTTTTAGGGTCCTCTCAGATGTGTGGAACAAGGTTCCAAGGTCGGAAATTGGCAACACTGAAGCAGGAGCCACAACATAGAGCTGGAAGGAGGGGCTCAAAAATGAAACCTGGAATTTCTGGCTGACCAGTTTTTTAGGGTCCTCCCATGTGCCCTCATCACAGATATGTAGCTTTGGTTGGAAGAAAATGGGCCTAGGGTGTTCAACATTGGCCCGGAAGTGAGCAAAACGGGCGCCGGAGGAGCGAAACTGGTTATCTGGGATAATTGCTGGCCTCCTACCCTCCAGTGATCTTCCCAATGTTGAAACAGAGGTACCTGCCAAAATTGAACAAAAACTAATGAGAAATGAACGCTCGGGGCCAAAACCGAGCCATTCGGGATCCCGAAAATGGGCTGCGGGTGCCGGAAGTGGTGTTCGGCAGCGAAGTGGGTATCTGCAACTCCAGTGTCCCTCGGAATGACAAAACAGAGGTTCCTGCCAAAAATCAGAGAAAACCGATGCAAAATGAATGCTCGGGGGCCAAACCGCGCGGTTCGGGGCCAAAAACGGCTGTAGCACCGAAAGTGGCATACGGCCACGAAGTGGGCATCGGGGGCCCAGTGTGCTCTGTTATGATGAAACAGAGGTACATGCCAAGAACCGGAGAAAACCGATGCGAAATGAATGCTCGGGGGCCAAACCGCGAGGTTCGGGGCCCAAAAACTGGCTGTAGGCACCGAAAGTGGCATACGGCCACGAAGTGGGCATCAGAGGCCCCAGGGTTCCTCGGAATGTAAAACAGCGGTGCAAGCCAAAACCGGAGAACTCGGAGATGGTTGGGCGGTTCCGAGCCGAGGCACATGGCCTAACGGTCCCGAAAACCGGGAACCGGGCTCCGAAATGGGCAAAATGGCCTACGGCCACGAAAAGTAGCTCACGGCCACCGGGAGATAGTCTACAGGACCACTCCCTTCCCTCAGGAAAGAAAACAGAGAAAACCGAGTCTGGTTCGCAAACCGAGACAAGGTATAGAAGAGGGATTCGGAAGTTCGGAGGCGGGGGCGCACGGCCGCGACTCTGAGACTTCTGAATGAGCACGATATGCAACATCACCGAGCACTCAATCGGCGACGTCTGAGTCTTAAGGTCGGTCAAAAATGGGGTGTCTACAGTTGCCCCTCTTTGACAGAACTCGGAAGTCATAACAATGACGGGGTGAAGTGAATGTCAAAGCCGACGACCCATTTTTGACAAGGCCGAAGACTTAGACAATCAAACAGGATAAACAGAGAATGTGTGCCCGCAGCCGGGGCAAAATGCAAAACGACATGCACGGAGCCAAATGATCATGCAAGTGCAGCAAGCTGTAATGAAGCAGGTATTGACAAATAGATGCAACAGTTTTAAGCAAGAATGCAAAGCAACAACTACATTTCATGCAGTTAGGAATGCAGAGAATTATTCAATTCTCGTCGCGTCTCACACGGAGAAGATACGATACCTGCGCGATTCGTCTGGTCGCACCAGCCTCGAATGAACCGTACATACAATATCGTGCCTGCAAAAGAGAGAAATGCAACAAGAACAATATGCTAACAACATATATTCAATGCGATTCCCGGGATTCGAAAAGTCTGACACACATACAGTGTCGGTGAACGAATGCAACATAACGCGAGAAAAGATAATGCGCGACAACGCATGTTCAAGCATAGAAGTATTGTACACCAAGAAATCATGCATGACAATGCAAAACATTCATGAGAATGCAAATTATGAGCCAAACAATGTAAAACGAGCACAAATCAGGATGCCCATTTGACATGAAATGACGAGCCGGAAAACGCGCATTTCGGCGACGGTAACTCAATCGCGGCCTCTGATTCACCCGGAGAGGTCACAACATGTTAAAAAGGATACACTCTGATTTTGATGAATAATGGCGAGACACATGTCAGAAATTGCAGTTAAAGTTCCAACGGAGCAATTCCGTGCCAGAAAGTGCGCTTTTCTTGAACTTTTCAGGTCCCGGGAACTCCAAAATTCCTCAAAATTTGCAGAGAGGTAGGGGAGGGGGTGGAGGACATGGTCGGCCAGGCCTTGGCCCTAGGAGAGGTTGTCGGCAGGTGGGGAAAAGTGAGTGGCCGGCCAGCCAGGTTAGGTGGCCGGCCGGCCATCTGCCCAAAGTAGGGGCATTTTGGTCATTTTCGGATTTTCTATATATTCACACATCCAATGCCTCCGAAATCACACCCCCAAGTGTGAAATTCTCTCCTCTTGCTCTCTAAGCCACTTTCTTGCTCAGATCTGCATTTTATACGCGCCCCTCGGCCTCCCACGCAAGTTGTTTCTGCGAAATCCTTCAGATTTAAGCACTTTGAGCCTACTAAAATTTGATTTCGGAGCTTCTCTTCTCATTTTCACCACCTGAGGTAAGTTTGTCTCAATATTTGAATATTTTTCCGGGGGTTGACTTTTGTTGACTTTTTATTTCCCGAGAGTTGACTTTTGTTGACTTTTTCAAATTGTGGTTCATTCTTGCTCATTTTTGCTCCTTTTTGCAGATTCCTCGAAATGGCCGGCAATTTCCCCTACGGCGGAGGTTTCCCTGGTGCCGGAGACGACTTTGACTTTATGACTCTACCTCCGAGGGTCCGGCCTTTCTTCCCCGATCGATACGCTCCAGCGGTACACAGGCTTCCGCGAGCCGTTTTCCGTCATTTTACCGATTTCAATGATCGGGTTCCCGGGGATCTGCTTCTACGAGAGCCGGAGCAGCACCTTTCTCACGATGCGCGAGAGGTATTTTACTTCACCTCCCGTAATTTTCGGTGCACTTTGTAGCTTTGCCATGCTTAAACATACAGTTGTAGCTTACGACATAGTACTTTGTTTGCACTTTGAACACGTAGTTAAAACACTTGAATTGTTGAACACACGGTTCGAATCTGAAGGCGAACACACAGCACACACTGACCACGAGTAGAACACACAGTCCCAAACTCTGATTTTCTGAACACACAGTCCAAGTTGATGATGAACACAAAGCCCACACTGATTAGGATTGAACACACGGCCCAAAACATAGATTTACTGAACACGCAGCCCAGATTTGAAGTGAACACGCAGCCCACAAAGAGTAGAACACACAGTCCCAAAATCTAATTTACTGAACCCACAGCCCAGTTGACGTGAACACGCAGCCCACTGATTAGAGATAGAACACACAGTCCCAAACCCTGCTTTACTGAACACACAGCCCAGATTTGACGTGAACACGCAGCCCACTAATTGAGAGTAGAACACACAGTCCCCAAACTCTGATTTACTGAACACACAGCCCAGATTTGACGTGAACACGCAGCCCACTGATTGAAAGTAGAACACACAGTCCCCAAACTCTGATTTACTGAACACACAGCCCAGATTTGACGTGAACACGCAGCCCACTGATTGAGAGTAGAACACACAGTCCCCAAACTCTGATTTACTGAACACACAGTCCAAGTTTGACGTGAACACGCAGCCCACTGATTGAGAGTAGAACACACAGTCCCCAAAATCTGATTTACTGAACACACAGCCCAAGTTGACATGAACACGCAGCCCACTGATTGAGAGTAGAACACACAGTCCCCAAACCCTGCTTTACTGAACACACAGCCCAGATTTGACGTGAACACGCAGCCCACTGATTGAGAGTAGAACACACAGTCCCCAAACTCTGATTTACTGAACACACAGTCCAAGTTTGACGTGAACACGCAGCCCACTAATTGAGAGTAGAACACACAGTCCCCAAACTTTGCTTTACTGAACACACAGCCCAGATTCCAAATCCACTTCATTTGCACACAGCTCATTCACTTCATTTGCTGATAGCTGCATTCATTCTAAATGCAGGTTGGCTCTCGCACTGTGCGAGGATACGGCTCCACTGCCGCGAGGGAGTGGTATGCTGAGCTTCCGGAAGCTGTCCGGGACTTAGTTGACCTTGCAGGATTCGGACCATTCTGCAGAGGGTTATCTCATTGTCTTATCAGCAGGACATTATTTGCCGCTCTGGCGGAGAGATGGT
>JAPPVO010000031.1:35708005-35953260 GCA_030407325.1 Camellia japonica
TGTCCACTTTTGTTGTAACCAAGTCAAGACTTGGAAAGGTGTAAGCCTGAAGGGCATTTATTAATGTTAAACTCTTTGTATTATTAATTTCATGTAATGAAAGAATGGTTTACTCTGATGTATGTTTATGTATGTTTATGGGTTATATCTATAGTTATATTTTGAGGGCGTTATAGGTCCAACTTATAACAGATGTACAGAATGGAATTGATCATATCGTAATAGAACGACGTCGGGTCCAATCATTTACAACTGTATAGTGACCATTCAATCAACTCATAACAAATAATCAAACGTATTAGATGTTCAGAATGACTTTGGGTCCATCTTATCAAATGTACGGAACAACCTTGAGTCCAATTCAGATGTACAGAATGACCTTGGGTCCATCATACACATTCGTGTCACATCGATCAGACATATAGAAACTCATTCACTTTTACAAATTCACGGTTTTAGAAAGTTTACCACAATATGATAGATAGAAAATAGAGTAATTAAGAAAATATATTTACTAAGATATTACTCACAGTGTTCGAAGTGTTGTCATGCTTCCGTGATCTAACCTACATTACACATAATACGTAACACACATTGGATTACATTGTTCAAACCAATAATTCATCTTCTTTTTCTAATTCAATCATTCATATTGGTTTCTCACTTATTGGTTCCTTAATGAGTCACAATTCATATAGCGATCCCGGTTTTTCCCGTCATGTATTGTGTTCCGGACTCGAGTTCCGTGGTTGTTTGTTGTTGTCTTATCCTGTTCCCATCCTTAAATTCTTTGTATGTGAGTTGTGGGATGTGTTGGCTAGATTTGGGACAGGTTGGTTGTGAGTCGAAACAAATGGTTGCTGTCCAGATTTTAGCGTCTTCGCTCGAGCGAGGCTTTTGTCGCTCGAGCGAGCCTTGGGTCTTAGCTTCTTCACTCGAGCTAGGGTTCCTTTGCTCGAGCGAGGTTTGTGTGGTGTATCTCTTCGCTCGAGCGAGCACTCTTGCGCTCGAGCGTGCGTCTGCGTCTTTGAAAAACCTGAAGGTTGGTATTCTTCGCTCGAGCGAGGCTTTTGTCGCTCGAGCGAGCACTCTTGCGCTCGAGCGTGCGTTTAGGTTGCAGACCTGAAGTTTTGAATTGTGCGCTCGAGCGAGGTGCTTGTTGTGTTTGGTCGCTCGAGCGACCACTTCTTCGCTCGAGCGTGCCTCGCATATATCAGATCGCAGCGGCAGTTCTCTTCTTCACTTTTTGATCTCTTTTTATCTTCAAACCCTAATTTCGGCAGCCTCTCTCTACACACACTTCTCTCTACAAATACACCTTGTTCTAGTGATTCTCTACCCGAGTCCCTTCGTATAAAAGTTAGAGTTTGGCTTGGGCTATCTTTGGATCCAAAAGAGTGTTGATTTGGAGCACTTTCAAGTTTCTTCACCTTCTCCTTTGGGCTTCTCCATTTAAGGTAGGAATAATCTACTACTTTTTATGAGTTTTAACATAAATGTTGGGTATTTGTATAAATGTAGGGATTTTGGAAGTTTTGGAAAGTTAGGGTTCGATTTGGGGTTATAAAAGAGGGGTTTCTTGGTTTTGGACTCTATTGTGAATGTGAGATTTTGAAATGGGGTTATGGGTGTACAATTGATGAAATTGAGCCTTAGAAGTGTTATTTGAGAAAGAGGAAAAAAATGCCCTAATTGGGATTAAATGAATTATTTGCCAAAATAATGAAATTAATTATGGGAATACATAATTGAGTTGGAAATGATGTAATTGGGGGAAAATGTAATTAATCGGTATAGTTGGATTGAAAATTGCTTACCTATGGAAAATGTATAAATTTATCTGTTTGATAAATTTAATTATCTGTTTAGAAATAACTGTTTTGGGCTATCGGTGGAGGATAGTCATGATTGTTGTAGAGTTGCATGATGATTAGGTAAACTGAAACTAATCAATTGGAATATGTCATTGAATATGACAGTTGGAATAACACATTGAATATGTGCATTAATTGTTCATTGTATATGATAAAGTGTTTAAATACGTTGCATATGTATCTTTGTTTGGGAGGAGATAGGGGATGTACTCCACAGTTTGGGAGGAGATAGGGGATGGACTCCATTGATAATTAAGTTGGCCGGAGTGTTCAGGGTGAAAGTCCCAAAACCTTATATACATCTGGATGATGTTGATGATTGAAGTGTTGATAATATGAGTTGTAGTCTCATTTGAATTACTTGGATAAACGAACCATGTCAATAAAGTGAATTGGAAATAGAAATGAAACCGGATTGAAAAATGAATAAAAATGTTGATGGGTTATAGGAAATGGTGTAAATCGATGTACATGTGTTGAACATTTATCAGATGCTAATGTTTTAGTTATTTCTCATAAGTGGTTTAGCATATCTCTACTGGGCTTTGGCTCACCCTTCTTGGGACACCATTTTCAGGTACAGGTGACTTGCCTCCAAGGTTATAGCTTGGGAGGTCTCGAGGCTGAAGTCTCTCTTTTGTTGTTTTATTTATGTTTACATGTTTTTATTTCCAAGCCAAGGCTTTATATGTAAAGGGCTTCTGACCCTCTTTTGGCTGTATCCAAGTGTTGACTTGGAAAGTTGTAAGCCTGTAGGGCATCTACTTTTGTTGTCAACATGTAAAATCTTTTGTAAACAGGACTCTGATGAATGAAAACATAATGTTTCCTTTATGATTCTAGGACTTGTGAATGATTGATTATGTATTATTTTGAGGCGTTACAATTCATGTCTAGAAATACTCCGGAGAAGATGAGAACGAAGATATGAACATAGAAGGACTTGTCAAAATATGCTAAAAATGGCTTAACCGCTCGAGCTATATTTTGGTCCCTCGAATGGACTGTATGGACTGCAAAAATACTAGGAAGGTCTGATCTACGCTCGAGCCAACACTTGGTTGCTCGAGCTGTCCAACATTATGCAGAGGGTTCGCTCAAGCCACATATTGGTGCAAAAGTACTGGATGGTCCGAATCTAGGATCGATGTTTGCTTGAGCCAAGGTGCAAATAAAAGGTGGTCGCTCGAGCCAACTGCAAATGCCTATAAAAATACTGGATGCGTGCAATGTGCACTTGAATGACGGATTGTTTGCTCGAGCGAAACGATAGAATTCTGGAATTTCTAAAATAGAATTGAGCTTCAAAGCTGGCTTTTTCAAATCAATTTCTTGCATGGCTTAACAAAACTTTGAAAACACTTAGAAAATCTTCCAAAAACATGAATACATTAGCCAAATCTCAAAAATCAAAGCTCAAGATTTCAAGAATCCTTCAAAATGAAACCCAATTCTTCATGCATGTTGATTTTGATTTCAAATTCTATCTCCAAGCTTCAAAACCTTGCAATTCACTTCCAAAACTTTGTAGTTCATGCATACATGTATATTTTATATTCCAAAAAGAAATGCAACAAAACTATGCATGCATGTACAAATTGACTTTAAATTCAACAATCTTAGCTCAATTATCTCCTTTAAACACATAATCCATTGAATTCACTTATTTGATGTTTCAAACTCATGATTTAGGGTTCAAAAGCTTACCTAGGGTCTTCAATTGGGTTCAATTTAGCAAGTTCTTGAATTATCTTCCTTGATTCTTCAAATCCAAGCTCTTTCTCTCTTTACAATTGAACTCTCTCTCTCTAAAGCTCTCTATCTCAGAATTTTTGAGCTCAAAATTATGATTAAGGCTTAAAGCTCCTAATTATAACCTATTTGTAGACACCCCATTTTTTACCGTCCTCAAGACTTGAACGTCATCGTTTGTACACTCGATGATTATCCTCGTTTGTGTTTGTTTTGAGCGCCCGAAGTCCTCGGCGGAACGCCTTGTCTTTGAGCCTCTAAACCTATTGTTTTGTGCTTGGTTGTGCACCAAGAGCTTGTTGTTTCAAACCTGGAGGAGAGGGTGGCCTATCGGCCAGCCCCATAGCCTGTCGGCTATCACTTGTGCCTGTCGGCCATCAGTGGTGGCCGGTCGGCTACCAATGATGGCCGACGGCCATTTTTCTCCTTTTTCAGATATTTGTTTGCCAGTTGTGCCAACTGTTGCTTACTGAGCTTCATCTTCATACACGTGTATGGTAGCATGTATTGAAGCTCAAACCTTGATTTTCTATATATAGGGGGTGTTCTCCCCCATTTTTGAGGGTTAGACATTTTAGAACAAAAATTCTCTCTCTCTCTCTTCTTATTTTGTGCTTTGTAGTTAGCTTTCTCTACACTTTTGCACATAGACCCTTGATCAAACACTCTCACCTTCGAGCTGAGGTCCCTTGGAGCTTTGTTTGAGCCTTGGAAGGGGATTTGAGCTTAAATTTGTGACTGAATTGCTTTTTGCTTCAAAGGTATTGAACTTACCTTGTTTAAGCTTATTGCGCATGCTTACTTTGCCATCCTTTTCAACTATTTTGAGGCTGTTTTTGAGGTATAAAAAACTCTGTTTTTGAGGCATAAAAATAGTAGTTTAAGTCTTTGTGAGTTAGGGGGGTTGTCCCCCCTTTTGTTCTTTAGCTTGTGCTTTTTGTGCCACCTTTTCTTACATTTAAATCAAAATTTTTGGGCCTTTTAACCACTGAAAATCAGAGGTTTTTCAGTGGCAAAAACCTTCTTTTGAAGTCCAAAATTGGAGGGGTTAGCCTCCCCTCCTTGTTGTCTTGCTTGCATGCCTAGTTGCCTTGCATATGAGCATGTTTTTCTAGCATTTTGTAGCCTAATCTCAGCATATTTTTGCTACTGTTTTGACTGGTTTTAGCTCTGTTTGGGGCTTGTTAAGTCCCTTGGGCTTTGTATTGCATGGTTATGGTTCAATTTCCTCCACTAGCGTAGTGTTTTTGGGCTTTGAGCATCATTTGTGAGTCTTGGTTGCATATTTTATGCTTTTTCATGCCTAATTCCAGCACTTATAATATCTGCAGCCTCCCTTATTTCATCACTTTTTCATTTGCTTTGAAAGTTGGTTAACCTTCGGGTTGTGTTTAAGCTTGAGATCGAGGTCCGTGCTTAATGGTTTTAATCCTCTTTTGAGGGTTTCTACTAACCAAAGGCATGACCTCTCTCTTGCCTTAAATCATCCCTTGGATGACACCTCTTCCATTAGAGGACACTCACCTTGGACTTAATCAATTAAAGAATGGATTGGTAAGCTAAAATGAGTAAACAAAAATGAACAAGTAAAAGAGGCAAGATAAAGCATCTTTCATGATGGATTGCATGTGTTCGGATTGGATGTTAATTCGAACACGAGAAAAATGGGACGTTTCATACTCAAAGTGATGAAACGTGCCACTTTCCTTGGTCACCATCACCCTTGATCATGCATGATAGGGTAGTGGTTTTGTTGAGTTTTGTTGTGCACTCATTAAGCTTGTACAAGCTTGGTTCCTTAGCCATCATGCATAGAAAATGCTTGCTTGATGGTTTGAGGGCCAAGAGTTACACTCCTTTGAACTTGTGTAATGATAAGGAGAGTAACAGTATACAAAAATCTTGAAAATACACTGCTTTGCCTCTGTTTGTTCTCTATTGCAGCAAAAAAAAAGAAGTTCAGGGAAGGGGTGGCCGACCGGCCATTAGTGAAAAAGTTGCTCAGTGTGTTCCTGAAGAGGAGCAGAGGTGTTCAGTGTGTTCTAGAAGTTGGCACAATTTTCAGTGGTCAAGAGATATGCAAACAGAGGCTGCAATGGCAAGGCAGTGAATTTTCAAGAGGAAACCAACCAAGCATACATGCATCCCTCGCCCTCGAGGCCATTTAACTGCTTTATTTAGTTAATTAGTGGTAGCTAATTTACTTGTTTCGTAATTAGCTAGTTAAAGTGTTTAGCTAGTTAGTCCATTTTGTAATATTTAATTAGTTTAGAATAAGTTAGTTAATTTATTTCAATTGTTGTAATAATTAGCTTAGAATAGTTAGTTATTTCAATTGTGTTGTAATAGTTAGCTTAGCTTATTCATTCGGACCCTCCTTCGTGAGGGCGTAATGTTGTAATAAGTGTGCGTGCGTGTGCATGTCTTCTAACCCCGCGTCTTTCTCCCTTTTATTTAATCGCTTTTGATGGTTAGATTAGGGACATTTTCAATTAGCATATCTTATGCTTGCATGTTTGCATTCATTCATTTGTCTTGCATGCACCGAGGCTCAGCGCATCATTCAAACTGCATTGTCAATTCAATACTTATTTGAATACGTGTTTCAAAGCATGTTATCAAATTGAATCATATGCCATATTAGTAGCCGAGCCTATTAATTGCATTATTGCACGTGTTGCATTAGGCATCTTAACATAGTTAGGATCATGCATTTTTCTAACTAGTTTTTGTTTTGGCTTGGAGTACTCGGTAAGTCTTTATGCTTTAGCATACTTGCATGAGTGATTGCCATGTTGCCATGTTTCGCATGCTTGCCATGAGGCTATGTGCTTATTCACTAAAACTGCATGAATGCTAGTGGATGGAGGTTTTGTTGTTTGAATTGGAACAATTCAATGATTGTGAGTTTTAAGCCCACTTTGTTGTGGCAAAAATCATGTTTTAAGCCCACTTGAGGTGGCAAATCCGCACTTTTAAGCCTACTTTGTGAGTGGCAAATTCAAACCATTTTCGCAAACAAACATGAGTTGAGTTGTTCCAATTTTTGCAATTTTAGTCTATATTTGCTTGTGTGCGTCACATAGCAATGTTAGCTAATAATCGGAATAAGAACACATAAGGTTTATAAAAGAACATATCATGATTAGTAGAGGC
This sequence comes from Camellia japonica, assembly GCA_030407325.1. Taxonomy (NCBI): domain Eukaryota; kingdom Viridiplantae; phylum Streptophyta; class Magnoliopsida; order Ericales; family Theaceae; genus Camellia; species Camellia japonica. The sequence continues at coordinate 35,714,788 of JAPPVO010000031.1, forward strand.
CGATCATTGATCGGGCGAGCGGGGGTGCTCAATTCATGACCTTCCCCCTTCGTACCCAAGTTCCTGAGCCGAAGCAACTTTGGTGATGACGGACATGTGGCCTTTGGCACGAGTCAGGGTTTCCTAAATTTTTCCAAAAATAAAATATTTAGGTGGCGACTCTGTAATCTAGCAAAGCAGTCCAATTTTGGCATTATTTGATTTAAAATCGATTTTCCAAAAAGATTTGCCAGATTGGACTCTTTGGTGTTTATCAGTTTCACATTACACTTGTGAGACTAGATTCAGAACCGCGGGAGTCCGAACTGTAGGGCTTTTTTTCGAACCTTCCGAAAGGGGGCGCGAAAAAGCCGAGCTACACTATTTATACTTGAGGATTAGATTAGGGTGTTAAACTAGACTTAAGGTTAACTAATTACCATTAGTTCTAATTAGTTTAATCTAATTAATTTAGACTGAATCAAATTTAAATCAAACTTGCTAATAGGCTCTAAAAAGTATGTTGATCACAATAAATTAACCAATTTCGGTTTCTGACACCATTAAGGCCTTCAATTTTCAGATCAAAGTAGAATTCTTAATAGATTTTCCTGCGATCAACAGATATAAAGTCAAAATCATATTAATGATATATTAATCACTCAAATTCACACTTAACACATAAGTACATGCACAATTAAGGAATTAAAAACATAATACAGAATGAGGTTGTCACAGATAGGGATTGAATTGATTTTTGAGTGATAATTTAAAGAGCAAAATGAGATTTTCTCTTAAATTTATGAAATACTTGACGAACTGGCTCATACTTAATTAATTCTTAACCAACTCAACTTGAACATTCTAAATTCAGTTAAGATTCAAACTTTTGCAAATGTATTTATATTTTATATATATTTTAGGATTAAAAAAGAAATTGCAATTTCTATTTGCTGACAAGTTATTTTTTGCATTCCATTTGTCGTTCGGTTTTTATCCTTTACAAATTTCTATGGCAAAATATCCGGTAATTAAAAAATTAAAAAATTATTGATGAAATTAATTGAACCCAAACAACCAACCAATAACAAACATTGATAATGTTCAAGAACTCTCTCCCCTTTTTCTGCTTACGGGAAATATGAAAAAAAAAAGCACACGATAATCATTTTTTTTGTGTGTTGGTGTTTTGACCTGGGTTTGGGACTCACGTACTTACCAGTAGTCTTCACAAATACGAATTACCGCGTCTAGGAACTCATTGCTTTGTTCTGTCTCTCTTCTCCTTTGAAAGGTTTTTGTTTTTTGGTAAATCAATCAATAAGTTTTGTTTTTTTGTTTTTAGTGTTTTAATCAAATATTTTTTTGTACTTTTTTAGATTCGAAACTGAAATCTCACTCATTTTGATATCTAAATGCCATCTCTATGAGCATTGGAAAATTGCTCTGCGTCAATCTTGATTCACATAAAAAGTAAAATAGTTGGTTCGGATGCTTTGTTTCTTCTGGGCCTTTCTTCAGTATTCCTTTCTTCAGGCTTGTTGTAGGCCGTCCAAAACCCAGGGTCAATCTTTTTTTGTGTGTGTTGGTGTTTTGACCTAGGTTTGTATTCACTTAAAGAAAATTTGTACAACTCTGGGATGGTTTGAAACAAATGAGCTCCTCCCCTATTTATAGGCAAGCTTGGTCGTATAGAAAGTTTCTAGAATATACAGGAAATGAGGTTTGTAGAAGCTTTATGGAAGCTTTTTGCAACCAACAATGTCCTATCATACTCTCTAAAACTATCTAGACATTTTCTAAAATCATGTACAAGTCCTTTACTTTCTCAATTTCTCAATTTTTCGAAGACTATTTAAGAATCTTTTATTGACTTCCACTCCTCCAATCTTCATTTTAATGGGTCTTTGCACTAGGAAATTCAGTAGAATGTGACACTTTCTCCTACCTATGCTGGCAACGACCTTGTCACATCCTCCTCTCAAAATTTTTGTATTTGCTCTTGGAACTGTCACAAAGCTAGAGATAGCCTGAGGTGGTAAATGAGTAGTGGGTGGTGGTCGGAGTTAAGGATGTTCACGGGTTGGGTTTGTAGCGAGTTTATAGTAATCCGCCTCACTTTGTATCATATCAGAAAGGGTAGTGGCGGCAGGGCAGGTGTGAGGCGAGAAACGGGTTAATTTTGTAAGTTGAAGAATGAAAATATTAATAAAAATTACAGAAAACATAGTATATTACGAATAGCAATTTACATTTAATGACAATTTAAGATATAAAATAAAAAATAAATCAATAAAAATTAATATTTTAATGATTAATTTTATTTTAGTGAAAAATAAATAAATATACTTATTATACACATATAAATATGTTTAATAAATATAATCGGGCGGTGGTCAGGTATAACAGAGCGAGGGAAGTAAAATCCATTCATGTCTAATGGGGTAGGGAAAACCTGAGCGAGAAGATGAGGGAGCAAAGCGAGGCGGGAGAAAATGACCATCCCTAGTTGGAGGGGATGTGAGAATGAGAAAATAATGATTATTTATTTATTTATTTATACAAGTGAACCTAATTTTTTGTGATTACAAAATTAAAACTAATAGACTAATTACAATTTTTTGAAAATAAAAATAGATACCAAAATAGTATTTATTTATGTTTTTTAATAATTTTTAAAAGAAAACTATTTTATCCACACAATTTCCTCCTCCACAATTCCCACAAATGAGGTGGCAAGACATAATGCAAGTTATACCAATTGAAGTGTGGGTCAACTTTTAAAATTTTGGTTGTCACCTCATTTGTGGAAATTGTAGGGGAGAAAATTGTGTGGATGTAACACTGCTATTTTTATAAATATAAGCATAAGGAGGTAGATTCCTTCTAATCTATAATGTGGAAGAGAGGGCGTTGTGTCGGGGCCATGGGGCATATCACGGGTCTCATTTTGATAATTCGAACCTTAATTTTGTCAGGCATTTCGTGTATATCATCTACACAAAATTATAAGTCAATATGATAATCGTAACCTATTCAATTTATTGCATTTGTCACAAAAAAGAAGGTATATTTTAAAAAGCGCACATATTGTTTACTTTTTTAGACTGAAATGAAATAAATTAAATAAGTTATGATCATCTTGACGACTTAATTTCTCTTAATATGATATACACAAGGGGCCTTACAAGAAAAACGGTTCACATCATCAAAAGGGAACCCCTGATAAGCCCTGGGGGTCCAATATACATAAAATATCTCACAAAATTTCATAAGTTCTCACAAATATACGTAGGTTGTAATGGGTTAACTTACGTATGTGTGTGAAAACTTATGCAATTTTGTGAGGTAACTTACGTATATTTGTGAGAACTTACGAAAGTTCATATGGTATGCACTTGCATACTTAAGAATTGCACTAATTCTATATCACTACTAATTCCTATTTTAAAAACTTATGTTTGACCAAAAAAATTCTACGTTGGCATTGAGGAAAAGGTTATTTTCCAATCCAAAATACACAATTTCCTAACTCAAATAATGTGACATTGTAATTCACCTTCTTAGAATGACTTTTGTGCCTACTCTAGATTTTGAATTGGAAGGAATCCACATTTTTTACATTCAACAATGCTTTGTAACTTGAATTTGAGCTTGCCTCAAATGGCTCGAATTTATCTTGCCGGTCTTCTAGTAAGAGAAGGCTGACAGCCACGGTCAACAAGGTGACAACCGTGGTAGACAAGTGTTTCACCGGTCGTCTGGGTAATTGTCCAACAAGCACACATTCAAGCCATTCGGGAAAGCTCAATTCGAGCTACTAATCTTTATTCTTTTACATTATTGTTTTCCAAAGAGAAATTCCAAAGAGTCTATAGTCACTCAAGGTAATAGTTGCTCCTTTTTATTATTTTTTTAACTCCTCCGGAGTTGCGTTTGACATTTTACCTCTTTAAAAAGGCAAATCTAATCAAGTGATGACACAACTTATTGAATATAAGATTTGGAATGAGATTTTACAAATTGTTTGAGACAAAATCTTTTTTTTTTTTTTTCCCAAAGACAAAATCTAATCAAGTGATAACATTGTTTTTTTTTTGAAAATTTTGTTATTTGTTTTTCATTTTCTTTTTGTTTTTAGTAAATATTTTTAATATCTTATGTAAATTTTTTATTTTTAAGATACACCTAATCTAGATATACTCTTTTTTTTTTTTTAGTGTGTAATTTAGATACACTTAAAAAGTATAATATTTGTAAAACAATCACCAATAAAATAAAAAAAAAGTCAATATATTTTTATATTTTGTTATATTTAATAAACATTTTAAATATTTTTATATAAATTTTATACTTTTTAATATATCAAGATTTAAGTAGATCTAAAAAGTTTTTAAAAAAAATTGATTAAAATATTTTTAAAAAATTACTAAAAATATAAAAATAAGAATTTAAAAATCAAAAAATTATTTTTGAAAACTCTAAACTAAATAGAGTGAGTTATATTTCAACCATTTTTTTAAAGAAAAAATTACTCATAAATCCTATATGGAGGAAAGTTAAATCATTTAGTCCTGAGAGTTTTCTTATGGACCAATTAGTCCTATTTTTTTGATAAGTTTTATTTAGTTGATTTTGGTTCCATCTGAGTTTACATGAATACCCTTGGTGTGATTTATTTTCCTAAATGGGTGATTTGGTTTTGGCTTGGAAAGGCAATGTTATCGTGTAAGGGGTTTTGATTGTTCAACATTGATTGGATTGTTTGGGGGAGAGAGTGTTGGGTTATTGATTGTGCTATGTTCCCTTTTCTGGTGGTGACCATATTCTGGTTGCATGACCCTTCATTAAACGGTGGTTGCTGGGTTTGCTCCGGTGTTGCCTGCACCGATTGTATTGTAACAGGGTGTTTCGGTTGTTTGTTTTTTACGTTTGCATGTTTATTTGTGCGTGGTATTGGTGATGTATTCACAAAATAGGGGATTTGTATTTCTAGGGTTTGGAATGAACCAAACGTCAAATTTGGCAACACAAAGAGAGGGATTTAACATTGCCAAAACTAAATAAATAACAAACACAGCAATCTGCATCCATTAACATTGTGAATCTACAAAATTTCCATCTTCGTCTCTTCCATTTTGATTGGGATGGATGGAAAACAGAAATGACTATAGTAAGCTTTTTAGGCACAAACATAATTTTCACATCACCGAATCCCTAATTTACCCATAAAATTTGGGACAACACACGCTAACATTGGGCACATCAATGTCATTATCACTCAAATGGGATTTATTAGTGCGGGAAATTCTATTTCCACACTCTTTTATCTCTATGTAAATAATTTCTCAATGCACACCCTTATGAAATTGGTTTTATGTTTTTGTCCTTAGTCCACACCTCACATGTTCTAATTATACCCTAAACTAACATCCTTGTACACACACCACTTAAACCATTTGTTCCACAAAGAATCATTGGTGAAGACCCATTTTTTTATTCCACCCACCTTGAAAACACAGCAACATCTTTCACAAGAAATCCCTCAGCAAATCGATCTATGAATCTTCAGATTATACAACAAACTACCTCCTTTGATTTCCAGTTACATCATCAAACTGATTCCTTCAATCAACAATCTAGTCAACATCGAAAAAGTCATTAATTGGCATCGACTTGTATGAACATAGATCTTGAAACAACATTGTTTTGTATCGAACTCCATTGAAGACGTACAACTCCAACTATCTCTTATTTTTCATCAACTCTCATTTTTTTTTTTTTGGAAGCAATTCGATTTTGCTTATTCAGTACTAGTTATCTGAATGAAAAAGGTTTATTTGATTTTTAACTTCCGAAACATGTAAAAAAATTCAAAACTTGGTTTTCGAAATAAATTCTTAAATTCAAAATTTGAGTTCCGAATAGAATTAATAATTTCGACAGTTGATATCTGAAAAAAGTAACATGTTTCGACATTGGTTTACTGAATTAAAATTGTGAAAAAAAATTTTGCACAAAAAAACTTACATTTTCATAACTGCTTTTGTTGTAACTAGACATATTGTTATTTGAATTTGAATTTTCATTGATTTGCAACTCTTCCATCACAAAAATCAAGAATTATGGTGGATTCTAATGACAAAACGTTATCATCAATGGAGTATAGCCCGGCATGTTGTTATCATCAATGGATTCTTTTGTTGTAACCAGGCATTTTGTTATTTGAATTTGAATTTTCATTGATTTGCCACTCTTCTATCACAAAAACCAAGAATTATGGTGGATTCTATTGACAAAATGTATACATTCAATGGAGTAAAACTTAGAGAGTAAAGAACAATGGAATAAAAAAAAACTAGGGTTTTTTTTTTTTTAAACTCAAAAGATGTATATTGAGATTTTTTTTTTCTTTTAAGAGATGTGTACAGAAATTTTTTCTACATAATATAATGGATGTTGTTGGATGTCTATTATGATCATTTTTATTTAGGATATAATTGTCATTAAATTAATATTTCATTAAGTGTGTGCCCTGAGTTAATTAGGTGTGTGGAAATAGAATTTTCCTATTAGTGCATAAGATAAAAGGCAGGACTAAATGGTTCAAAACTTTATGATTTGGGATTTATTGTTGCATTCCCCCCTCCCCTTTTTTCTTTTTTGTGTCTATCTGGTTTGATTTTTAAAAATTTATTTTTAGATTTTATTAAATTTTTATATTTTAATTAATTTTTTTTGTACTTTTAAATGTATCTAATCAAGATATATCTAAAAATTAAAACAAATTGACTAAAAATAAAAAATATTAAAAACAAATAAAAATTCAAAACCCTAAATCTTAAAGTCTAAAAACTTAAACCCTAAACTTGTGTATATTAGCGGTGCTTATAACCCGCATTTTTTAAAAAACGTGGCATTGCAAATAATTTGAACGTTTTTAAACACTAATAAGTTTATTATGAAATAACAATAAACTAGCAGTTGACCCGTGCAATGCACGTGTTTTTTGTTTTTTCAAATATAATTGATGGTACAATGTGTGTTATAAGAAAATAATTTAAATAATTTTTTCAAATAATGATTTTATATGATATATATATATATATATATATTAAATTATAATATTGTAAAAAAAAAACACTCTTAATTAAATTAAAATGTCAACTATATAAAAAATTCAAAAACCACTAACCACAAAACATAATAACATCTAAACTCAAAAAGAAAAAATAATGAAAGTATCTGAATGATAAATATATCACGGTGTGTGAGGTGATTAATCATCTATAATATGATATAAAAAAAACTTATTGTTCAACAATTGAAAAGGTAACTCAAGCAATCCAAAGTTTAGAGGTTCCTCAAGAGTATCATTGGTGTGCAGATTTTTCTCTTGTGAGTTGTGATTATATAAAATAATATAGGAATACAGTATAATTTCATATATGGAATTACTATAAAATTTAAAAGATAAATCCATAATATAGAATAATATAGAATTGATATTGAGTATAGAATAGTGCACGGGGAAAATAAGAAGAGGAAGAGAAAAAAAAAAAAAGAAGGGCAATTTAGTATTAAAAAAAAAATCCTAATACCCTTGAAAGAATTAAGAAGAAAAACATAAAACTTAAAATTGGTATTGGGTTTATGCATGAAAAATAAATGAAAAAAACATTTATCAAATAAAGTCCATATAAAATAGGTAAAATTAGTATAATTTAAATTAGGTTTAAATTCGTATAGAACTCTATATGTAATAAAGAAAATATAAACCCATATAAAATGGAAAAAACTATTTTATAAACTCTATACAAAATTAGTAAAATTAGTAAAATTTACATGAAGTTTGAGTTTGTATAAAATACTATTTTATAAACTTCATATAAAATAAGTAAAATTTACAAAAAATTTAAGTTTGTATACAACTCTATATGTAATAAAGGAAATATAAATCTATGAAAATACTAATTAGTAAAATTTACCTGAAATTTAAGTTTATATAAAACTGTAATAAAAGAAATATAAATCCATAAAAACACTACTTCTAATAATATATATATATAGAGAGAGAGGATTGAAACAACCTACGTGAACTCACTGCTCTGTTCTCGAAAGGGTTTAATGGTTTAAATTGAAAACAAATCAAAAGATTAGAATTTAAATTGACAAAATTAAAAAATCAAAATTTATTTTGTTGCAAGACTTACATTCTGGATTTTTTATTTTTTATTGTTATCGTCCCAAATAAAATATACAAAAATAATACAATTACATTTTCCTTATAGATAATGGATTAAAAAATTAGTGGGTGTTTGGAGTTTGCTTATTTGGTGAATTTTTTTTTCGTCTTTACTGATTTTTTTTTTTTTAAATTCAAAAAATTTTAAATTTCTAGATTTAGCTTGACAAAACGAATCGAAAATGAAAAAAAATTATAAAAAATCTTAAAATGAAAAAGATAAATAAAAAATAGTAAACTAGTTTTTTTTACTTTATAAATTCATCTACAAAAGCCAGATCACGAAAAAAAAAATTGACTTAATTTTGAAAAAAAAAATCAATAAAATAAAATTGACTTATTTAGTTTACTCCAAAGAAAAACATGAAACTTAAAATTGGTATTAGGTTTATGGATTATCTTAATTTATTATGAAAAATATATGAAAAAAATATTTATCAAATAAAGTCCATAAAAAATAGGTAAAATAAGTATAATTTAAATTAGGTTTAAATTTGTATAGAACTCTATAGGTAATAAAAGAAATATAAATCTATAAAAACACTAAGTAGTAAAATTTATATGAAATTTGAGTTGGTATAAAACTCTATAGGTAATAAAAGAAATATAAATCCATAAAAATACTACTTTTAATATATATATATAGAGAGAGAGAGAGAGAGAGAGAGAGAGAGGATTGAAACAACCTCACTGCTCTGTTCCGTCTCTCTACTCCTTCGAAAGGGTTTTTTGTTTTTGCGTAAATCAATCGATGGGAATGAGTATGGCAGCAATGGAGGCCTGGAAGAAGAAGTTGGAAGCCATAGATGATATATTCACCGTGATTGATTCAGCCATCAACGTCGCAGCGTGGTATCGACCCAATGATTTTTTTGAGCGAAGAGATAGAATCGCTGAGAAACTCTATGTAAGGCAGCCCATCAGAGGAGGTTACTGCAGTACCCATGAAGATGATGATGATGATGATGATTCTTTGGATATGGATTTGAATGATGGAGATGTTGATTGGTTGAATGGGATTGTATCAGAGCTGGTGAAAGACTCTGCTTTGGATACAGAAGAAGAGATAGGAGATTATTTTTCTGATTCTGAGATCGATCATCATGATGATCATCACCGTCATGATCATGATCTCCCAATCCCCACACACGGCAAAGGAAAGCAATTGTCTCTCGTTCAGAGCACATTATTACAATCACCGAAGAGAAAGAGAAGCACCGTGTCTGAGAACAAGAAAGAGGAGCAATGTTCTGTCCCTCAGGCGATTGCAAAGTGTCCAAGGCAAAGCACCGAGATCAGCAAAATTAGTGCATTATTACAATCACCGAAGAGAAAGAGAAGCACCGAGTCTGAGAACAAGAAAGATGAGCAATGTTCTGTCCCTCAGGCGATTGCAAAGTGTCCGAGGCAAAGCACCGAGATCAGCAAAATCAGTGAACCGGCCAAATCACCGAAGAGAAAGAGAAGCACCGAGTCTGAGAACAAGAAAGATGAGCAATGTTCTGTCCCTCAGGCGATTGCAAAGTATCCGAGGCAAAGCACCAAGATCAGCAAAATCAGTGAACCGGCCAAAGCGAAAGTGAAAGAACACAAGTCTACGTGCTTCAATGATGCAGAAGCTTATGAACTGAAGATGGAAGCCACAAAGAGGAAACTCCAACAAAGGTACAAGCAAATTGAGAGGGCGAAGAAGAAGATACGGGTGATACAGGCTTGAAAGATAGCAATTTTTTGTATTAACACATCTGAGATTATTTTGTTTTAGCCCAACTGGACTTGTGATGGTTGGAGTCGAAGTTGAATTAGAATTGAGCTAGTGGTCTCACCCAGTAGACTGGGTGCAGTACACTGTTATCTCCTATTATTTGTAAATATTCAAGTGGAGAAGGATTTGAAAACTCATCAATGTCCATGAAGAGAAAGAATTTCATTATTTATTAATCAATTGAGTAATCTACTGTTATTTATTGGATATAATTATTATGCAATTAAATTTCTTATTTTGGTTCCACATTCCACTCACTGCATCTCAAAATGGTCTGCTAAACAAGTTCCCATCACCAAAATATCAAAAAAAGGGAATCCAACAACCTGCTATATTCGTCAGTAGGTATCTTGCAACCAAAAAACACAATGCAATGATGGGACCCACAAACCTCATTTTTCAGTTCGCACTATGTGAGAAAAATAACAGAAAACAGTTATCGAAATAGATCATTTTGAAAATTATAACATGTCAAAATATGAGTTTGACATTGTCGAAATGGCAAAACCACTAAAGTGCTATCATGCTGTGAGGTGATAGTTCATTTAATGAGTCATTTTCAAGAAAAATTGACATCTTATGCATTTGCTATATATATTCAAAAAATATATACATATATTCATAAAATAGACAAGTCGAGTTGGTAACATGTGTTTTTATATTTTGTGCAGTAACCATCTTCAATTCTTTTTTTCTTTACCGTGTCTAAAGACATGTAGAATTATGTGGCATTGTAGGGATACCTCGATGAGCAATTTATTCAGCTAGAGGATTTGCAGGATAATGCTAACCCAAATTTCGTAGAGGAAATTGTCACATTGTTTTATAGTGATTCTGCTAGACTGATCCGCAACATTGATCAAGGACTGTAAGTAGCTAAAAACCAACAACGCAAAAGTGAAAAGAACACTCACTTATCTATAACTGATTTCCTTTGTGTATGTAAATTTATTATTGTTTTCATCACAAACTTTCTCACAATAACCGCGGTACCACTAGTAGTAGTGATGTTCATATGAACAACAACAACGAACAATAACAGTAACAATGATTAAAATTACTAACAAAAACAACAACTATTATAACTAGAATTTTTATTGATCAATGCAGGGAGAACAATCCTCCTGATTTTGATAGGCTGGATGATTACATGCACCAATACAAGGGCAGCTGCTCAAGGTAATGTATAGAAAAACACAATCATGAAATTTCTTCTTAAGCCTAGGAAGCGCAATGCTACACAGATATGAATAAAATTGTGGCACAAATTAATGTAAAAGAGTAATGCTATTACAGATACGAATAGATTTGTGGCACCAATTAACATCCTTTACAAAGATAACTCGTCTCATCATGTTCTTGATCATTTAAGATCAAGAAGAACAAAGCGAAGTTAATAACGATTTGAATCCTAATTTAAAGTTGTCATTTGACAACTGCCCCAAAAACTCTATTTTACAATTTTGAATTCCTAACCCCCTTCAATTCATGTATAACAAAAGTCATTCACAAAATAATCTCTACAGCTGTGTTCGGATGATCGTTTTGAGTAAGGATTTTGAAAATAAAACGAAAAAGATGAGGGAGATGCAAATGAAACATAAGTTAAATTTTTTCTCCATTTCTCTTTTCTTTTTTAAATCCCTATCTCAAAATCCATAAATCCAAACATAGTGTATTTAAAGTAGTGACTCTCTGTCAACTATTTTGCATTTTCATTAGTTGTTGTGAACACTATGATATTTCTAACTCGTGTGAGTGATTTTCTGACCACACTGCCCGCTTAGTAACCAGCTGGAGAGCACCGGCAGAATAGATGGCACCTGGCTGACCTGCAACAGAAAGAGAAGATTCTGGCGGTGGTTTGTCCACCCGGGGGCACTCCGACGATCGAGTCAGTATATCTCTCAAAGATAAATCAAGTGCTAAACTCACAAGCTTGAGTATCAAAAGCATAAATTGCGTACCTTAGACCCACGGGTGCCTCTCTTTTTATAGTTTACTCCCTACTAGTCCCACTAGAAGCCTGACTTCTATGGACTCTCATTCAGTGCTTACTTTGGACTCTACAAGAGATAAGGATAGACTCACTAAGAATACTATCCTTATCCATCTTAAAGTCTTTCTTCATTTTAAGACTCTTGTCCCTTATCCGCTTATCTCGGGTTCCGACATCTTCAGAGACAACCTCAGCAACACCGAGATCACCTCGGCATAACAACCAGGACACGTGGCACCTCGGCTGACACGTCGGCGTCACCTTGCCACGTGTTGGTACTCAGAAAATATGTCCCCACAACTGCCCCTTAGGTTCTATTACCTTGGCATTCTGAGGTGATGGAACCTACATCGGTACTCTTTTCAGTATGTCGGCTTTAAGTATCTCAGCCGACATCATCATCATAGGCCGACATGTCTTCTAAAAGATCAAGAACTCCAAGAGCTCCCTTATGAACTTCTTCATGCGTGTGAGCTATCAAGCATCGCTTTTCAACTGTTTCATTTACGCGTTGATCCTCATTGGATCGTGTTTCTGACGCGCCTGAAAACCGTCTTCTCTGCGTGCGCCGTCTGACGTATGCGTTGCTCCAGGCGCTTTAATGCCTTCTTTTGCGCAGTTTCAAAAATATTTTGACAAAACTTGTTTTTCTTTCTTTCGTCTCTTTACTTGCATTCGATTCACTTGCTTTTTCTCTCTCTAGCTCTTGAATACGCCATTGTTCCAGTTACCAAGCTCTGTAACTGCCTTCCTTTTTCCCTTCCTGTGAAGCTTTCGCGTTTTGTTACATCTGTAACTGTCGTCTGACTTCGGCAATCTTCATACCGGCTCCATTTTTTCTGTAAGCAACGTTCCTTTCGTTTTTCAATTCTTTGATATTCTCATTACTTGTTGTTATTACTGTTTTGTTCAAACATTTATCTTGCGAACCATATATCTGAATGTATTTATTCCATGATTCTGCTTTTGCCCAAATCTTGAACACACGCACTGTTTCACCACTTTCTTGCGCTTTTGTCACTGTTCTTGACCTTTACTCCTTGTATTTTCTGTGCTTTTGATAGCCCCACCTCTGTTCTTGATTCTGAAACTTCATTCTTGCTTTTCTGTTTTCCAGATTTGTGCCTTCAATCTTCGTCTTCATATTTAGGTTTGGGATTTGACTATAGAACCCGTCAAAAACAATCTTCACAAATTCTTGCAAATATACACCTAGGTCTTAGCCGAGGTTCACAAAACCTTTTTAGATCATCTCTTTTGAAACCCAGTCCTTCTAATTTAGGCCGACGTTATGGGTATGTGGAGGCATAGGGTAAACACCCCAACCAAACTAGAATACTTTAGACAGGAGTTTGAAATCCCAGCCGACGTCCATCTGAGGTTGGCTGGGGATGATGACTCCATCATGCCTACTGACGACTCCATGCCCTTCCCTGTAGTTGCCTTTATTGAGTGTGGACTTCGGTTTCCACTCAACACCTGTTTCGCGAGATTCTCATTATTATAAGTTGAACCCCATGCAACTTGCTATCAATTCTTATCGAGTGATCAACGGTATCATAGCCTTAGCTAAACAGGAAAACGCTAGGATCACCTTAGCCGACGTTCAATACTGCTATACCATGTGCAGCCTTAACTTGAAAGAAAAAGGCTACATTTATTACTTAAGCCGAGATCCACAGAGTTCAAAATCGTAGCCGACCTCCCAAACTCCAACAAGGGGGCTGGAGACGATTACTTCATTACCTCAGGAAATTGGGAGTTTGCTCCAGATGAGGACCTCCATCTCTACCCTCTCCCGATCAATTTTAGAGGGCAAGGGTAAGAGCCCAGTGTTAATACTTGGTTGTTTCTTTTCAAGTCTTTAATACTTTACCTGTTTCTAATGTCTGTTTTCCCTTGCAGCCTCCGTCATCCACCAAAGAACTTTCGCCAATCCTTCATTCTCAGCAAGGATTTGAAGAAACTCTTGGACTTGCCAGTCCAAAAACGAAGGCGCCTCTGCTTCTTAATTTCATTCCGACATACAAATCAACTCTTCCCGACGTTCCCAAGAGAAAAAAGAAGAGCTTATCTCCTCCCTCTGCCACAACTCCACAGCCGCATCAACATCTCGGACAGACCAAGGATCAACATCTGATCCATTAGAACAGCCGTCTACTTCGGCTCAATACCTGATCCCACCATCTCAACGCAAACGTCGTCGACGTCTTGTTCTTGCAGCCGAGATGGGTCGTGCAAAACCAGTGGCCAAAGATCTCTTAGCCAATATCCCAACTGATGTTGATGCTCTCAACACAAGCCCTTCCACCCAAGCCAAAAGAGTTAAGAAGGCTCAACCAAAGGCCAAAGTGACTCAGGTTGAGACTGAAGACACTTTGCCAATTCCAAGCTGGCTCCAAGTGAAAAGGCTGCCTCTGTCCCTACGAAGAGGTCTGCTGAAGCCCTTCCTTCTGAATCTACCAAGTCCAAGAGGCCGAGGTCATCTCTGGAACGACCTCGGGGTCTAAAAACCTGATGCCCCCTGGGCCCCGAAATCACTTTGGAAAAAGCCTGTATGGCTAGCGACAGCGCCGATATAAATGTCGGCGTTGCACTTAGTACTGCACTGCTTCTTCCAGGCGACTGGAGCGAAACGCCGATTCAGTGAGTATGAAACTACGCCTCATGCTTCAACGCTCTGTTCAGGTAAGTGTTTTGCTTAGTACTTTTTCTTCATTTCATACTTAGAATATTTTCTGATACTTCTGTTTTCTTTCAGGCCATCCAGCATGCCCATTCTTTCTCAATGCAATCTTTTGAGAATCGTGAGAAGCTTGCCGAGAAGAAGAGGGAGGTCTCCACACTTCAGAAAACCAACAAAACTGCAGTCAAAATGAAGATGCTGGAGGATCAGGCCGAGGTCGCGATCAAAGAGAAAGGACGAGCCAGGAAAGTCGGTGCCGCTGAGGCAATAAACAAAGTTCTTCAAGCCCAGCTAAAGAGGCTGAGGACAAAATGGCCCAGGCCCAGAGGAGCTTCAAGATGCCCTGGCCACCAAGGAGACCGAAATAAAAGATGCCGATGTAAAGGCGTATGCACAGGGCATCGCCGATGTGACAGAGGCTTATGAGAAGCAAGTTAGACAAGCATGCAACAAGGGTTTCTCCCTTGCTTGGATGACTCTGCTAAAAAAACTTCATGTCCCTGAAGACTCCTCTCTGAGGAACGTTGATGCCATTCCCCTGTCTTTTCCTCCAACGCCACCTCCTAGTGAATCTGATACTGAGGATGAGGCCGAGGAGGAAATTTTGGTAAGGAGACAAAAAGAGGCCACTGTGACCAAGCCCCCTCCTCAAAATGAGCAAGTCCTAGACTTAACTCAAGATGAGGAGGCTGAGGAGGTTCCCAAGGATGTGATTCCTCCAAAGGCATCATCGGATTCACTCCTTGCTGATAAGAGTATTGATCAGACCCTTGCCCAAATTGATGCCGAGATCACGGCGGAGAAGGCAGCCGAGGTATCTTCTCAACAGTCCTCCGACGTCCAAACTCAGCCTGCTGCCGATGTTGGGGAATCTTAGTTTTGATGTCATGTCTTTTCTTTTCTTGTCTTTTGTACTCTTTTGTTTCGTTAGACAATGTAAGCTCTTCACATGGCCGATGTGCCCTTGTTTTCAACTTAATGCTTAATACAACTTTCCTCCTCTGAGTGCTTTACCTTTGTCTTCTCTTGACTGCTTCTGCATGATTCTATACTTAGAATATTTTGCAAGTCTTTCCTTCTTTGTGCAATCTTCTCGGGGTGACATACCCCGGTAAAAAACTGATGATTTACTCGGTTTAACTTCAACTTGTAAATTGCTACAAATTTCAACAAGTGAAGATAAAAATTATCTCGGTTTAACTTCAACTTGTAAATTGCTACAAATTTCAACAAGTGAAGATAAACAATTATCTACTCGGTTTAACTTCAACTTGTAAATTGCTACAAATTTCAACAAGTGAATAAACAATTCTCGGTTTAACTTCAACTTGTAAATTGCTACAAATTTCAACAAGTGAAGATAACATTATCTCGGTTTAACTTCAACTTGTAAATTGCTACAAATTTCAACAAGTGTAAACATAACTCGGTTAACTTCAACTTGTAAATTGCTACAAATTTCAACAAGTGTTAAATTACTTCGGTTTAACTTCAACTTGTAAATTGCTACAAATTTCAACAAGTGTAAACAATAACTCGGTTAACTTCAACTTGTAAATTGCTACAAATTTCAACAAGTGTTAAGTTTTTCTTCTCTGCCCCCAATGTGAACCTGAGTTCCACTTGGGTTCTCATTATTCAATTATTATGCATCTTTCACAAAGTTTGAGAATTCTGCTAAGATTTTATTGATGACATCGGCAAAAAATCAAGCAACATCTAATGATAAAAAAATTTCAAATTACAAGTGTTCCAGGGTCTTGGCAATGCTTTGCCCTCATTATCTTCAAGCCGATATGCCCCATTGCCCAATACCGAAGTGATTCTGTAGGGTCCTTCCCAGTTTGGGCCAAGCTTGCCCTCCCTGGGATCCTTCTTGTTGCCGACGACTTTTCTCAGGACTAGGTCGCCGACTTGAAATTCCCTTGGATTAACCTTCTTGTTATAAGCTCTAGCAAGCTGTTGCTGGTATGCTGCAAGCTGTATTGCAGCTTTCTCTCTTCTTTCTTCTAGAAGATCCAGATCTCGGGCTAAGAGTACATCATTAGTCCCGTTCTCAACTCCCTGGGTTCTGATCCCTGGGATGCCGACCTCCAATGGAATGACTGCTTCTGTGCCATAAGCCATGGCAAAGGGGATTCCCCTGTTGATCTTCTCGGCGTAGTCCGATATGCCCAGAGTACATTGGGCAATTCGTCTACCCACTTCCCTTTTGCTGCCTGCAGCCTCTTCTTTATCCCATCCAGAATTACTTTGTTGGATGCTTCTGCTTGTCCATTGCTTTGTGGAAAACTTGGGGTTGAAAAGTAGTTCTTGATCTTGAACTTTGCACAGAAGTTTTTGATCAGCTTACTGTCAAATTGTGTCCATTGTCTGCAACAATTGCTCTTGGAATCCCAAATCTGGTGATGATGTTTCTCCATATAAAGTTCTTGACATCCACATCTCGGATCTTGGCAAGAGGTTCTGCTTCTATCCACTTTGTGAAGTAATCTGTTGCTACCAGCAGGTACTTCCTTTGCCCAGTTGCTTGGGGCAATTGCCCAACGAGATCCATTCCCCATTGGGCAAATGGCCAAGGACTGGATACAGGGTTTAGGTCAGCAGCTGGCTGGTGTATCAAAGGTGCAAACCTTTGGCATTGTTCACACTTCTTCACGTAGGCTTCTGCATCTTTTTGCATGTAGGGCCACCAATACCCCTGGGTAATGGCCCTGTGAGCTAGCGATCTGCCCCCAGTGTGGCTTCCACAAATTCCTTCATGAATTTCATATAAAAATCTTCAACCTGCAGAGGGTGTACGCACCTTAAGAGGGGTCCAGTGAAGGACCTTCTGTAGAGATGTCCTTCTGCTGTCAGACTGAATCTTGCCGACTTCAATCTGATCTTGTGTGCCTCCTTGTGGTCATCTGGCAGCTTTCCTTCTTTCAGGAACGCAACAATTGCGTCCATCCAGCTTGGTCCCATGTCTACGCACATTGCTTCACGCTCTGTGATTACTGGTTCAATGCTCGGGCCCGACAAGTATTCAATCATTATTGTCCTTGCTTTTCCTGGTTGTATTGCACTAGCTAGGTTGGCCAATGCATCGGCATGGTTGTTATCATCTCGGCTGACTTGAAGCAGTCTGCAGTTCTGGAATAAGGCTGCCAGCCTGATGACCTCTTTGCGTAGGCCGACATTCTTTCATCTCGGGCTGCAAACTCGCCCGTTGTCTGGTTAACTATCAATTGTGAATCACAAAAAACTATTACCTCATCTGCTTGTACTGCTGCTGCTAGCTTCAGTCCTGCAATCAATGCTTCATATTCTGCCTCATTGTTTGAGGCCTTGAACCCCAATCGAATGGACTGTTCTAATATTTCTCCATCTGGAGATATCAGTACTACTCCTGCCCCCCTCCTTGTCGGTTTGAACTCCCATCAACGAACAGTTGAAAGGAATCGCCGATGTAAATGCTGCAGGGTCTGGGTTTCTCTTCTTTCCTTTGTTCTTTAGCCTTTGGCTGGGCTTCTGCTTGCTTGTTTGGACATTGTCTGTCTTGGCTCAACGGAGCCCGATGTTGGATGGACTCTGGCGTGAACTCGGCCACGAAGTCGGCCAAAACCTGGCCTTTGATTGCAGTTCTGGGCCTGTACTCCAGATCATACTGGCCTAGGGCGACTGCCCATCTGGCTATTCTTCCTGTTAAGTCTCCCTGCTGCAATAGGGACTTCAATGGATGCTCTGTCAGTACCACAATTTTATGGGCCTGGAAGTAATGGTTCAACTTCTTTGAAGCTATTACTAGAGCCAGTGCCAATTTCTCTAAGGGTAGATACCTTGTTTCTGCGTCGGCTAGGGTTTTGCTTACATAGTAAACAGCCTTTTGCTTCCCTTTTTCTTCTCGGATTAGCACTGCACTAATCGTATGTTCTGAAACTGCTAAGTACAGGAACAACTCCTCCCCAGGTTCTGGATTGGAAAAAACTGGCGCTGTGGTCAGGTACTTCTTCAGCTCGGCTAATGCTTCTTCGCACTCCTCTGTTCAAAGAAAGTCTGTGGCTTTCTTTACTAATTTGAAGAATGGTTTGCACTTGTCTGAGCTTCTGCTTATAAACCTGTTCAGGGCTGCGGCCCTTCCAGTTAGCATCTGCACTTGTTTTGCCGACGTCGGGCTCTTCAGCTCTAGGATGGCCTTGATCTGATCTGGGCTGGCCTCAATGCCCCTCCTGGTCACCAGGTATCCTAGAAACTTACCAGATCCAACTCCAAATGCACACTTCGATGCATTGAGTCGGAGCCGATATGTTTTAAGGATTTCAAAGACTGCTTTTAGATCGGCGAGATGACCCTCAGGCTCCTTGGACTTAACGACCATGTCGTCAATGTAGACTTCTACTGTTCGGCCAATCAGGTGCTTGAACATCTTGGTTACCAATCTTTGGTAGGTGGCTCCTGCGTTTTTCAATCCAAAGGGCATCACTCTGTAGCAGTATAGCCCTTTGGGAGTGATAAATGCAGTCTTCTCTTCATCTGCTGGGTCCATAGCTATCTGGTGATACCCCCTGTAGGCATCCAGGAAGCTCATCCTTCCATGCCCCGAAGTGGCATCCACTAGCTGGTCAATCTTGGGTAGAGGGAAGCTGTCTTTGGGACAGGCCTTGTTTAAACTGGTAAAGTCTACACAGACCCTCCATTTACCCGTTCTTCTTCTTTACCACCACTGTATTGGACAGCCATGTCGGGTAGTGAACTTCTCTGATGGCCCTAGCCTCCAGAAGTCTGTCTACTTCTTCTTCTACCGTTTCGACGTGCGTCAATGTCGGTCTTCTGGCTCGTTGAATTACAGGTTTGGCCGACCTGTCAATATTCAGTTTGTGGCAAGTGACCTCGAGGTCGATGCCAGGCATTTCGTAAGGTGTCCAAGCAAACACCTCAATATTTGCTCGCAGAAAAGCCTCAAACTCTTTTTCCTCTTCTTCGGCTAAGCCCGAGCCGAGAAGAAAGAAGCGTTCTTCATCTCCATCCTAGACGAGGATTTTTTCAGTGCTTCTTCACTCTTCTCGGCTAGCTTCTTGCCGATGTCTTCTAGGACTTCCACGTCCTCATCTTCAATTTCTGCCTTTTTTGGCTCTAGTATGCTGCAGGTTGATTTCATTGCTGCCATGGAGCAATTCTTCGCCTGCAGCTAATCGCCCCTGACTTCCTCTATCCCATGTTCTGTTGGGAATCGCAATAGTTGATGCACTGTTGAGGGAACTGCCCACATTGCATGCAACCATGGCCTTCCCAAGATGATGTTGTAAGGAGAGGGTGTGTCAATGATGATGAATTCTGTCTTGATCTTCTTGGTGCCAGCTTTCACCTCCAAGTTTACTGCTCCAGTGGCCATGTCGACGTTCCATTGAACCCAACCATTGGGCCATTGGATTGTTCCAAGTCATCTAGGTGAAGGCCGAGCTCCTTGTAACATCGGACGTACATGATATCACAAGAGTGCCTTGGTCAATCAGGATGCGTTTCACTTGGTACTCCCCAACCTGGAGGGATACTACCAAGGCATCATTATGCGGATGCTGGACCATCTCTAGGTCGGCTTCAGTAAAGGTTATCATTGGTCCATGGTATTATTCTGCCCGATGTCTTTTCTCTCCGACTTGATAGACATGTTGTAGGTGTTTTACCTTCCGAGTCTTCCCTCTGATTTCGTTCTCGTTGACCTTTGAGTGAATCACATTGACTACCCGAGGTCCTCCTACCTGAGGTTGCTGTGCTAGGGAGGCGGGGCTGCTGCTGCTTGAGGCAATCTTGCTTGTTCTTCTTTGTTCTGGCCTCGTCGACCAGATCTCTCAGATGGCCTTGCCTTACCAAGTCTTCCAAGTGTGCTTTCAGGGCTCTGCAACCCTGAGTTGTTGCCCCTCTTCATTTGTAGGCACAACGCCTACCAATATTCCTCACCATGAATTCCCCTGGTGCCCTTGCTGGTGCTCTGAAATAGGGCTGGTTCCGAATTTGTTCTAGGACTTTGTGAATTGGGGTTCGAAACACAGTCGTCACCGCCTGTGCACCCTCAATTCTGTTTCATGCTTGTTCGATCCGTTGTTACCTCGGCCTCGCTTCGGTGAGCCATTTCCTTCTCTGGCTTTATCTCCTTATTCCCCGACGTGTCTTCCTCGGCTCTGGCATACTTCTTGATTCTCGCCATGAGCTCTTCCATGCTTTTTGGCAAAGTCTTTGCCAAAGATTTCCGTAGTGGGCAGTTGTCTTTTAGGCCGTTCTTGAATGACACGACCGCCACTTCTTGATTACACTCTGGTATTCGGTTGAATACCTCATAGTATCTTTTTGCATAGGCCCTAAGGCCTTCATCCTTACTGATCTTCAGAGCCATCAATACGCCTACCCTCAGTGGTTGCAGCTTATTTGTCACGAACCTGGCCACAAACATCTCGGCCAGTTCTTCCCAAGTCTTCACGCTTCCCTTCTGTAGTTTGTGGAACCAATCTGATGCAATCTCCCCGAAGGATGAGGGGAACACTTTGCAGAACAACGGCTCGTTCCCACTATACAGTGCCATTGAGTTCAAATATAATCCAACGTGGAAGTTGGGGTCTGACTTCCCATCGTATATTGAAACCTCGGCATACTGAATCTCTTCGACGCCTCAAACTTGTCCAATTCCACCAAGAATGGTGTCATTGGTTTATCTAGGGAATTTACCTCGGCTTCGGCATTCTGTTGCTTCCTCTTGAGGTAATCTCTTATGTGATGCCCCTGTTCCTTAATATGCTAAATTGGTCCTTAATTTGGATATGATAATGTGTTTAGCATGATTTTATGTGCCATTATGTGAATAAATGTGATTTTGAAATTCTATCTGTTCACCGTAGGAATATCTGTTTAAATAACCCACTTCGGGAATTAAATTGAGGGCCTTATCGGCCACAAAACCCAAAATTGATTACGCCTTTGTGATTAGCGTAATTTTTAGAGCCTACAGTGAAATTTAATTAGAAATTGATTCTGGTCAGATTAAACTGATTAAATTGGTAAAGTAAGTGCCCAAATATTTTATGTTGAAATAATATGTTAGTGGGGTATGATGTATGGAGGCACTACACTCTCCTTAACTCAATTGAGCTAAAAAATCTGAGTTATACATTGAGAGAGAGGGAGGTCCGGCCTTAGTAAGAGAAAGGGAGAGGAATGGTGCAAAATCTAGCTTGAAGCTTGGGAACTTTGAAGACAATTCAAGATTTGACCATAGATTGTGAGCATCAAGCTCCTAGGTGAGTGATTCTTGGATTATAGTTGTAATTTTGTGTGTATTCAAGCTACTTTGGTGATCAAGAGCAAGATCGAAATGAAATTGAGTTGTATTGTTGAATTGAAGCTTAATGTGTGCATGCATGAGTATAATTGTTTTGAATTTATGTATTTGAACACCAAATGTATGATTCATGTAAGTTGTAAGTTGAAACTCATGTCTTTAACCATCTCTTCATCATATGAGTTGAGAATGAGGGAGATATGCCACATGCATGTACAATCTATGGGAGTAGGAGTTTGAATGGTTGAATTTATCTTGTTGGACATGAATTTCATGTAAATTAGAACATGCATGTGATTAATTGGCAAAATTGAGCTTCATTGGGATGTGATTTAGTGCTTGTACCATGCTAGTACATGAATATACGAAGTTTGGGCCAAAAATTATGAGTTAAGACCTTTAAACATCGAATTTGAACTCCAAGAACAGTTCTGGAATTTCCAGAAAATTTGACTTCCGCTCGAGCGGAGAATTCGAGCTCCCAGCACTTTTTGCAGACTTGGCTCCCGCTCGAGCGGGGGAATTTGACGCTCGAGCAGGGAGCTATGTAGGTAGGCCGTCCGCTCGAGCGTCCGAGTTCACGCTCGAGCGTGGATTTGAGATAGCCAGAACTTTTGCAGGCTTAAGGGTCCGCTCGAGCGGGGACCCTGTTTTCTGAAATTTTGTTTTCGTATTCTGTGTTCTGTTTTCCGTTCCTTTTCACTTCTAAGCACTCTTAGGCATGTGTTAAGCATTGTAAATGAGTTAAAGAGATACGAATGAAGCCTAAAGAGGAAAATGTGAATTTTGAACGGATTGAATTGTTAGTGACCCTTTTGTGTTCATGGCATGTGTAGGGTCGAGTTCCAGGGCGAACCAATCAACCGATCACTGTGAGTAATGTCTTAATAAGATATTTGTAGTATGTATTGTCCAATTGTTACTTCCATGTAAGTTTTGCAAGTTCATTAAATTGAATAGGGGACACCGATTGATATGAACGATTGGGCCGAAGGCCGATTGATATGAACGATTGGGCCGAAGGCCAATTGACATGAATGATTGGGCCGAAGGCTGATTGATATGAACGATTGGGCCGAAGGCCGATTGATATGAACGATTGGGCCGAAGGCCGATTGACATGAATGATTGGGCCGAAGGCCGATTGATATGAACGATTGGGCCGAAGGCCGATTGACATGAATGATTGGGCCGGAGGCCGATTGATATAAGTGATTGGACCGAAGGCCGATTAAGATAGATGAGTGGGTCGAAGGCCGATTGACATAAATGATTGGGCCGAAGGCCGATTATTGTACTGTTTCAATAATTGTTTATGTTACTGTCTTATTTGATATTATTCACTAGGCAATCGCTCACGCTCATTCATGTACATGTAGGTGAGCCAGGGGACGTCCGAAATCAGCCCCGGTGAAATTGTGAGAAACAGTCAGAGTTTTGAAGAGTCAACCCCAAAAGTCTCACGCATGAGACTGACTTCGCCTTTTGCATTTTGTTTTATGCTGTTATGTTGGCAAGTCTTCGTATATGTCTGTATATAGTCACCTTGGGTTGACTTACTTTTGTATGATCCTGTATGTACAATGTTTTGTATTAGTACATAATCTGCTGTGAGTTATTAGCATATAAATGTTTGAAATATTATGGTGTGCATATAAACACAGCTCTATGGACAAAGTTTTAAATTGCTTCCGTTTGGCCCCTTTTACTCTGATGAGTTTTGACTTATTCAAGATTGAAGCCGTAGGTAATCTCAGGATTACTGGCCGGTTATGGCCCTAACCCATAGGGGTGGGTTCGGGTCATGACATCTTAAGTCCTCTTTTGTCCTCCCAGGAGCTCGGCTATCTCCTGCTTGCAGTCTTTTTGGTGCACTACTTTCATCTTCATGGTGAGTCCTCTTCGACCCCTCTCCATGAGTTGTGTCGAAGCACAACGCCTGCCCCTGAACATGCTGATGTTCTTTGGGGTCTACTTTCTTTGTATGATGCGTCCTCCGTGACTCTTCTCTTTTTGGCTCCCTTCGTCCGACCTCCCTGGAAGGTCGGTGAGAGTGTTTTTCGCTCCTGTTGTGCTGAGGGGCTATAGGGATTGTTTTTTGCCCTCCCTTCTGGGCATTGGCTGCTGGAATTGGCGTGTCCTGTAATGGAAACGGCGGCTACATGACGTTATTTTGCATCATGAAATTGACGACCGACTGCAGGTCTGCCAATTTGTTTGCCATCTCCTTCATCTCTTCGTCCCTCTGCAGGCATCTATCCTTCCATACCTGGAGGTCATCTTCGTTGTAATAGCCACTTCGATCTGGTTTCTTTGGTGCGTCGCTAGTCTAGCTGACGTCCTTCACTCCGTGATTCTGGTCACGAGTTTCTGCATTGTATTCGTCTCCCGTGACATCCAGGTCAATAGGTCTCCCACTCCCAGCAGGAGTGTCGTCCCCAATCTTTTCTTTCTGTCCGTTGCTGGCCATCTATTCTTCTATCTTCCCACAGACGATACCAAATTGTGTGAGTGATTTTCTGACCACACTGCCCGCTTAGTAACCAGCTGGAGAGCACCGGCAGAATAGATGGCACCTGGCTGACCTGCAACAGAAAGAGAAGATTCCGGCGGTGGTTCGTCCACCCGGAGGCACTCCAACGATCAAGTCAGTATATCTCTCAAAGATAAATCAAGTGCTAAACTCACAAGCTTGAGTATCAAAAGCATAAATTGCGTACTTTAGACCCACGGGGGTGCCTCTCTTTTTATAGTTTACTCCCTACTAGTCCCACTAGAAGCCTGACTTCTATGGACTCTCATTCAGTGCTTACTTTGGACTCTACAAGAGATAAGGATAGACTCCCTAAGAATACTATCCTTATCCATCTTGAAGTCTTTCTTCATTTTAGGACTCTTGTCCCTTATCCGCTTATCTCGGGTTCCGACATCTTCGGAGACAACCTCGGCAACACCGAGATCACCTCGGCATAACGACCAGGACACGTGGCACCTCGGATGACACGTCGGCGTCACCTTGCCACGTGTTGGTACTCAGAAAATATGTCCCCACACTAACTCATATGATAATTTTTTATGGATGGTGAGTCCAAGAAAAAAAAAAACAGGGGGAAATTACTGTTCAATTGTAAATTTCAAAACAATTATTAAACATTAATGAAAAAATGAATATAACTATTCCCAATCCCTTTTGTTTTAAGTTGAATTAGAAAATTCGAATCATAAAAACAAAATTGATCTTTGTTTGTAGTCAAGCTTTTTCACGTATGCAATCTTCATCAATACATGTAAATGGTTTGAGAGAGAGAGAGAGAGAGAGAGAGAGAAGGAGAGAGAGACCAATCCTTTTTTTCATTTACTGAAACTCAAATAACATAAATGTGTTTAAGAATTATTCAACAACACAAACTACGTGAGAATTTCTCATAACAAGTACCAAAAAATAACACTCGACGGGCACTCATCTGCAACATTTTTACACCATGTAAAATGTCTCCAATAAAATTGAAGAGAAGATTTATAAGATCAAGCATGCCCTTCCCAGTTTTGGCGTCATGTGTCTTTTTCCAACGCCAGATCCATCGGAGTATCCATGGGGCCAACTGAAAAAACAAACAAAAACAAGCCACCACATCACATTAGACCTTCAATGAAAATTAGATTTGAACAAATGACATCAAGGGCTACTTTTAAATTCAAGTGTCAAACAATTATATTCTCAAAAAAATGTCTAGCACTTATTTGTACTCTAACAAGAAACTGTAATAATATATATATATATATAGAGGAGAAGAGAGAGAGGGTTTAATGGTTTAAATTGAAAACCACTGCTCTGTTCTCGAAAGGGTTTAATGGTTTAAATTGAAAAACAGATCAAAATATTAGAATTTAAATTGATAAAATTAAAAAATGAAAATTTATTTTCTTGCAAGACTTACATTATGGATTTTTTATTTTTTATTGTTATCGTCCCAAATAAAATATACAAAAATAATACAATTACATTTTTCCTTATAGATAATGGATTAAAAATTAGTGGGTGTTTGGAGTTTGCTTATTTGGTGAATTTTTTTTTCGTCTTTATTGATTTTTTTTTTTAAATTCAAAAAATTTTAAATTTCTAGATTTAGCTTGACAAAACGAATCGAAAATGAAAAAAAATTATAAAAAATCTAAAAATGAAAAAGATAAATAAAAAATAGTAAACTAATTTTTTTACTTTATAAATTCATCTACAAAAGCCAGATCAGGAAAAAAAAAATTGACTTAATTTTGAAAAAAAAAAATCAATATAGAAAAAAAATCAAAAAAATAAAATTGACTTATTTAGTTTACTCCAAAGAAAAACATGAAACTTAAAATTGGTATTAGGTTTATGGATAATCTTAATTTATTATGAAAAATATATGAAAAAAATATTTGTCAAATAAAGTCTATAAAAATAGGTAAAATAAGTATAATTTAAATTAGGTTTAAATTTGGGAGCTTTTTTGATAAATTCACTTTCTAAGAGTTTTATTCCATCCAACCCATATTCTTTTGACTATTCCATTAGGTCCTATTTGAGATAAGAAGACCAAATACCCTTTTCATCTACTTATGTTCCATTTAGTTCACATTATTTTTTATGCTTCAATAAGTCCTATGGGTGACATAATTACCAAAATACCCCTAATGTGAATGTTCACACCGTCAATGTGAATGTTCATATCGTCAATGTGTAGGGGCCCGGCCCATGTCGATTCTCGTGGGTGCCCGGAAAAATTCGAGTCGGGCCGGGGCGGGCCTAGCCCATTGACAATGTGAATATTTACATTGACATGTTAACATTCACATTAATAGGAGTGTAAAATTGGCCCGCGTCCCGTGGCGCCGCGGCCCATGGGCGGCCCGTTGACAATGTGAATATTCACATTGACATGTTAACATTCACATTGATAAGAGCATAAAATTGGCCCGCGGCCCATGGGCGGCCAAAAGCCCGCCCGCGGCCGGGGCGGGCCCGGCCCGGCCTGTTGACAATGTGAATATTCACGTTGACATGTTAACATTCACATTGATAGGAGTGTAAAATTAGCCCGCGCCTCGTGGTTGCCCGAAACCCGCCCACGGCCCGGGGCAGGCCCGGCCCGGCCCGACCTGTTGGCAATGTGAATATTCACATTGATATGTTAACATTCACATTGATAAGAGTATAAAATTGGCCAGCAGCCCAGGGCTGGCCCGGCCCGACCCGTTGACAATGTGAATATTCACATTGACATGTTAACATTCACATTGATAGGAGTGTAAAATCAGCCCGTGCCTCGTGGCTGCCTGAAACCCGCCTACGGCCCGTGGGCGGCCTGGGGCGAGCCTGGCCATTTTTTTTTAATTCTTTTAATTTTTTCTACCAAAATTTTATTATTTTCTACAAAAAAAGACACTAGGCCTCGGCGCGGGCCTGGCCTCGGATCGAGCCTTGAATGGGCCTTAACCGGGCCGATGGACCGGGCCGGGCTTCAAAGTGATGGCCCAGGCCCTAGCCTAGGGTCTCGGACTAGGCTCGAGCCTGGGCCCAAACAAGCTTTTCTCAGGTCGAGTCGGGCCGGCCCACGGGTCAAAAAATTAGGCCCAGGCCCTAGCCCTGGCACAAGGGTATTCGGGTTTTGGATGGGCCGATGGATCGAGCCTCGGGTCGGGCCGGTGGGCCTGGGCCTAGCCTCGAGCTTAGGTCAGGCCTGAGCGGGCCTGGCCATTTTTTAAATTCTTTTTAATTTTTTCTACCAAAATTTTATTATTTTCCACAAAAAAATACATTGCGCCTCGAGCGGACTGGGCCTCGGATCGAGCCTTGGATGGGCCTTAAGCGGGCCGATAGGCCGGGCTTCAAAGTGATGACCTAGGCCCTAACTTAGGGTCTCGGACATGCTTGGGCCCGGACCCAAACGAGCCTGTCCTGCGCCGTGGGCGAGCTTCGGGCAGCCCACGGGCCGCGAGCCAATTCTACATTCCTATCAATGTGCATTTTAACATGTCAATGTGAATATTCACATTGTCAACGGGCCGGGCTGGGCCTACCCCGGGCCGCGGGCAAGCTTCGGGTAGCGGGCAAATTTTACACTCCTATCAATGTTAATGTTAACATGTCCATGTGAATATTCACATTGTCACGGGTCGGGCCAAGCCCGCCTTGGGCTGTGGTAGGTTTCAGGCCGCCCATGGGTTGCGGGCCAATTTTACACTCTTATCAATGTAAATGTTAACATGTCAATGTGAATATTCACATTGTCAATGGGCCGCTGGCCAATTTTATACTCTTATCAATGTGAATGTTAACATGTCAATGTGAATATTCACATTGTCAACAGGCCGGGCCGGGCCTGCCCCGGGCCGCCTACGAGCCGTGGCGGGTTTCGGGCAGCAACGAGGCGCGGGCTAATTTTACACTCCTATCAATGTGAATGTTAACATGTCAATGTGAATATTCACATTGTTAACAAGCCGGGCAGGGCCTGCCCCGGGCCGCCCACGGCCATAGGTGGGTTTCGGGCAGCCACGGGGCGCGTGCTAATTTTACACTCTTATCAATGTGAATGTTAACATGTCAATGTGAATATTCACATTGTCAACGGGCCGGGCCGGGCCGGGCCAAGCCTGCCCCGGGCCGCGGGCAGGCTTTTGGCCGCCCATGGGCCGCGAGCCAATTTTATACTCTTATCAATGTGAATGTTAACATGTCAATGTGAATATTCACATTGTCAACGGGCCGGACCGGGCCCGCCCCGGGCCGCCCATGGGCCGCGGGCGGGTTTCGCGCCGCCACGGGACGCGGGCCAATTTTACACTCCTATTAATGTGAATGTTAACATGTCAATGTGAATATTTACATTGTCAACGGGCCGGGCCCGCCCCGGCTCGCGGGCGGGTTTCGGGCCGCCCACGGGCCAATTTTACATTCCTATCGATGTGAATTTTAAAATATGAATGTTCACATCATAAAATTGCTAACCGTTCAAAAAATATTTATAAGGGTATCAAAATTAAATATAAGGGCATAAGTGTCCAAGAAAATAGTGTAAATCAAGAAAAAAGACTTTATGGAATAAAACTATATATACATGGGACTAAGTGGGTTAAAAAATTCCTTCATGGATTTCTTGGGTTAAAACACTTCTAAATGGGATTTATCAATAATTTTCCCGTTTAAATTTGTATAGAACTCTATAGGTAATAAAAGAATATAAATCTATGAAAACACTAATTAGTAAAATTTATATGAAATTTGAGTTGTATAAAACTCTATAGGTAATAAAAGAAATATAAATCCATAAAAACACTACTTTTAAAAGATATATAAATCCATAAAAATACTATTTTTAATAAATATATATATATATATATATAGATAGAGAGGATTGAAACAACCTCACTGCTCTGTTCCGTCTCTATACTGCTTTGAAAGGGTTTTGTGTTTTTGCGTAAATCAATCGATGGGAATGAGTATGGCAGCAATGGATGCCTGGAAGAAGAAGTTGGAAGCCATAGATGATATATTCACCGTGATTGATTCAGCCATCAACGTCGCAGCGTGGTATCGACCCAATGATTTTTTTGAGCGAAGAGACAGAATCGCTGAGAAACTCTATGTAAGGCAGCCCATCAGAGGAGGTTACTGCGGTACCCATGATGATGATGATGATTCTTTGGATATGGATTTGAATGATGGAGATGTTGATTGGTTGAATGGGATTGTATCAAAGCTGGTGAAAGACTCTGCTTTGGATACAGAAGAAGAGCTAGGAGATTATTTTTCTGATTCTGAGATCGATCATGATGATGATCATCACCGTCACGATCATGATCTCCCAATCCCCACACACGGCAAAGGAAAGCAATTGTCTCTCGTTCAGAGCGCATTATTACAATCACCGAAGAGAAAGAGAAGCACCGAGTCTGAGAACAAGAAAGAGGAGCAATGTTCTGTCCCTCAGGATTTTGCAAAGTGTCCTAGGCAAAGCACCGAGATCAGCAAAATCAATGCATTATTACAATCACCCAAGGAAAAAGAAGCACCGAGTCTGAGAACAAGAAAGATGAGCAATGTTCTGTCCCTCAGGCGATTGCAAAGTGTCCGAGGCAAAGCACCGAGATCAACAAAATCAGTGAACCGGCCAAAGTGAAAGTGAAAGAACACAAGTCTATATGCTTCAATGATGCAGAAGCTTATGAACTGAAGATGGAAGCCACGAAGAGGAAACTCCAACAAAGGTACAAGCAAATTGAAAGGGCAAAGAAGAAGATACGGGTGGTACAGGCTTGAAAGACAGCAATTTTTTGTATTAACACATCTGTGAACCTCTTACCCTCTCTGCAAAACTTCTCCATAGATAAGCCACATTTTTTTGTACCTCTTTTAAATTTCATATCCAAAATTTAATGGAATTAATTAGAAGAGACAAGGAACAATTAATCATTAAAAACCTCAATTTAGGGAATATGATCGGATCAACATATTCAATTACTACCATACAAGAGGCTTCATCCTTAACCTTAGCTAATAATTTCACTACTCATAATTATTTTAACATACACATTGAAATCAAACATGAAAATAAAACTTATAACTAAAAGGAGAAAATTACATCAAAATACAAGACCGAGCTCCACTTCTTTTCAAAAAACTCCCCCCTTTCTCACATTCAGTTCATCCCATTTATAGAGCTCACTACACACTCCTGAAACTGTCTAATCTTTAGAAGCCGGTATTATTGAGATTTTGTGGCTGAAATTGTTGAAATTTGATGCATCGATTTCCATTAATAGATCGCACGACTTCATTTGCATATGCGTTCAGTCTTCAATTCAGAGATTATGTTCACGAGCCTGAGGAAATGATTTTATTGCACCTGCATAATTGCGTAGCTAAGTCAATAGAGTGGTTGGAAACTTTTTCTTTTCTTTCTTGTTTTTTTAATATATATATATATATATATATATATATATATATAGAAACAAACAAACAAACAAACGGGTGACTTTCATTTTTTTATTATATTTTCTTTATGTTATATTATAATACTAGAGTATGCCCGTGCCTGAAGGCACGGTGCAAATAATATTGGTATACATATTTTACAAAAATCAATTAACATAAATTATTAATATTGGTATCACATCCTTT
This sequence comes from Camellia japonica, assembly GCA_030407325.1. Taxonomy (NCBI): domain Eukaryota; kingdom Viridiplantae; phylum Streptophyta; class Magnoliopsida; order Ericales; family Theaceae; genus Camellia; species Camellia japonica. The sequence goes on from JAPPVO010000031.1 coordinate 35,745,937, forward strand.
ATAAAAAAATCAATTCAAAATGATAATAATTTCACTGCTATAAAAATTAATTATAATAAATCAGTTCAAGATGACAATAATTTCACTGCAATATAAAACTCTACACATAAGACTTCCGCCACCATCTACGGCAATACCACCGCCGGCCGTGACTTCAGCAAGTATCGTACGATGGTGGTTCGTTTAAGTAAAAATATAATTTATCAAATTCATTGCTAAAAGTCAAAATGTTTGAGGTGACATTTTTTCTCATTTTTCTTTCTCAAATTCTCATATAATTCTCATATATATATATATATATAATAATGTATTTAAACAATGTCACCTCAAACATTTTTTTGAGTCGTATGTATTTAAATATTTTTTTTGATTAAAATAATATTAAAAGACAAAATGAGTTAAAATAATATCAAATTCATAATTATTTTACATTTTTTTTCTCATATACATCATATCTAATTATAAAAAAATTTAATAATCTTGCTAAACATAATTATTTCCTTTTCAAATGTCAAGTGTCAATGGTGGTGGACAGTCACGAAGCGGAGGCGGCAATGAATCCCTTCTTTCGTTCATGCTTTCTCTCTATTTTTTTTTTCACTCTATTTTATCTTAAATTTGTGATTTGATTTTGTTAAATCATAAGAAATCAACACCAATTTCAAAAGCTTTTTTCAAAACCATAAAAAATCAACACTCATTTTCCATTAAGAAATTAAATCCATTCCATAAATCAAACTGAAAATAAATATATATTTCTAAAATCAAAACCCATTTTATAAAGATCAACTATTATTTCAGACCTAAAACTTTTTAAAAAATTAAATCCAAATCCATAAGCTGCATAAAAAAAAATCTATATAAATAAAAAACAAACAGAGCACACAAACAGCAAGATAACACAAAATTTTAACTAATTCCTTAAAACACCCCTGTAATTATTGAAACTTGTCAAATAAAATTAAATCCCACTTATTTTTATGTGTAAACTTTAACATAATTAGTCATTGGAGGTGCATTAAAAAATTAAGAGAAGAAGGTGACAAAGAATATGCTTCGGATATATCTCTCTATACATGGAAAACATGGATGAGTCAATTCTCAAAAGAGGAAGATAAACATTGGTCAGTGGGGACAAATCAAAAAATAAATAAATAAATAAATAAAAATGAGTTTCACATTCCAATTATTCCTTATCCAAACAACCCTTATCTACTAAAGCCAAACTTAGCCAGACGTATCGCCCCACCACACCACATCCCTTCTCTCTCCTCTCTCTCTAGATTTCATCCATGGCTGCCTCTCTTCCCATTTTCCTTCTATTCTCTTTCACTTTCCTCTCACTTTCTCTTTCTCTCAGAAACCCAGTTCACAAAACATTGGTATAGTCCTTCCAGTGATCAAAGATGTCTCAACACTCAAATATGTGACCCATATGCATCAAACAGTCACATAACACAGTGGATGTGATTTCTCTCTCTCCAAGTCAGCGTGACAGTGTGTAGGGAAAGAAGGGAGAGTTAAAAAGGCAGAGATGAGAGTGGAGAGCTCTCCATAAACGTTGGGAGTAGCCTGATATCGATCCATCGATAGCAACGGCGATGATGAGCGGTGGCAGTGGCGATGAGCAGCAGCGGTGGAGATGATTGGAGAAACTGGCGTTGTGCGGTGGCGATGACTAGGAGGTGATGATAAATAGCACCATGGCTGGGTCGCGAGAGAGTCGTCGGAAAGAGATATATCACCGTCGGAGAGGGAAGTAAGGCAGAGAGAGAGAGAGGGTGGGTGTTTTGAAATTTGAAAATTGGGAGTGAGACTGAAAGATAAAGAGAGGAGAGTTTATAGAGAGTTTGATGAGCGTGGGTGTTTTGAAACTTGAAAATTGGGAGTGAAACTGAAAGAAAAAAAGAGGAGAGTTTATAGAGAGAGTTCCATGAGCGTGGGTCTCTCTTCCGTAGGGAGTGGATGGGTGTGTTTTGAAATTTAAAATGTGAAAAGGTGAGGTGCGACAGATGAGAATGGGTGGTTGCAAAGTTTGTGGCTCTTGGGCGGGAAGTTCAGGTAGAGTGAGAGAGAAGGTTTTCATCTCAACTGTCCATCTAAATACAGAAATGAATCATGACCATTAAAATGTCCTAGTAGGACAATTGTCTCTAGGATAAATTCAAAAACACTCTTCCCTTATTATATAGAAGATTATAATATATATATATATATAAGAAAATATATCATTTATAATAATTTGTATACAACACTCAAAATATATAAAAATACTCAAAATCACACAAAATTATAAAATAAAACTCGTTATTAGACTAATAAAGTGTATATTAGCGAGCTAAATATGTAACGTTATGGCACTTATCATCTTCCATTTTTTTTTATTTTACAATGCTTCAATGGTGTTGTGATTGAAATTGGGTGCATGCTTTGTTGAGAGTCATCACTAACTCTCCTCACTCTCTAGAATCTTCTCTCTAGAATATTCTAGAAGTTTCCACATGAATCTAGAATACTCTGGAAAGATCTAGAAAATTCTGGAAAGACCTAGAGAAATCCGGAAGATTCTATAATATCCTAGAAGGTTTCGGAACATTAAAGAAGTTTGGAGAAAACTAGAGAAATCTAGAAAGTTCCGGAAGGTTATAGAATATTTTAGAGAAAAATAGAAAGCTCTAATATGTACTAAAGTAATCTAGATTGTTCTAGAGTGTAGGGAAAATATGAGTGTATTCTATAAACAAAGTTCTTCAACTAGTATAAATATGAGATGAGTGCATGTACTAAGCAAATGGACAATTGGACAATTGAGTGAAAGAAAAGTGAGTCCAAAGTGAGTTGTCAAGCACTATCTAGTGTAAGGTGTGTAATGACCCTCATCCTCGTCTTAGCCATGTTCATGTGCATCTACATGATTTTGTTTTGTTAAGCTTGCATTTGTAGATTTTGACTTGTTTTGCCTAAAGTAAAGGTTCTTGTCTTGTTTTGTGCTAACATGTTTTGCCTAAGTATTATATGCATGCTTTGTTCCTTGCTTGGTGTGTTAAGCCTAGGTCACACCCTTGAACCTCTTATACCTAGGACCATCTTGGAACCGCTTTGGTTGACCTCCACCTTCACCCTGGCATATTGGCCGAGATTTCATTTTCTAGGCCGAGATGTGTATCATCTAGGCCGAGATGTTATCATCTAGGCAACCAACATCCTTGATCCTTGCACCTAGTGATCTTGTCCCTAGACTGGTATGACCTAGGCCGAGGTGTGGCACATCAAGGTCGAGGTGTGGCACAGCTAGGCTGAGTGTTATCCTTCCTAGCCGAGATCATGGAGACCTTACTTGCCGAAGCCTATGTCTTGATCCGAGGTCATTGCCTTGTCAGAGTGACCTTGTCACCTTACTTGTCATACACATTTTGTCATATCATTGTCTTGTCATTCTGTCACCTTTTGAGGAGATCCAATCCGGTAGTGCCACGTGTCCTAGCAGAGGGTTAAGTCAGCCGGCAGTAGAGAAAGCATATCATTTGCTATATGTCTTTGTTCTTGAGAGAGAAGTAGATTTCCAAGCTTGATCCTTAGAGTTTAAACCGTTTGATCCGTGTTTTGAGGTTAGAATCTTGATCTTCTCTGGTTGTTCTTTGTATATATAATCACATTGCATGATCTAGCATGATACATGAGCCATGCATTGATTTAAAGATGTTTTTGAAAGAAAAAGTGATGTTCATGTGTTCTAGAGGAAAAGCCTTGTTTTGATCCGAAAGTTTGTAACAAGTTCCATATTTTTGTGTTTGTTTTCATGGAATCTTCAAGTATGGGTACCCAGGTCCATGTTTTTGAACTCATCTCATGAAATCTCAGATTTTGAATAAAGAAGTTATGATTTTAGCATTCATGTTCTTTAAAAGGAAACCCAAATTTCCAGACTCCATTTGCCTAAGTGTGGTCACTGAGACCCACTCTTGCCTAGATCTCACACCTAGGCCAAGCATCGTATCTCACCTTGGCCTACCTTGCATGATCACTTGCACCTTAGCCTATCTTGCATGCACACCTAGGCCGACCTTGGTACACCCTTGCCGGCACCTTGTAACACCTCGGCAGACAACTGCTCACCGAAGCCTAGGTGACCACACCTCGGCCAAGAGGTGTGGAACCTCGGCCAAGACCTCCTGAGTTCACCCAGCTAGTTCATTTTTGCCTAGATCATATCTGTGCATCCATTCCAAGACCTGGTTGGTACCCAGCATGTTTTCCCTAGATGAAAAACAGTGATTTAACTCCTAGCACATGTTTTACTTTGTCTTGACTTGGTTTTGGAAAGAAATGTCGAGATCATTTTCATTCATGTAAAGCTTGTTTTAAGGATGCATTGCACAACCATCTTTGAGCATTCCTTCTTGTCTTCTTGAAGTGTATTCAGTAGACTTCATTATGTATTTGTAGGTCTTGGATCCTTGCCTTAATCCCTACACCCGAAGAGCTATGTGAGTGGTATTTTTAATAAAGCTATGTTATAAAGTTTTGATAAAGCTTTGCTTCATTTTGGAAAAGTATTTGATCAAGCATGAATGATTGTCCTCTAATTTTTGTACCAAGTATTATGTTTGTTTTGATGACATTCTTGGAAAGTCCTTAGTGCTAAGGGACTATAATGCAACTAGTACCCTTGTTTGAGATATCTCCCTTGCCACCGATGGCCTTGTACGGGTGGGTTTGTCTAATCGATTCCGGGTTGATTATTCCCTTGTTTTGTCAGGAATGTCATCCCTTGTATTATGTAGATGTTATTAAACATCCCAAGAAGATTTGAAAGACTTTGATTGATGAACTTGATTCATCCCATGTTTTGTTACAAGCTATGATATGTATCGTTTTGATAAAGATCTTGGATATCATTCATTCAAACCTTTATTAATTATATCATTCACTGAATATCCAAGCTCACCCTTCCCTTTATATATATAGGTGGCAAGCAAGAAGGCGGTGACGCCTAAGATGTTATGTGCAAGATGTTTTGATTCATGTATTGTATCATCTTGAAGATTATGCTTCTTAGCTTTGTATTCCATGTCTTTTGTATATGTCGGCTTAAGAAGCCTTTTGATCAAGATGTAATATTTAGTTTTGTTTCATTTGTATTCAAGTTGTAAACCATGTTAAGATGTATGTCATTTCATTTGATCTATGCACAGCTCTTATAGACTACTTAGATTTAAATTTATTGCTTCCGCACATGTAAGCCCCATATGTATACTCTGATTGTGTGTGACTTTGTAAGTTGGCCTTTGGTAATCTCAGATTACTGGCCATCATGGCACCATTCTACTAGGGGTGGAATGGGGTCGTGACAAAGGTGTCTCAAGGTCTTGTGTGAGGAAGACACAAAGTGTGAGTGCTTGAATGTACGTGTGAGTGGATAAGTGAAATGTATTAGTGTGTGATTGTGTACAAGTGTTTTGTGTACTAGAGTGTTATCAATAAATGTTGTATTTCTGGGTCGATTAGTGTCTCAAACTCAACATACTTCACTTAATCATCCATTCTTTGTTGTCCTAGAGGATATGAACTCTGTGGTGAAGAGTTGCCATGACTTATATAGATTAAAAGGCAATTCGTTTTGATATCCTAGGTGTGATACTTTATAATTAACTTGCGTTTAAAATCTTGTTCCCCAACAACTTCTTATAGAACATTGAGTCATATATATTCAGGGACTCGATCATATATGGTGGTGAGATCATTAAAGTTGGTGCTAATTCATTAATGGCAGTAGTGTCAATCAACGCAAGTTCTTGACTTATGAGATTGGCAAGTGAGGGTCCTATTGGCCACTCTTGAAAAATTTGACTCTATCTCTGCCTATGTCTCTTACTCTCTTCTTCCAAAAGTGGTGCTTCAGGAAGCAAGTGCAACAACTACAACATCATTTGAAGAACCATTCTACATTGAAGAACCATTCTACGATGAAAACTTACATTTTTCTCTAGAGGACTTGAATTTATTACTGTCAAATGGTGACAAGACTCTTCCTTGATAGAAACATGATGGTTATTGTTTGGAATGTTGGTAATAGTTGTGGTGTGTATATCTATCACTGGGATTCAAAGTGTATTTTTTTTAGAGAAATGCTACTTATCAGTAAAGCACTCTTCTTTTTTATCTTGTTGGGTCTTGTTGTTTAGCTTTGTTGATTTTTTTGTTTTTATTTTTAATTTTGATTTTAAATTTTTTCTTTTTGTGAGTTGGTAGGTATCAACTTGTCTAAGGTAGGAATTAGGTTTTTCTTTTTTGTACCTCTTTTAAAAAAAAAAAATTATTAGCAATGTAAAAGAGCAATTTTATTGATGGATAGCAATGAAATGCATTACAATCAACAAAAACAATAGGGAAAATAAGAAAACATAGCAAGATCACCTGTAAAAACAAACACACATACAAAAAGGGTTGCCGCCCTTCAAGTTTGCGTGCATTTGTGTTTGTTTTTCCCATTAAATAAATTTGGAGTTACGAAAGTTTAGACTCTTTACAAGTAATTTGTGGTTGGAGAATGAATTATAGTCCTCATGACCATATAGACCAAAATGAATGTCCTGCCGTAATTTGATAATTTTAAGAGATGAAAAATACACTATTCTCAATTTTATACAAATATGAATAATTAGATAAACATGTCATTCTGAATCTATGGTTTGTTGGGTATTTTCTTCTTACTAAAAGGGTTTTTGTTTTTTTATGAGATGTGAAAGATTTAAGAAAGGGATAAAGGTGGAATCAGAAAAATCTCTCAGAAACAACTCTCATGCTAACAGAGACAATATTAATGCCCACCCTAGACCCCCAAAACTCTATTTTACAATTTTGAATTCCTAACCCCCTTCAATTCATGTATAACAAAAGTCATTCACAAAATAATCTCTAAGGCTGTGTTTGGATGATCGATTTGAGTAAGGATTTTGAAAAGAAAAGGAAAAAGATGAGGGAGATGCGAATGAAACATAAGCTAAATTTTTTCTCCATTTCTCTTTTCTTTTTTAAATCCCTATATCAAAATTCATAAATCCAAACATAGCGTATTTGAAGTAGTGACTCTGTGTCAACTATTTTGCATCTTCATTAGTTGTAAACACTATGATATTTCTAACTCATATGATAATTTTTTATGGATGGAGAGTCCAAGAAAAAAGAAAACAGAAAAAGAAAAAGAAAAAGAAAAACAGGGTGAAATTACTATTCAATTGTAAATTTAAAAAAATTATTACACATTAATGAAAAAAATGAATATAACTATTCTCAATCCCTTCTATTTTAAGTTGAATTAGAAAATTTGAATCATAAAAACAAAATTGATCTTTGTTTTTAGTCATGCTTTTTCATGTATGCAATCTTCATCAATACATGTAAATGGTTTGAGAGAGAGAGAGAGAGAGAGAGAGAGACCAATCCCTTTTTTCATTTACTGAAACTCAAATAACATAAATGTGTTTAAGAATTCTTCTATAACACAAACTACATGAGAATTTCTCATAAAAAGTACAAAAAAATAACACCCGACAGGCACTCATCTGCAACATTTTTACACCATGTTAAATGTCTCCAATAAAATTGAAGAGAAGATTTATAGGATCAGGCATGCCCTCTCCAGTTTTGGCGTCATATGTCTTTTCCAACACCAGATCCATCGGAGTATCCTTGGGGCCAACTGAAAAAATAAACAAAAACAAGCCACCACATCACATTAGACCTTCAATGAAAATTAGATTTGAACAAATGACATCAAGGGCTACTTTCAAATTCAAGTGTCAAACAATTATATTCTCAAAAAAAAGTCTAGCAATTATTTTGTACTCTAACAAGAAACTGTAATTTAAAAATGATTTCTAAACAAGCAGCTACTGGGGGCCTTCAAGAAGTTAGCAAGGACCATACTAAAGGTTTCCAATTGAGTGGAAGCTATTCAGAGACAGTATCAAAGTTGAATTCCATCCAAAAGTTACTCATCTTCCAAATATTCCCTTAAGTTTTAGACATGCCTAACAGAAACTATGGCCTTTTTATTTTCCAACTAAACTAAATATGATAAACAGAGAGAATGTTTTGAATGCTCTCATAACTGAGAGAACTGTTTGAACTATACACGTGAGCCCTGGCAATATGCAGTCAAGAAATCACAACATACACAACGGCTGCAAAATCAACACAAAAACCCATGTTGACAGGTTATTGCCTTAGAAAGGCAAAAAAATTATGGAAAGTGAAAGTACTAGAAAGTATAATCAATGAAAGAAAAATGAAGAGAGAAGTAACTTTTCAATAAGCATTTGGTTGGGTAGCAAGTTTGTCCAAGATGTTATTTGAATATAATGAAATTTAAAATTTTATTGTGCGTATATTAACCTCATCCATATGTCTACAAGACAAAAGTTAAATATAATCGAGCAGCTTAGGAAGGTGCCACTCACTTGATTTTTCCCCTCAACAATCAAACAATTTTGAGAGCGAATGACATGCTTAACAACTCCAGTCCCACCTCTATCTTTACCCCTGGTTACCATCACCTGCAAATTAAGAGAGGGAAACATTCATTTAAGATGAGAACAGGGCGGAGAATAGAGCCATACAGGTACAAAGAGGAAAATAATCCTCTCTCTTTTTCTTATGTTATCTCCTTTGAGAATCTTCCAATGGTGTATGAGTTTCTGAGCTGCTCTCCAACACATTTCAAATTAAAGTTATAATCAAGGATTAGCCAAGTAGTATTAGCATTTAGCAGTATTAGCATGACATGGCTAATAATTATTTTAACCAGTAGATGGTCAAAATTAAATAATAAAATTGAAAAGAACATGTCAATTTGCTAAGCATATGAGATTGCAAGTCTAATTCCAATGGAAGCCACTCTTTGCAAATCATATAAAGGTAAGAGCTAAACCTAGCCTACCCCCCATCCCAGCACACCCCAGTGTAATGGGATTGTTCCGGGTAATGCTTTTAAGATCATAGTTTAAAACCCACATTATGTAACGTTCTGCACTAAAAATGGTATAAAAATTTGGACTTGGTTGGGTTATATTCCAAATCTCCCATAGCTGTGTGATTGTGATGCTAAATGTCATGGAACATAAAGCTGATAATCAATTTCTCTTTACAGTGGTGGAAGCTAGAACAACTGAAGAATGTATACTTTAACAATAAAGGAAAATTCAAGTATAAATTGAAAACATCTGAACACACCATCATCATAACCACACACACAAACTTTATTCAACACAATAATTAGTAATTTACTTTGAACATCAATGTGAGCCGCAATAATTAAAGGTTGAATTGGGAAACAAGCAAAATTAAGATTTACTGACATAAAAACCAAGACTTTTTACTGATTTTTTTTTTAAATTCAAAAAATTTTAAATTTTCTAGATTTGGCTTGACAAAACGAATCGAAAATGAAAAAAATTTATAAAAAATCTAAAAATGAAAAAGATAAATAAAAAATAGCAAACTATTTTTTAATTTTTTTTTTTTACTTGATAAATTCATCTACAGAAGACAAATTAGAAAAAAAAAATCAATATAGAAAAAAAATCAAAAAAATAAAATTGACTTATTTAGTTTACTCCAAACAACCCTTAAAAAATCAAATCAATCGATGGGTTAATTATTAGAAGAACATGTATACTATTAAATCTCACAAGTGTTTGTATAGATCAAAAAATCGTAAAAAAAAAGTGACATTTAGTGATGTTTTTCATAATCTGTTGCTAAAATCAAGTAGGGTGTTATGTTGTTATCTAAATTAGTTTATTATCTGTATAGGATAGTTGGTCAGTGATTCATGTGACTATCTCTTGAGATTACAAGAAATTCAGAGGTTTAAAATTTGAGTCAATAGAGTAACTGTGACTTTACTAACCTAAGATTGAGTTATCTCACAGATTAACAATCCAACGAACTCCTCAATCCCTAAACAAGCATAACCTTAATCTTTATTTTTCTAAAATAAAATTTTTGTTTTACTAAAAAGTGGTCACCTGCCGTCTATCTTTCTTTTCATTTTTTTTTTTGGAACTAATAAGAGAAACCTCATAATGGGTAATGGGCAATAATCCGCAGAAAATAAATCTTTTATAGCTAGGTTTTAAGATTTTGTTGTTGAAGTTATTTATTTAAGAGTAGAATTTCTTTTAATCAATGAAATTCTATTATTTATAGTAATTTTGTAAAAATAATTAACTGTTTTATCAATAAAAATCAAATTAACAACACCACAATATCCTGTCCATGAAAACTTTAATAATTCTTCATAGCAATTCTCCTTCTAAAAAAAGACAAGTTTTCAATAATTGGTTGTTAAAAAAATGACCAAAATGGAGGGTATTGAAAGGACAATGAGAGACATAATTGAAGACAAAATGAGACCAAAAATGATGAATGAATATCACGCATCCCCAATCTATATATTATTGGGTGACATATATAATGAGTATATAATTTAATATATATATATAAATAAATAATGAAAAAATTACTATTACAATATGTGTTGTACTGTTCAAAGTGTAATTTTTTTAAAAAAAAATTAAAATTAAAGATTTTAGGGCATCAAATATATATAAATAATTTTACAAATTCTAATCCATTTTCCTTAAATTAAGGCCTTGTTTGCGATAAATTAAAAAAGTCAAAAAGTCACAAAGTTACTAAAAAAAGCTAAAAAGTCTATACTATTCAAAGGTAGCTCGTGGGGAAGCCACGAGGGCAAAATTATTATTTTGTCTTTTGAATTCAACTACTCAAAAAGTTAAAAAGTTAAAAGTCAAAAAGTCAAAAGGGTAAAGTGGTCATTTTGATTTTACTATAATATTTTATTATACATCTTTTCGTAAAAGTGAAAAAGTTATCCTAAACATACATCTTTTTTCTCTGCTTTTTTAATCAAAAAATCAAAAGCGCGCTCATATAGGACATCCTCAACAACTACTAAGTGTGCCGGATAAGTAGATTTACGGCCACCACTCTTAACTAGGCAATGTCATCAGAGAAATTATGAGGTCGGCAAAAGTACCAAGGATGAACTTGTAGGAAAATTATAAGCTTCCACAATTTAGGATGGTAATAATACAAATACACCAATTTTTTAAGGATAAATTATAAACACAATCCCTGAGATTTACTTAAATTACAAATTACTCTCTGTGAGTTTAGAATTACATTATGCCCCCTAAGGTTTCTAATTTCATAACAAATAGGTCATTTTATTAATAAATCATCAAATTAATTAATAGTTTTTAATGATGTTAAAATTGTATTTCAATTAATAATTTAGATAATTTTATTATTGTTGTTGGCTATATATTTTGTACAGACCAATCGTAGCTTAACACGTGGCTTGTGATGGGTGATTTGGGGAATTAATGCAAGTCTCCAATCAGCAATAGACACGTGGCAGTTCATATTGGTAAGGGTGAGTTTGCGTTACATAGAAGCAGTTAGAAGGCGCGGCGTAACATGGCCCAACGGTTACTTAAAAGTTCGAATTCAAATACAGGAGGGAAGCCTAACTGAAGGAATGGCGTAGCGAAGCTGACTGCACGAAGCCATGACCAGAGATCGTGGAAGTGCATTTCGACGGTTAGAAGCCCATTTCGACAGTTACCTTTGGGAAGTATAAATAGAGAAGAAGGCCCTAGAATGATGGACCCAGACTCAGATCTAGAAACCAGTTTATTTATTCATATTTCTTTCCAATTTTACATTTCTAGTTCTTTACATTTCCGTACTTCAATTCCTGTACTACACCTTATTTCTAGGAGTAGTTTCAAGTAGTCGTTACTGTAAACCTTTTCAAGGCTGGGTCATTTCATTGTAAGTTTCTATTTACTTAATGAAATTCAGTTTTTGAATTGTACTTGTTATTTCTTATAAATTTCTCCTAAAACAAGCCACCAGTAAAAGTCCTCTTCAATGAGGCTGAAAGAACTTCAACACAATCGTCTGATAATTGGTTGACAATTAACATTCTGTAAGGACTAATTGATCATTGCTGGCACGCTTAAATTACACTATTACCTCCAACTGCAACCAGTACAACAAGGATGGCCAGTTTTGAATGTACCTATATATGGAAAAAGAGGCCCTCAAGCAAAACCCTGTGTTTGTTCCTCCAGTAATGGTTCAACCAGCACAAATTATGGTTCCTCAAGGGACCAAATTGCTGATATAGTTAGAGAAATGTGTGGACCTATGGCTCGGGGCTTCCAGACACTAGTGTACAAAAAACCTTACCCAGAGTGGGTGGATAGGGTACATGAATATCCAAGGGGTTTAGAATACCAGGTTTTGCCCTCTTTCATGGGAATGGAAACCAGTCAACGGTGGAACACATTGCTTGGTTTATAGGCCAGTGTGGTGAGTTCGCCAATAATGACTACATGAAACTGAGACTTTGTCCAAATTCTTTAAATAGAGCAGCCTTCGTATGGTATATAAACTTTACACCTGGCTCTATCCAAACTTGGTAGCAAATGGAGGAGGTTTTTCATGCCCAACTTTTCCAAACAGAGCTTGAGGTTTCCATGGCAGACTTGGCAAGATTGAGCCAAAGGCCTGATGAGAAGGCTGCTCAGTTTATTACTAGATTTAAAAGGGCACGAAACAAATGTAGGGTCATGCTACCCGAGCCTGAATTTGTGAGATTGCTCAAAATGGGTTGGAGTTTAGGCTTTGAAAAAAGTTTGATTCAATTGAGTTTCGAGACTTAGTGGAATTAACCTATAAAGAGTCCAGATATGAATCTTTACTTGAGGAGGAACAAAATCAAAGTAATGCGTCATATAAGACCTAATATAGGGACCCTAACTATGAAAATGATGCAGCAGAGATCATAAGAAAAGAACCTATGACCTGTGAAGTATTAATTCAAGAAGACAGTACAATAGACCAACAGTTTAAAAAGAAAGACCTTCATAGGAATTATTCTTTTGATTTAACAAAAGCAGATAACATTTTTGATTATTTGCTTGCAGCAAATTTCCTAAAGTTACCAAAGGGAGTTAAGATCCCTACCCCTGAAGAACTAAAAGGAAAATTGTATAAATGGCACAATTCTTGGTTTCATTCAACTAAAAATTGTATTGTTTTTCAAGACAAGATCCAAGAACAGATTCGGAAGGGGAAGCTAAAGTTTCCAGCCAAGACTGAGAAAGTTATGGGAATTGACACCAATCCGTTTCCAGAGATTGGGGAGGCTGCAGCCAATGTTGGCATGCCAGATTTCCAAAACCTATTCTTGAAGGAATTGGAGGAAGTCACTCTGTAAATGCATGTGGCTAGCCAGGCTGCCTTGAAGAAGGACACCTGAAGTTCACCAGCAAGTGGACAAAACTCTGCAGGCCAAAGGGATGCTTCTAGTGAAGAGATACTGGATGATGACTCCCTCGATGCAGTTGTAGTGTAGAGGATGTGTCCTAGATGCATGATGAGTTACAAATGGTGAAGGGGCTCTCAGTTGATGGGAAGTAGTATTATAAAGATGCACAGAAGGATCGAAAACCAGCTAGCACCTACAACAGAAGGCCATATCCAACTGGTCCTAGACAGCATTCATCTTTGGCTGGTGTACTAGACACCAGGATGCAATCAAAGGGTAAGAGGCCTTTGTATGAAACTAGGCCACCCAATTATTACAGGGTAACAACTAGCCTGAAAGGAAGCATGGATTCAGTGCAAGGCATGGGACCAGGACTGATGATTGGTCCGCAAGATTGCTTTGAAGACTGCTTTAAAAAGTGGGACAGCAGATCCAATAGCCAGACCAATGGGCTCATGGGTCAAAAAGTTCCAGATTGGTTTGACATGCAAAACAAAGCGAAAGAAATGCCTACCTAAAGAAAGGCTTTTAGAGACCAGGGAAGAATGATCAAACCTCCCTTGTGGCTCCTAACAATTGGGTGTTATTAAAGAACCTAAAAACAAGGGAGCCAGATATGGTTCTTATGATTTTCAGGTCTCAAAGAAAGAAGATCCAACTAAGATACACCCAATATCAGAGGGATGTAAAAGAAAGTGAAGAGAGCACTTCCATGACACAAGCAAAAGACTAGACAGATGAGGGGATAGGTTTGAAGCCTGTTCCTAAGATCAAGAGGAGTGCCAGCATGGAGCAATTGACTAAAGTTCATGCTAAATTGAGAGCCAAAGAAAGATCCAGTTTAGCAGGCCTCGAGAAGGCCTTAATGGAAAGCATGATGAGACAAATAAAGGGATTGAGCTAGGCCAAGAGAGAACATTGGTTGAAGATGAAATGTTTGAGGCCTTTATGGCTGAACAAACCTTTTTGGTTGATAAGCCAACAGAGATAGATCACTAATAGGCTGCTTCGAAGGAACTTGCTAGCACAAAGGTACCAGAATGCAACATGGAAGATGTTCTGAGGTAGCAGAACAAGCTAATTTGGAAAGGAAACAAGTACAACCAGTAGTTTAGTTTGGCTCATTCCCTCAAGTGCCAGTAAATGTGGCATATGTGCTGCCACAGGAATTCCAGGTTGACGAGGGAAATCAAGAAGGCCAGAAGATGACCCCATTCTAGTTTCTAGTGAAGATTCACAGGCCAGCATGGTTCAAGATGAGTCAGAAGAGGCCAAGCCAAAGGAAACTGATGAAGAAAGTGAAGAGGTAAGCATTAACCTCTCATACCCCTTCGAGTACCCCACAATATCTATGACCCAGCACTTTAAGCCCCTGTACATCAAGGCTTACTTCGATGGGATACAAATGAACAGGGTGTTAGTGGATAATGGTGCAGCAGTAAACCTGCTTCCAAGGTCCTCGTTGAAGAAGTTGGGAAAAAGAAACCCTAGGTTGATCCCAACCAGCACAACCATTGCTGATTTTGCTAGGGATAAACAAATAGCTCAAGGCATTTTGCCTATCAACCTAAGTGTGAGAACCAGAGATTGCATGGTAGCATTCTTTGTTATAGACAGTAATGCCAAGTATAATGCTTTGCTTGGCAGGGATTGGATCCACACCAACAAGTGTGTGTTGTTAGCTCTGTGCAATGGGGTAACAGAGGAAATCAATGTGGATCTGTAGCCTTTTATTGCTTGTGCTGATTTTGCTAAGGTTAAGCTATACACTAAAGGGGTTGTACCACTCAGTGTGCTGAGGAAGCGTGATGGAACAACCGAAGTGACGGCTGATGAGAAAGTAGCACATCTGAAGCACTTAGTCAAGGAGAGTGCTAATGAAGAGTTTGTCACCAAATATGACAATGATGCCTGGTTATAGGCAAGAAGATCAGGACCAAGAAGCCAACCCTTGGCCTTAATCAAGTTTTCAGCATTGGACGTAAGTCAATAGTCTAGAAAGTGCAGGAACAAGATAGGAAAGCCATGGTGATTGGTTAGGAGCAACAAAAGGCCAGGCCTTTGGCCCTTGATAAGTACTATGCATTGGATATTGATACAAAAGTCTAGGAAATACAAGAAGAAGAAGCCTTATGGACAGATTTTGTCTATGGGGGAAAAAGTAAAGATGTTGAACTAGAGAAGGTGGAAGCGGAACAAAATGAAGAGGTTACTTTGAAGGTAAAAGAAGTCAAAAGGGAAGCATCAGTAAGTGCTCAAGTATAGGACCCTTTGGAAGAAGTCAACTTAGAGGAAGGTTCTACACAGCAGCCCACTTACATCAGTGCTTGGCTAAGTCTCATTGACAAGAACCAGTTGTTGGTAGTCCTAAAGTAATATAAGGATTGTTTTGCATGGTCTTATAATGAACTGCCTAGATTGGACATGTGATTAGTGGAACATAGGCTCCTTATGAAGCCTAATTTCAAGCCACACAAGTAGAAACCAAGACAGATGAGCCCAGAAGTGGTTTAAAAAGTGAAAGAGGAGATTCTTAGGCTCCTTAAGGCAGGCTTCATTAAAACAGCTAGGTATGTTGAATGGTTGTCTAATATTGTGCATGTGGTTAAAAAGAATGGCAAGATGAGGGTATGCATCGATTTTAGAAATCTGAATTTGGCAACTTTAAAAGATGAATACCCTATGCCTATAGTTGATCTATTGGTGAACAGTTTAGAGGGCACATGATTTTGTCTATGATGGATGGGCATTCTGGCTACAACCAGATCTACATTGCATATGAGGATGTCCACAAGACAACATTTAGGTGTCCTGGGAATATTGGCACTTTTGAATGGGTTAAAATGCCATTTGGTTTAAAGAATGCTGGGACAACATATCAGAGGGCAATGAATACTATCTTTCATGATCTCTTTGGAGGATACCTAGAGTGTTACATTGATGATATTGTTGTAAAGTCCAATCTATGGAGAAACACCTGGTTCACTTGACAGCAGCTTTCGAAAGAATGAGAAAGTTCAAGTTGAAACTTAATCCTCTCAAATGTGCTTTTAGTGTATCAGCTGGAAACTTCTTGGGGTATGTAGTGCATAAGAAGGGAATACAGATTGATCAGAATAAAGCCAAAGCCATCATTGAGGCCAAACCTCCATCAAATAAGAAAGAATTACAAAAATTCCTTACTCAGGTTAATTTCCTTCGAAGATTTATTTCTAATACTATAAGGAAAACTAAAGTATTTTCTTCTTTGTTAAAGCTAAAAAAATGAAGAAGAGTTTGTGTGGATAGCTGAGCATCAAGTTGCTTTCGAAGGAATTAAAGCCTACTTGGCCAAGCCTCCCGTGTTGATGCCACCAAGAGGGATAAACCCTTGAAGTTATACATTGCTGCAACAGAAGATTCATTGGGAGTTTTTCTAGCTCAGGACAATGAAGAAAGCAAGGAACAAGCAGTTTATTACCTTAGTAGGTTTTTAAATTCTTGTGAATGTAAATACTTAGTTGTAGAAAAGCTGTGCCTAGCATTGTACTTTGCAGCAATAAAATTAAGATATTATCTTTTGCCTACTATTGTCTTGGTAATTGCAATCACAGACTTGGTTAAATACATGTTATCTAGAGCTATACTAAGAGGAAGAATTGGCAAATGGATATTAGCTCTATCAAAATTTCATTTAGAAGATGTCCCCGCAAAAGGTAGTAATAGGACAAGTTTTAGCTAACTTTTTGGCAGATCATCCATGTCAAACAGAAAGCCAAGAGATAATGGACCTTGGTATGGTCAATGTTGAGCCATGGCAAATGTGTTTCGATGGATCAAAAGCCAATGGTTTGGTTGGAATTGGTGTTGTAATTAAATCACCACAGGGGGTAGAAACCACACATGGTTTCAGAGTTGATGAAACTACTTGTTCCAATAACCAAGCTGAGTATAAAGCTTTAATAATGGGACTTGAGATACTTATTGGATTACAGGCTCATGTAGTTGATATATTTGGGGATTCTCAATTGGTAATCAACCAAGTAAAGGGAATTTTTAAATGTCAAAGTGCAAGCATGTTACTATATTATGTTGCTGCATTGCATTTGCTTTCTCAGTTCCAGATAGCCAATTTGACTTATATCCGAAGATTCATGAATCACAAGGCCAATGATGTAGCCCAGAAGGCCTCAAATTTCAGAAGAAATGATGACACCCAAGTGGACATAAGTCAAGCAACATACCAAAAGTTAATACCACCTTTGGCTAAAAGAGGTATCATGGTAGAAGTTAACAAGAATAACTTAGAAGAGCATGATTAGAGACATCCAATCATTCAATATTTAACTGGCCCTTCTTCGAAGGCCAACAGAAAAATTAAATTATAGTCCATGCAATATATAGTATATGGCAATGCTCTTTACAAAAAGGGAGCAGATGGATTGCTGTTGGAATGTTTAGGGCCAAAAGAAGCATTGACTGCTATGGCTGAGGTGCATGAAGGTATTTGTGGTGCCCATCAACCTGGTATGAAGATGAGATGTTTGCTTGAAAGCATTCTTACTATTGGCCAACCATTCTTAAGGATTGCATAGAGTATGCAAAAGGATGCCAGGCATGCCAAAAGTATGGCATGATAAGACATGTGCCAATAGTTGATTTGCATGCAGTAGTGAAGCCATGGCCATTTAGAGGATGGGCAATAGATATGATAGGAAAAATATATCCACCCTCTTCGAAGCATCATTGTTTCATTCTAGTGACCACAGATTACTTCACTAAATGGGTCGGAGCTAAGCCTTAAAAGGCTATGGATCAGACTGAGGTTATTGGATTTATCAGAGAATTAATCCATAGGTTTAGCATCCCTCAGACCATAACTGTAGATAATGGGACTGTGTTTGATGGAAAGATGGTGAAGTCTTTCGTAGCAAAATTTGAATTAGTTTTATCAATTCCACCCCCTATTATGCACAAGCAAATGGTCAAGTTGAATCATCTAACAAGTCCTTGAAAAAAGGAATACAAAGAGTTGTGGAAGATAATCTCAGGGATTGGCATAACTTGTTGTTAGATGTTATGGGCTTATAGGACTTCTCCAAGGTCAAGTACAGGGATCACTCATTGTGCCTTAGTATATGGACATGATACAGTGTTGCCTGTAGAAATTAACATTAAATCCTTGGGGGTAAAATGTCAAGACCAGTTACCTACTGAGCAATATCATCAAAGCATGTTTTTGGAGATAGAACAAGTGGATGAGGCCAGAATTTTGGCATTAAACAATATCCTCTTCTAAAAGAAAAAGGCAGCCAGAAGCTATAATAAGAAAGTCAAGCATATCAGTTTTAATGAAGGAGATTTGGTATGGAAGACAATACTGCCAATAGGAATCAAGAGCCATAAATTTGGCAAATAGTCACCTAATTGGGAAGGACCATATCAAGTTCATAGAGTCTTGCCAGGGGGAGCATACCATCTGAGAAATCTAAATGGATATGTGCATCCCAAGAAAATCAATGGTAGGTATTTGAAATATTATTATCCAACTGTATAGGAAACACAAGAAGTGTAAGAAATGCTAAGTAAGAGTAAACAAAAGAGCATGAAACACTCAAGTAATAAATAAGGATTTCATTTCATAACGAACTAAGTCCATGTAGCCACAAATTGGCCCAAGAATCAGTACAATGTTTCAGTTGTTTCCTTATAATTGATTCTCTACTCCTAAGGGATGGGAACAACTGAATGGTTGTAGCCATGTCCTACCTTCTGTTAGCCAGTCCTTGGTTAGTAATTTGCAGCTTTTTAGCATTTCAATCCAAGGCTAGATTGACTACTGCTAGCTCCTTTTCTAGTTGGGCTTTATTCTCTAAGAGTTGGGTTCGAAATTGAGAGGCATATGAATGTTGTCCCTTCAATTCAAACACTTCAGCATGTATATTAGAAACAAACTCCTTGTCTCTCAGCAGCTCCTCTTCTGCAGCCTTGGCCATGTGGCTGATATTGATATAGAAATCTATAGTAGCTGCTGCTTGAGATAAATGGCTAGAGAAGGTCATGTTGGACTGCTCAAAAACTTTGCAGCATTGGAGGAAACCATTCTTAATGATGGGTCTTTGTAAGGCTTCAAATGGGATCCTTGAGAATAATGTCAGTAATTCCAAATAGGTGCCCAAGTCCATTGGAGGCAAAGAGACTCTTTTGGCAGTAGAGGAACTCTAAAAAATTTCCAAAAAGGATTCAGCAAGGACTAATGGTTCAGCCTCACTGTTGGTTGTTTGAGCTGTGGAAGGTATATCAAATAGGCTAGCCAGTCGGGTTTCAAAAATGTCCATCTATTCTTCTGACATTGGAAATGAAAAAGAATCACTAGTTGAATGAAGATATGGCTGTATGAGGATAGGAGAGGGAGTGGAGGATTCCCCAGCAGTGTCCATAGTCTTGGCTATCAGCAAGTCTAGAGAAAAGGGACTGGAGCTGGATGGTATAGATGGAATGGGTGAGCTACCAGTGTCTTCTGTGGGAGTACCAACTACTACTAAAGATGAAGTGGCAATTGGGGCTCTCTCAAGTGATAAAGGGATGCCTAGGACTATAGGAGGAGTATAATGAGATAAGGAAAAGGTTAGATTGGGTAGATATGGAGTTAGGCCCAGGCATAAAGAAATTGGGATGCTTGGCCTTAAAGAAGGAAGGGAAGAAGGCATGTGAAGTATAGAGCTGGGAAGTGGAAGTACCATCTGGATGGGCTCTACACTTATAGGCACCACAGTGTTACTTTTCTTTCTCCTTTCTGAGGCTGCCACTAATGGCCTTTCCTCTATATGCAAAACAGAAGAAGCTAGTATCGAAGGAGAAGGAGCTGGAGTGACTACTGTTGCATGTCAAGAAAGAAAGAAAAGTGTTAATTCTATGATAAAATCCTTGAAAGGGAAATCATTATCCTGGAAAGGAAAGTTATCAAAACGGATTGAAGGAAATTACCAGCTTCAGAGGTGGTAGTGGTGTTGTGTGGAGAACTGCCAAGGGAATAATGCTCAGCAATTTGCTTCTTTCATGCAGTCTCCTTTTGCTATACATCCGCATCAACATCAGCAACAGCAACAGCAGCTTCATCCCTTAGCATCTGCTGGTGCCTCCTCTTTTTGGACCTTTGGAAAACAATGATTTCTTTCAAGTGCTCCTTCTCCACTGCTTTGGCAGCTGCCTCGTGGATAAGGTCCTTAATAAAGTCAGAAGGGGAAATTGTCATTTTCTTTCTCCTTTTAAATGGAGTTTCTTTTTCCTTTTCTGCTTCTTCCTCTTCTGTAGGAGTTCCAGGTGCCTCTTCTTCAGGATCAAACAAGAGTTTTCTTTTCCTCTGTTGTTGATGCTTGCCCTTAAGAATGCTCAAAGCTTGAGCTCTCTGACGAGAGCCTTCCTGTGGAGCTCCTGCACCAAGAGCATAAACTGTAAGTAAATAAGCAAGGCATCATAAAAGAAAGAGAAAGGGAAAATAGAAATGCATACCTTTCTTCGAAATAGCCCTAGTGATGCTTGTAGGAGGAAGAGGAGGAGGAGGTGAGGAAACAAGAGCAGACACTGAGACAGCAGGAGTAAGAGCTGGGATGACAGGGGCAATGAAGGCAATAATAGTGGTCTCAGTCTCTTTGGACTTAGCTTGAGGGTCACATCTAGCCTTACCAACAGATCCTAGGGACAGATAGCCAGGAGCACCTCTATATTGGTTGTCTACCAATTCTGGTACCTCCCCAATGAAGTGCCGTGTGGGACGAAGGGAGTGAAACTGAATTCGACCAAGTCTTGTATCAACTTGGAAGTTGCCTTATCCAGCTTGGTTCTTGGTACTTTTAGCTCTTTGGTTGCAAGATTGGGGTTTGTTTGGCTTCAGAGAGGGACAAGAATTCCTTGAGTAAGCCCAAATTGCCTAGCAAATTGGGCAGGGCAGTAGGGTTTAGTAATATACTTAGAAGCTCGAAAGTTCAAGGTACCAATGTAGAACTCCCTTGGAATCAAAATTGAGGCCCACATATTTTGTGAATGGGGTTGGAGCAGGTGTTGTCAGCTAGGAAAGTCCTTAACCATGTTGGCCCTATGTTAGCCGCAAAAGGGCCGAAAAAAGTAGAAAGAGGGGAAAATGGGAGTTGATGGAAGAAAGTAACGTAATAAGCAAAGGTAGAAGGGTAGAGTGAAACTCTGGCATACTTCATTCCCTAGGTGGTAGAGTCTTGCACCAAGAATCTCAAGTACTTGGAATGCAAGTCAGTGAAGTAAGCAAAAAGGCAGAGTTGTAGCACCCATAGTGGTCCCCTTTGGTTGGCATCTAGAGGTTTCTCACAAAACTGAGAGCAAGCTCTATATACATGACCCAGTACATAAGGAGCTAAGGCTATCTTCTTAGATTTTAATAAATCAGGTTTCTCCCCGATCGGTCACAAGACCTTCCATTTTATTCTCAGATTTTAATAAATCACTAAAGGAAGCGGTCAGAGGGGAAATAGAGAAGGGAACATTAAGATCAGGATAATCAGGACCGAAAGGAGTACTAGCGGGTGATAACCCTAGAAGATGGCACATGTCAAGGATAGTGGAGGCCATCATGCCACACCGAATTGGAAAAAATTGAAAGCTGGGTTCCAAAAACAAAGTGC
Organism: Camellia japonica; assembly: GCA_030407325.1. Lineage (NCBI taxonomy): Eukaryota > Viridiplantae > Streptophyta > Magnoliopsida > Ericales > Theaceae > Camellia > Camellia japonica. Next base: position 35,767,939 of record JAPPVO010000031.1, read on the forward strand.
AGCAAGTATGAGAAAAGGGTATTCAAGAATAGAAAACCTAGCTAATCGAAGGGCGTCGAAGAGACAGAGTTCTTGGAGGTCCAGCACCCTGGAAGGAACAACTCGATCATATCATTCCTCCTATTCTGGCCTCAATGTGGGCCAGCAGAGATGGGACGGTTCATCTTCCAGCTTCCCTAATTAAGGGCACCCTCGTAAATGAGGCATTGATCCTCTAAGTGCGGATACAGAGCAGGGAGTTGGGTGGGAGCTTCTCTGAAAATGGGTCCAAGAACAAACTCCCCTCGAGCAAGGTGACGGGGAATAAAGATCCACCCATCGATAGCACATCGTTCACCAGCCTTGTATTTGTCACATTCTTCGTTGATGATTCTCCTCAAAGCCACAGATGGGCTCACACGCTCGACGACTAGTATTTTGGAAGAAGCCATTAGCGAGGGATTGAAAGAAGAAAGTGAACGGAAGGGCAAGGAGCTATAGATAGGAGCAACATGAGTGAAAGGAAGACTTTAGACAAGCGTGTAGATAAAGCGCGAGAAGAGGTGGTTTTAAACCTTTCTGTCCAAAGTTACCCATTTAATATAACGGGTTAATCAGGTTCCAACCCATGTGTGATCCTTGAGAACACAAGGAAGAAAACTATCTCCGAACCAGTATGTAGATACATTATGAAGGAGGGAAACACATTTCAAACACCCAGCTTGGCTTCAAAAATTGTTAGTTGGCTTCGAAGCCAGTTTTCAAATGCTTAGCTTAGCTTTGAAAACAGGAAGTTGGCTTCGAAGCCAGTCTTATACCTTTCATTGCACAAAGACTGTGTCCAACTTCCTTACCAAACAAACCATCCTTTACACCTCCACCACCCTCTTATTCTCCTCTCATCTCCTCCGTACCCTCACAACGATTGCAATGCTTGTCGACAACCTTGCAATTGTTTCACCTATAATTGTTCCATTTGCGATTTCAATATTGACTTGATGTGTGTGTTGTTGGTTCAGAAAATTGAGCTTAATTTCCACGAACACCCTATGATTCCAATTCAAAGGCCAGCCTTGTTCTTGTGCGATGCTTGTGGAATTGAACATGAAGGCTCATTGTATAAGTGTGGAACTTGTAAATTCTAGGTTAATCAAAATTTCTCTGGAGAGTGGGAAATCCAGAGAAATTGTGGAAAGAATTTCTCTGGAGATATTGAATTTTCTCTGGATCGATTTGCTCTGTATAATTCGATTTCGGAATTGATTATTTGAACTTCTGTGGAGCTTGTTTTCTTTTCAATTGTAACTCAATGAAATTTGTTTGTTTGTTTTGTTTGTTTGGTACACTCAGTGAAATTGGATTGAATTTCTCTAATTTGGTTTGGATTGAATTTTCTCTGGTTTGGATTGAATTTATCTGATTTAGACTTGAGAAATTCTCTAATTTAGATTGAATTTTCTATTATTCTGATTGAATTTCTCTAGTTTGGACCAGAGAAATTCTCTGAGTTGGATTGAATTTTCTCTGATTTTGATTGAATTACCAGGGAAATTCTCTGGTTTGGATTGAATTTTCTCTGGTTTGGACCAAAGAAATTCTCTGAATTGAATCTTCTCTAAATCAATTTAAGGGACTTTAGACATTATGAAAATATTAAGTGTCATTTATGTTATAAAATCTTAATATTAGGGACCTTAATCAAAATTTTATTTTATTTTCTTAAAAATACCAAAATCATAAAACTTGTTTGATGTACATAAAAAATTTTAAAACAAAAATCAATTAACATATTTGATAAGTTACTGGAGACAGTTGACAATAGTGGAAGATAAACGACTGTGATAACCAATGATGAGGATGGTCAGAAGTGTATGTTAGAGTTGGTGCTTGGAGTGGTAGATAAACGAGTATTATGACCGATGATAGGGATGATCAGAAGTGTATTTAGGGTTGGGTTGGAAGTGTGTTGGCTTTTTGATTTTTTGACTTTTTTGGTTATTTTAGTCTGGGCTAAAAAGTTTGGTTTGGGAAGGACTTTTTGACTTTTTTGACTTTTTTTGTGAGAGAAGAGTGTAATGATTATGGATTGAATGTGATGTTTTATTTGTTGTGGCTAAAATAGTTTATTTTATCTTTTGTGACTAAAATAACCAAAAAAATCCACAAAACCACTTCCCAAACGGTTGTCTTAGAGTTGGTCCTTCGAGTATCACTAGAGGTTACGAGGTGACTAGAAATATGGCCAAAGATTATGCAAAATTTTACTTTGAAAACAAGTGTGGAAAGAAAATTGAATTTTGAATAATTTTGGTTTAATTTTTAAAAATAATTTTGAATTTTGAATTGTATTATTAAATATAAGTTATTAAAAAGAGTTTTGAAAATTAAAAATTCATTTAGTTACGAGTCTTGAAAATAATTCTGAAATAATTTATATATATATATATATTATATTGTAGTTAAATATATAGATATGAAAAAAAATTTAATTAATTGATGTTTAAAATGTGATACAATGAGAGAGAAGAGAGAAAATTGATTGATTGATTTTTTAATAAATAAATAAATAAAAAGGAGAGAGGAGAGAGAAAAAAAAAACAATTTTTGAATTTTTTTAAAAAAATTGATTAACCAAACATATTTTTTGATCCAAATGTTAATTTGAAAACTAAACTAAACGTTGCCCTTGTTTTCAAAAAAATTTAAATCAATTTTCTTTTTAAAAAAACAAAAATAATATACAAAATAAATACTCGCAGTTTGAAAACAAAAACATTACTGAATGAAATCTATACTTTGAAGATCCCTTTTTTCGCTTTTTTTTTTTCGGAGTTTTTTTCAGAGAATTTTCACCACTGCCACCATCACCAGTTCCTTGCCTTTTCAAAATTTAAATCTACAATATTAATTTAAATTTATACAATTTCTAAGCACGGAACATTGTGTGCATTAATTGGGAACAACATTCCATAACCCGTATAAATATAAATAGATAAATAAATAACATTGGCAATATTCAATTCTCAAAGTGAGGAACAAAGCCTAAAAACAAAACCATTTCTGAAATTTTTGAGGTGGTTGTAGTTGAAACCATAACATAACAGGCACTATTACCAAAAATTCAATGACACCATCAATACCATGTCTAACAAGGCTTATTCATCTTAAGAAAATGCCAACCATGTACTTTTTTATGATGTCTCAAATCATAATTGCCATGGTACATAAAATAATTAATAACAGCAGTTGTAATGCCTGATAAAAACATTTACATATGTCCCAATTGTTCAACCAAAATGAAGAAAAAATCAACCTCACTATTATCCAAGTATGTAATTATTATAATTACTGCACTCACAACCACAAAAAAAATAAAATAAAAATAAAAATCCAAAGATCAAAAAAAAACTCAACATTCAACTTTTCAAAAGTCTCAATGAACACTACGAATAACAGAATGCCGATGTCGCTCCTACGGATTGCTTCCACCACAGCACAAACTAGTAAACCATTCATATTATAACTAGGGCAGGATGCAAACCATTACTGCACTCAAAAACAAACATTCCGTAAAGGTTCCATTAATAATTATAAACAGCGACTGGATGAAAACATTAATATATATGTGTGTGTGTGTGTGTCTGTGAGAGAGAGAGAGAGAAACTGAATGAAATTTTACTCGTACTGTTAATAATTTGGAACTACTTTGGTATTTTTTGGAGAAGTTTGCACTGAATTTTGGTGTCCAACATAAGTGCACATATAAGGCAAGCAATACACTAGTTTGAGGTGGTTATTGTTGGGGATCCCTTTCTTTTAGTCTGTGGCTTTGATAGTTCAACTAATTAGACAAACATTTAGACTGTATTTGGATCCTGGATTTAGAGAGTGATTTGTGAAGGTAAAAGAAAAGGAAATGGAGAAGTGAATGAATTTTAATCTTCTTTTTTTTCTTTTTAATAATATTATTTCCCTTCTATTTTCTATTCCCAACACAAATCCCTCCCCAAGTCCAAGATCCAAACACAAGCCAATTGTTTCTTGTGTACAGGAAAACATAAAACAGTGTGTGGCCCTTCAGGAGCATCCTAATGTGAGGCTTAATGTTAAACAGATAATGAAGCTTTATAATAAAAACTACCACATAGAAAGCCATGAAGAATATGACACCCTTCAACCGAAATCTCAGCTTCCTAGTCTTCAATGCCAAAATGTGTACATATCAGTTGAAAGATTTAAGTGGACAGTTGTAGCTCTAGTTTAGAGATGTTACTGCCAATCCGTCAGATTGGAAGTTGGTGGTTTTGAACCTACAAACCATGGGATGTGTGTACATACCCATCTCCGTTGTACAAGAAACTACTAGTTCAAAGAACGTAGGAACACAATTTATGCAACAGAAATCATCATTTCATCAGTCTCTCACACAACAAAGGATATCAGGCTATGACTAGAAATGGCTAGCCATATGAACAATATGAAAACCAGTTCAAATTTTCAAGGCCATGTATATACCTAATTTGTGTTGGCAAGCAGTAATATAATTGGGAAAACAGAACATATAATCCTGGACAGAGTAGAATGACGAAAAAATGTTCATGTAACCAACCACACTTGATTGGGACATAATGCCTTAGTTTGGTTTGCTTTGGTTAATTTTATTGGGAAAAGAGTGCAAGAGAGTGGTTTGACAGCCCGCAGAATGAAAGCAATTCATTGATTCCTCTGCAGCTCCTAACACAACTCCACTCCCACATTATAGAATAATTTGTGTGTGTTAAAAATCATTGTGAACCCCTTCACAATCATAGAATCTAATAATAATTATTTACGGAAGTAATTATGTTAAATTATATTGAGAATATATTGGGTTCATAATGAACTGTAACATGAGGGCAAAGGTATCCATGTGAATAATTACCTGTTGGCACTGCTCAGGATTGAGATTCATTCAGCTTGGCCACGGCTTTTGCTGAAGGAGTGGTGATTCAGAAGTTTTCGACTTGGAGTTAGATGATCATCCTGCCAGAAATCATGTCAGGTCTTGTCATCCAGAATGTCATAAATCAGAGCACAGTCAGGAGTGAGAAAATAACACATTTAAGGAGCCAAAAAGAATCCAAAATATGCTGATATAACCTCACACCAAGACAGCCAGAAAACACCAGTGTAAGATAGAATTACTGCTTCAACAAAAGAAATAGCAGAAATTGCCTTGCAGAGATAAATGAAAGACATACAAAACCAGAGCTACTAAACATAGAAGGCAACAAAAATTATGTTCAGCAGAAGCATGTTCATTTGAAAAAGGTTTTGCTATGCATGGTTGAGTGGATAGTACAACAAAAAAAAATTGGACATGCATTCCTTTTAATAAAACCAGGTTGCATGCGATATATGTAAAATATATTTCTCAAGGAAAAAGAATTTACTTAAATTTAGAAACAGAGGATGTTCAAAAAAATTATAATAATAAAAAAAAAAACATATCCTGCAAGAAACAGCTAATGAGTTCTTGAGGGGCATTAAAGCAGAAACTAAATCACCTTGTGTAGAGATGCAGCTGATTCAGACTCAACAGTTTGGACTGGGACATGTCCTAGTGATTGGAAGGCATCCAAGGCATCCAAAGTCAGCTGCCAACCACAAAGAGCTATAACACCAGCACTGGAACTGGAGCCACTGCTACTACTACAGCCTGCTGCGGCAACATTACCATTCACCCAAGGACAGAAGTAATTGTGATGTTTAATGGGATCAAACTCAACAGCTTCTTCATAGTTGCTTTCTCCATTTGGAGGCCCTGAACAACATTCAATGTCCACGAAACTATTTAAGTTATAAGGATATATATATAAAGCTAAAAAATTTGAACACATCCAACTGAACAGACATTATAAAAAAAGACACACAAGAAAGAGGTCTAAGAGTAGGAACTAATGCAAATGTGTGACTTAAGACAGAAGCAAAAGAAGTTGAGATTCATCCACATAAAAGTTCAGATTCAGGAGTCACATCAACTGACAACCAGGCAAGATCAGAGGATCATCAGCTAGATTCCAACAAAAATTAATACCTTGTTATATTTCAGACACACAAGATGATATCGAGCCAAAAATCCAACCAGACCATATCTTCAAATGAAATATATCAGACAGTTTTGTGCTGGCCATGATGGGTTTCAATTCAGAACCAATGAAAAGCTAGCTAGTTAGCAAGGCTTACTGAAAAATGAGGTCAAAATACATAGCACAAGTGTAAGCAGCAGAATCATAATTGTGAGGTAACTAGAATTATTGTGATGTGAATCATCTTCTACAGACTAGGTTCTATTTTTAGTAGCAAGATATTCCTACTGGAGTGACGTTTCCTACTCAGGAACTCAATTCCATCCTCCTAAGTATGAAATTTATAAGAAACTCACTTCAGTAGGGGAACAAACTTGCCCCCAACTGAGATAAAAACTCTCAGACAAACAAACAAAAGAAAAAACTCAAGCTTATTCTAGTACTTCATATTTACATAATATTTATTTATATACTTGACAAAGATAATTCATAGTTGACATCAATCTTTAATATTTATTCATATTTTAGCACATACATTACAACTGAACTAAGCAATAAAAATATTCGTCAAAACATATCTAAAAAATATGCATGCTCCAATAGGCATTCCCAATCTTAAAAACATCTATATTCCCCTACTTCATGCAACTAAGGTTCTATCTGTTAGAAAAAATTGCTACACTAGCATGGGCAATACTAGATACAGACTACAGTAACTCACCACAAGGGGATTCAAAGCACCAAAACAGAAACTTACTTCCCAACCCGCAACCCAAAAAATTATTATAAAAAAACAGAAAAATAAACTCTACTTCACACGGCATACAACTTGTTCTTGGCTTCCCTATCTTGTCATATTTGTCTAAACACTCTGTTAGCAATAAGATCAACACATTTCTTCAAGGTTCATGGATATTCCATATTTTGGTTCCGATAAGGCAAGCTTCCTAATGTACCCTTCCTTCGGCATGCATCTAAATGTTGGTTGTTAAGAAACAAAACCCCATATGCAGCAAGAAGCAATAATAGCTAAACGACCTTCAAAATCACTGTAATAGACGACTATGCTTCTTCTACAGCTGAAGGCACACAAATACAAACCACCAGTCAATAAAGCATTTTTTAATAAGTCAAGGCAATAAAGCACTACAAGAGCTAGGTAATCAATTCAACAAGATTAAAAGATGATAAAAGAAGTCTCACGGACCACAACTACCAACTTCTTCTTTAACAATTACCAAAAAAAACAAAAACAAATAAATCAATAAAGAAAGAGAGGAGGAGAAAAAAATCACTTTGTATTTCAAAACACATCCTACAGGCCAACATGACACTTTCTAAAATTTTGAAATTATCTGACCAGCTTTAAACATCTTGGTGAATCAAAAGAAAATGCAAGAGCAGAGCAATCAAACCTTAGTTGCAGGAATTGTGCAACTAGGTGGCGATTCTAAGTAAGAATCGCGATTCCGCAATTCCTAGAAAGAAACGTGTAAGAATCGCGTTTCTGTGGAGAGAGAAACGCGATTCAGTCCAAGATGGGATCGTAAAGGGGGAGAGAGAGAGAGAGAGAGAGAGAGAGAAACCCTAGCCTTCGACGTCGACATGAGAGGAGAAAGAAGAAGGGTTGTTGAGAGAACTTACAGCGGACCAGTGTTGAGATTAGGGCTTTGATTGCCTTCGTCACTCTCTTCTCTCACTATCGATCACGATCGTCTTCGTCTCTGAGGGCTTCAATCTTCGTCACTCTCTCGATCATCTTCGTCTCTGTGCTTCTCTCTCTCTCTCTCTCTCTCTCTCTCTCTTCGTCTCTGCTTCTCTCCCTTTTCATCTCTGTTCGTCGTTCTCTGCTTCGTCTCTGTTCTCTGCTTCTCTCCCTCTTCGTCTCTGCTCTCTTCACTCTCTCTTCGTCGTTCTCTTCACTCTCTCTCTTCGTCTCTATGTTTAACTATGTTTAATTGATCATATATATATATATATATATTTATATATCATATATAATATATATAATAAATATAATTTATCATATATTATATATGTAATAAAATTATAAATTGTAATTTTACCATATATAATAAAATATTTAATTATTATTTCTTAAAATATCATATATAATAATAATTTTTGTAAAGTATTATTTCTTAACTTTTTCACATATAATAAATAAAATAAATCAATTATTTAAAAGAAATCTAATTAAACCATATATAATAAAAAAAATTATAAAATAAAATATCTAATTTTTTTTTTATTTATTTTAACATAATTTATTATTCCTTATTTATTATAATTTTTTATTATAATATATATCAATTAAAAATAAAAAAATAAATTAAAAATAATACATTATTTAAAAAATATAATAAATAAATAAATAATTAATGTATATTAAAATAAAAATATTTATAAAAAAACTTCTAATGTGCATTAATATATATATATATATATATTACCGCTCCCCAAGACGCTCCCAACCTAAGAAACTTTATCGGCTCACGATTCCCCCGCTCCTGCTCCCGCTCCCGCTCCCGCCCCCGCCCCCGCCCCGCTCCTGCTTCGTGCAACTAAGAATCAAACACAATTCAACATTTTCACATCTCCATTTCACAGTACTTATGTCACGACCCGCTCCCCGTACCCAAGGGTTAAGCATCGTGATGGCCAGTAACTGAAGTTACCTCTGGCCAATTCAAAAACAAATTAATAAACGCAAGCGGAAGAAATATTTAAATAAAGGTACCAAAATAATCATCGGAGCTTCTATTTTTATTACAAAATATATTGACAAAAAATGCTGATATTTACATATATAAAAAATATATCATAGAAGTGTTGTGTGTGTCTATTCCGCAGCCCCGCATCTAAGACTTTCCAAAAGCAATTTCTGAATTGCATGTTTCCTGAAAATTGGTAAAAAGCTATAAGCACATGGCAGAGTGAGAAATATTATACCAAGAGTATAAGGGACATGAAATAACCATGGATCGTTAGTTAGGCCAAAACATTTACATAAACAAATCATTTAAGTAGCAGAAACTGAAATACAGATATCATATAAATATATAACCATAACCACGGTACAGAACAGAACAGAGGTCACAGAAGTGACAATCAGAACAGAGATACAGATTCAAGAGGTGGCTCGTACGGATTCTAGAGGTGGCTCCCACAATAGTGTAGCACTTAACTCCGCACAGAACAGAGGTCAATGGATCCATGACAAACAGAGGACCACAAAGTGGTCAAACAGAGGCCAATGGTTATTTAAGTCCCCAAAGGCGTGAGACTCCCGTGGTGGTACTTACAAAATATAATTGTATATAAGGTCATAACCAAATATTCTTTAAAATATAAACAAACATATCCATGGGTTTCCTTTTAAGCAAATAGGGTTCAGAAATCAAACCACGTAACTGAAACCTTTATAGAACATAACTTTTATTAATATACTAATAAAACATAACTTGTATAAAACAGATTTGGTAAGTCAAAACATAAGTAAAATACATTTTGGTGACTCAAGGTATAATATAACTCACCTTAACTTTAATACCTTACTCTTTTTTTTCACTATCAAAGACCCTTTCAGCTTCCATTATTTTTCCTTTCTTTCTCTCCTCTCTTTTCTTCTTTCCTTTCTTCTTTCTTTTTTTTTCCTTTCTTTTTCTTTCTTCTTTTCTTCTTTCCTTTCTCTTCTCCAGATTGATCACTCTCCCTATTTATAGGGAGCCGACGCCATTCATCGGCCAACACGTGGCCGAGCCATCTCTCTCCCTCCAGATTCGTCATAAATATATATAGATTCAATCTTATCCTAAATAAATATTTAAGATAATTACCCTTTGACCCAATATTTTAATATAATTATATAAATAATTTAATTCTTAAGTAAATTACATTTTATCGTATACCAACATAAAATTAATTATTTATTTTAATACCACACTCATTATTATTATTATTATTTATATTTTTCCCCTAAACTTTTAATAATTATATTATTTTATAAAATCATGCATAATAATATATAATAAATCATATATTTTCTTAACTGAGATTAAATAATATTAGTATAAATTCTACAGAATAATTAAAAATCTGGGTTGTTACAACTTAACTGGATTGGACTTGCTCCAATGTCTTTCAATTGACATGGTAGCTACGTTACACGGACTCGAGTGCGGGATCGGACACTTCAAAATTAAAATTGAGGATACGTGGATATGGATCCAAATTTGAATACGGATACGGGATACGTTAAACAGTTATTTTTAAATATATTTATTATATGAAGATGAGTTAAAAAAGTTAAAGAATAACAAATTTGTTAAAAAAATAGCAAACAAAATATAAATACAAATAAAAATTACTTTAGCATAAAATAAATAATATTATATATGATAAATAAATTATTTTTATTTTAAGTATAAAAATTATATATTCATGATATATTATATTATACAATAATATTATATAATATGAATAATATTATACAATGTTATATATATACAATAATATTTATAATATGAATAATATTATATATTATTATATTTAATGTAATTTATATTTATATAATATATAAGAAGAGAGAGGATAGAGGACAGAGAATAGAAAGAGAACAGAGGAGAAAGAGAACAGAGAGCAAAGAACAGTCGACAGAAGGAGAGAGAGAGAGAGAGAGTAGAAGAAGAGGGAGATCGAGAGGAGAGGAAGAGGGAGATCGAGAGACCAGAGAAGACAGATTGAGAGAGAGAAGACAGAAAAGGAGATCGAGCATCAAGCGAAGAAGATCGATGTTGAAGTCAAAGCCGTCGAAGCCAACGACGAGAGGAATTGAACAGCAAACGGCAACCAGGTTCTCTCTTGCTCTCTCCTCTTTCTTTTCTTTTGCCGTATCCGTTTGTGAATAGCCGTATCCCGCACCCGCACCTGTGTCATGTCGTGTCGACACGGGAACCTCCGAAAATCCAAAGAATCTGTGTAACGTAGCATGGTAGAGACTCTGCAGGTTTGCATAGCAATGCTAGCTTTTACTGCCTAGATGTTATGTTTGGACCTTCAATCTTTTTGCTATACCTATATGCATCTTGTTTTTGTACATGTGCATTAAAAACAATGAAAAAGATGATCAAACAGAAATACCTATCCCATTGGCCACCAAATAACTTGAGTCAGGGTATCCGCAATCATCAGTAAGTGATGCCTTGCCAGCCTGAGTTACTTCTTCCTTGGATGCTTCATAACCAGAACATACAATGGCATTGCAAGAAAGAGAAGGATGAGTACTGTTCTCCTGGGCTAATATGTTTGTGTTGCTGGTTTTCTCACCACTTTCAACAGATTCAGCCTTTGCTGAACCAACAATCTTTGAGCCACTATCTGCCCGTCCTAGAGGCCGAAACAACACATCTTGACTGTCACCATGAGGATCCTCTCGATCCATTTCTTCAGGGACAAAATCACCCATTAGACCAGGATCTGCAGCAAATTCACCTGTTTGACCCTGATTTTCAGTGACTTCAGCAATTGGTTCCACATCACCAACAACACTATCTGCTCTATGTACAGAAGCATCATTCCCATGGATTTCAGCTTCATGACTAGCACCCATTCCAACACTTCCTCCACTAATACCAAAGCTAGGTCCATCTCTCCAATGAGCAGTTGCAGTATCTGTGTTTAATACTTCCTCACCATCAATTGTGCTGCTAACACCCATTTCACCAGCAATTCTCAGGGTAGCTGGACAGGTACTCTGCTGTGCTTGATTACTGTAGTTCAGTTCTGACGTCTCATTCAAATCTGGATTCTTAAACATTGATGTAGAGGGGAAATGGATGTCATCAACATCTCCAGGATAGTTTTCTACACTTTCCATGGAATCATCATCTGCACTGTGACAGATTGTGTCCATTGCAATAACAGAGGAGACGTGCGTTGAATCTCGAGTGGATGGTATACCAATAATTTGTTCATTGCCCGGGTGGAAAGGATCAACTCTGTGAACATCTGTTTCAATGTCAAAACCCACTGAATGGCTAGGACCAGCTCCGGATGAATCTCTCCTATATGATGAACGGTAGGTGTCAAAAACATCAGAATCACGGGCACGCTTTGAGGGGCCAGCTGAGTACTGCCTACCATCATCGACTTCATCACCATCACGGTCAATGACAGTCCCTTCAATGCTGTCTGCTTGCTGCATCATCAAATGTGGCCTGTCAACAGTACTTCCACCTTCATCCAAGTTCCGCTTACGTGTACTGGGACCTCGTGATTCATATGAAGCTGCACGGTCACCGACCTCACTGCTGGAAGGCTGCCCAATTATTAGATCCCTTCCCATATCAGCATCTTGGAATTGTTCAGACATCATTGTCATGTGCAATTGTGTAGAGGTTAACCCACCAGCCATCGTTAGATTTAAATCCACCCCAACATTTGACTGTGATTTCCCCTCATCCGCTGTTGCAGCTTCATCATGGTCCTCAGTCTGCTCTTTTTCTATACCATCAGTAGCAACCCATCCACTGATTCCACTCGCTGCACTTACACCACGTGTCAAAGCCATTTTCTTGCTTGTTTCAGGAATGCCTATGCTAGTAGGAGCAAAGCGAGCAGGACGAGATACAGTGAGGAAGTCCCAGATTCTGACTGTGGCTCCACATAGGCTACAGTCTAACAAAGGTGACCTAGATTCAGATTTAGACTCGGGACCAAGCACTTCATTCTTTCCAGAATCTTTCCTGTTTGAAGCAGAGAATGCTTTCTTGCTAGGACCAGCTTCGTGACCACGGTATCTGGTATGACCAATTGAACATCCATTCCTGGCTGATTGAGCAGAATTTTCTTCACAGTCCTGAATATTTGGAAGCCATCTTGGTTCCCATCCACACAAACTTATTAGCTTCTGAGCCTAAGAATCAGAATTAAAGAAATCAGAAAGAGCATATAAACAAAGCAATACCAGTTTACAAACATATGTACGATTTCCTAAATCTTACACGAGAGTATAAACAGAAGGCCTCCTCTCTGGTGTTTTCCATTCCTGTAATATTCTCTGCCTTAAAGTTAGATTCCCCAGCTGTAAAAGCCTGCGAGTGAATAAGAAATCGGTCAATTTCCAGGCCCCGAGAAACTCGCATCTGCTCAATTGCTGAAGCAGCCACAACTGGGAGGGAGAGAAACTGCAGGAGTCCATCACAGCGATCCTTATAACCACCAATAAGAGCTGATGGGGGAGCAGGAGGAAACTGCACCAAGCTTTCTGCACAGCAGTTTCCTCTCCAAGGACAAGTGAGTTTGTGCTCTGCATCTAGCTTCTTGGCAAAGTCTTCCGCAGCACTATCAGCTTCATCAAAGATAATCAAAAGATGAGACCATTAGTCTTCACCAAGAATGCAGCGCCAATATTAATGTTCTAGAAAAGTTAAAGAAATTAAGGTCATAACATCCCGTGAGTATCAATGTGAATATTTACAGTGAATGGTGGTCAAAAGTGAGATATATACAAAATACAACCAGTTATATAAAACACAAAGTTTTTAGTAGCAAGCAAAAATCAGAGGAAAATGATTTCTCATCACTTTTTGAGCTTATGTATGATACAATACTATTTTTTTTTTCCCCCAAATGTATCTTGCCCCATATCCTTTTTTCTTAGGTTTTGTAATATTGCCGTATCCGTATCCATACTTCATAGCTGCTCCCAAAAACTACATAGTTGTTTATCTATGCACTTAGTCAACAATAGTACAACTTAAAATTTGTATTATAGTTCATATAGCTTTCACCATAGTTTCATCGAAAACGACACATTGATAGTTGCTACTAATTCAAAATTTTACTGAAAATATAACGTCTGATATTAGTGCCTACATCTTTATTGCCATCTCCAATATTTTATTTTATTTTATTTTATTTTTATAGTAAATTGACATCTCCAATGTTTAGCAATCCTCAGATCTCTTTTCCTAGAGAGTGATGTTGGTTTTAAATAGGGCAAAATCCATTTTAGCCCCCTTGTGGTATGGCTCTAAAGCACTTTACGTTTAAAAATAGCCAAAAGACCCTCATGTGCTTTTGGATTAAAGTGCAATGTTAACACCGTTAACATCTGATGTACATTTACTTTCCTACCCTTCTATCTGCTTTTTCATTTTCTTATCTTCCACTCTCATCTGTTATACATATATATTATATATATATATCTTTATATTTTGAACTTAATTTATAACATTTTAATCTAACCTCTAACTGAACTACATCTTAAGTTATACATATACATACATCTATACTATCAACAATATATATAATATAACATATATTATATAATATAACATACATCTTAAGTTATACGTATATATATATAAATTTAGATAAATATAAACTCCTTTAACGTGTATACTCCATTATCTTTGAAATCAATGTGTATAAAATAATGGTGACGGACCCTTTTTGGATTATCTCATTTTGGCACAGTTAATGTAGCATTAATTGTGGGTAGGTGGCTGGATTCACTCGAACGACTATACAAGGACAGAGAACAATCCCATACACTGAATTGTGGCTCTACTCTTTCACAATCTTGCAAAATTATCAAATAAAACATTCTGATACACCAAAATCTTTAGTATCTACTAATCTTTACTGTGAGGGTGATGGAGGACTTGAGATAGTGGTGACAGAGGGCAATGGGTGGTAGGGAGATGGCTGGGGTGGTGGGGTTGATGGAGAAGAGGAAAAGTAGTAGTGGCAAGTGGCGGAGGGTTAGGGTAGAGGGGGAGGCAGTAGGAAGCTGACTGGTGGGTTAGGGATTTTATGGTTTAGGTTTTCATCTTCATTTGGAAAAGAGGATAAAGATAAGGGTATACTTGACATTTTGTTAGAATATAATATGTTAGTGCATAATATGTTAGAATATAATATGTTAGTGTGGTAGGTAGATGTGAGTGGGTGAGTGATTAGTGTGGTAGGTGAGTGTATAGTGTGGTAGGTAAGTGTGTTAGTAGTGTGTTAGTATATTCTCTTCCTCTCCTATATATAGGAGAGTCATTGTAGTCATTCTATATCAATCAATAATACATCAATTTATACATTAAATTTCTACATGGTATCAGAGCTATAAGATTTAGGCCTGTATTTCCTTCTCACCGGCGGGCGGCCGGCCGGCAACTTTGCCTTCGCTGCCCGCCGGACCTCTACACATACCTTCATTCCATTGCCACAAATTGTTCTTCTTTTTCACCCTTGATTGCAGAACAAACCAGGGAGCCCCAGGGAGCTTTCTATCTCTTCCTCGATTTCAGCTCATACTATGGATCAGAGGCTGAAATCTTTGGTATGATTGAAGATTCAGAGTCCTTATGCCGCTATTTGCTGGAAAAGGCTCAGGTCGCTCTCATCTCCCCACCTTGTCTCTAACCCATGCGTGTGATAAGGCCTGAGCAGCTGTAAGTCTTGCATGAGGATCCTTCACCAACAGCTTCTGGACAAAATGTTTTGCACTGTTGCTTATGGTCGACCATGGTTTGCGACGGAAATCAGGAGCAACATAGTATGCGCTGCCACCAATATCCTTAAACTTCTTCCCCGGTCTTATGAAGTCTGACAGACCAAAATCTGTGGCCTTCAAAGGTGAATCCTCTTTTGGTGACTTGAAAAGAAAATTCTCTGGTTTCATGTAACGGTGCACCAAACCATGCAAATGACACTCTGCTACAACTTTAAGCATCTGCCGCACAAAATCGTTGATACTCTCATGTCTAGAGAAGGCCAGAGCTTGCCGTTGTTCGTCGACGCGATCTTAGATCTTAGATCTGGAGACTCAGATCTGGATCTTAGTTTATTCCTTGGCCTCTTCACGGACTTCGACCTCTCCAGCCATGGAGGGCCGGATACAACCAGGCGTTCATCCCCATGCCCTCAAACAAAATCACCCGCAATTTTGTCGTTCTTCTCAGCAATCATAAATTGATTTACAAGGGACTCCACAAGTTCCACATCATATTTGGTCGCTTGGGGAGGCTTTGCTGGAATCAATAGATCGTTAACAGAAGCCTCGTCCAAACTCAAACTGATCCTCTTTACCAAATCTTCCCTCGGTGAATCATCTTCCAGTTTACTGACATACAACTCTCTCTCTTCATTATTTTAACACAGTTGGTGAGACATGCACACACTCAATGCCCACTATCATTTTATTTTATTTAGTTTTTCTATCTTTCTTTTTCCATCACTATTTATTTATTATACATCTCAGTTGGTGGGCATCATCCCTTTTTTCATTATCTTATTATTATTATTTTTTATTCCACCACAAAACAAAAAACAAAAAAAAAACAAAACAGGGATGCACGGGGGAGCTCTGCACCCACTCTACCCAACTTTCTTTATTTTATATATATATATATATATATATCTCTCTTTTTATATAATATCCACACTCTCTCTCTCTCTCCTCCTATCTCCCATCACTTTCCTGATCAAATTCTCATTACTATTACTATTATTATTATTATTATTATTATTATTATTATTATCACATGGGCTTGTTCCCACTATCTCTTTCATAAAAAATAAAATAAATAAAAATAATAATAATAAATAAATAAAATAAAAAAAAAACCAAACACCATTGCAGATTTTACCAAAACCAAACAAACACTTATTTTATTTATCCCAGGGATCAACCCCGATTTACACTCAAAAAAAAAAAAAAAAAAAAAAATTCTCCAAACCCACACACAACCCACACAACCCGGCCTTACTTTTTCGCCTCTTCAGCTGTTCTCTTTTTCTTGCCTTTGTCTTGGGCGTCCTTGCCGGTCCTGCCTCCGTGTTTCCCACGCCACCGAGCACGTTGCCTCCCTGCTGCTCCTCAACTGTCACATATGGCGGACCTCCAAATCTGAGCATCACGGTGGATTTCCGCTTCAGTTCCTTATTTTCTGCCTTCAGCATACATATCTCTGCTCGGGCATCCGTATACATGCTCTGGAGCAGAGCCAGTTGGGCTTTTACCTGCTGCACCTCATTTGTTCTACTCTGAAGCCGGTGCGACAGGTTGTTGACCGCCGTCATTGTCTCAACACATGACTTCAATGTGTAATAATTCGCCTCAATATCCGATTGTGCAGCCATTCTTTGCTCCACAGACAGCATCGGAAAGTTCAAAGGCGCAAAACCAGGGGCGCTTGGTTGAGGTTCAAGGGCCATATTCTGGGTTGTGGCCTCGTTGAGGTCGGGAAAGAGAGTAAGACCCCGGGACGAAGAGGCTATGTTCTGGGTAACGGGGCGGGAAGAGGAGGCCATATTCAGGGTTGGTTGTAGTGTGTTACAGAGTATCTCTCTCAGAAGTGTTACAGAGAGAACGAAGAGTTTTTTCAGCTGGTTTGTTATGCATCAGCGGCAGCCTCGCCTTGTTTTAAATAGGCAAAGCAGACGCGCCTCCGCACCTCTCGGCGCCAGAAGACAAATCGGCGCGCCTTTTGATGGCTGTCGGGCACGTCTTTTGATGGCACGCCTTTTGATGGCACGCCTTTTGATAAGAGTGGGCACGCCTTTTGAGGGTGCGACTTATAAGGGTCCGACAAGACTCTGTAAACTGTCCCGACATTGATTCCGGTTAGCTTCTATATGGGTCCGACAAGACTCTGTAAACTGTCCCGACTTTGATTCCGGTAAGCTTCTATATGGGTCCGACAAGACTCGGTAAACTGTTCCGACATTGATTTCGGTTCTCTGCTACAACGGTTCGACACAGCCATATAGTGTCTTCTACAACGGTCCGACATGACCCCGTAAACTGTCTTTTACATCGGTCCGACATGACCCCGTAAACTGTCTTCTACAACGGTCCGACATGACCCCGTAAACTGTCTTCTACAACGGTCCGACAAGACCCCGTAAACTGTCTCCTACATGGGTCCAGCAAGACTCCATAAACTGTATTCTACATCGGTCTGCCATCACCATACAGTCTTCTACAACGGTCTGACACGACCATACAGTGTCTCCTATCCATTTTTATTTTTCAGATTATTTTTCTTGTTTTGTTACTCTCTCCAAACTCAAGTTGGTTGGTTCCTATCCCCTTGAGTTTGCGGGGGGCTGTTAGAATATAATATGTTAGTGCATAATATGTTAGAATATAATATGTTAGTGTGGTAGGTAAATGTGAGTGGGTGAGTGATTAGTGTGGTAGGTGAGTGTATAGTGTGGTAGGTAAGTGTGTTAGTAGTGTGTTAGTATATTCACTTCCTCTCCTATATATAGGAGAGTCATTGTAGTCATTCTATATCAATCAATAATACATCAATTTATACATTAAATTTCTACACATTTTGTATTGTATTTTGACTGAGACTGCATCTATTTTCATTGTCAACTCTCAATTTAGGTGCGTGTGGCGCAAATTCTGTCAATTTAAATGGAATTAGTTACGGTCTATGAAGCACGGACACGGACACGGACACAGACACAGACACGGCAATTTCTAAAAAATAGGGACACGGACACGGTAGGGGACAAACAAATTTGTAAATTTTTTTATAAATTTTTTTATTTTAATACACATTAATTATTTTATTTATTTATTATATTTTTTAAATAATGTGTTATTGTTATGTTCCAAATAAGTGCACTTTTGCCAATAAAAAAAAATTAATAATAATGTGTTATTGTTAATTTATTTTTTTTATTTTTAATTGATATATATATATATTATAAATAAAAATAATAACAAATAAGGAATAATAAATATGTTAAAATAAAAAAAGAAAAATTAGATATTTTATTTTATAATTTTTTTATTATATATGATTTAATTAGATTTCTTTTAAATAATTGGATGATTTATTTTATTTTATTGTAAAAAGTTAAGAAATAATAATTTACAAAAATTATTATTATATATGATATTTTAAGAAATAACAATTAGATATTTTATTATACATGATTAAAAATTATAATTTATAAATTTTATTATATATATTATATACGATAAATTATATTATATATGATCAATTATCTTATATAAAGAAAATTATATGCAAACAGAGAGAGAGAGAGAGAGAGAGAGAGAGAGAGAACACAGGGGAAGAAGATCGAAGCCCTCAGAGATCGAAGAGAGAGAGAGAGAGAACAGAGACGAAGGCGATCGAAGATGATCAAAGCCCTCAGAAGATGATCCCATGGCGTGTCTAGATTTGGACACGCGTGTCCCCATCGTGTCTCTGCCGTGTCCCTTGCAAAAAAATAAATTAAATTAAAGGGACACGCCATTCGGCGTGTCCCATACATGTCCCCGGCGTGTCCCCGTATCCGACACCGCCACGGCTTCCATTTTGGCGTGTCCATGCTTCATAGGTTACGGTAGGGAGGTGAAGTGCAAAACGGGTCAAACCACAAGAGGACTTTTTGGCTATTTTTAAAAATCAAGGAGGTGAAGTGCTCCGAGGCAATACCACAAGGGGATAAAATGGATTTTGCCCTTTTAAATATCCTCAAAAAATTTCCTCATGCATAGAATCTTGAGCATGTGTATCACATTTGTTATTATGGTAAATCCTCAACAATATATATACATACATCTTAATTCTTACGGTGCTACATATTCCTACCGAAACACCATGCGGACAAAATAGAAAATATCTAAGGAGATTATAAAGGCAGAAGTATGCACGGTAAACTGGATAAAAACCAAAATTCACCTTCCGAAGGTGTCCAGGAAGTTGATGAAATAAACTGCAGGTTTGCACTGCATGACTCGCACTCAATCTTATCAACATTAACATTTACCCAGCCTCTTCTGGCACAAGCCAACGAACTGGCAGCCTGCATGAATAGAAAAGTATAGATTTAGTGCAGAACCAAGCCCAATGACAAAAATGATAAGCATGTACAAAAAGATATTGAAAACAACAACAAATAATACGGGGAAAAAAAAGAAAAAAGAGAATATTTGACAAATTGCACCAGCATCTATTCAAATTCCATGAATCGATTGTTTATTGAGCATCTCAAATAAACAAGAAAAACAGTAGTATAAAATATAAGCTTAAGAAAAGCAAGCGAATCTTTTTATGGGGATAAGACAAATTCCACACTTATGGTTAAGGCCTTGTTTGAAGAATTGAAAATCTGCAACAGTTTGCTCAATCTCATGTCTTTCTTCAAAATTTTCAGACAAGTGCATAGTAGCTGTTGGAACAAAACTGTTTTAGAAGTTGGCACCTATGGATTGAGACTATGGATAACCCAAATACTAAGGGATGAAGAATACATACACTCATAGAAGAGTGAAATCATAAGATCCCCTTTGCAACCAAATGGTTTTGTTACATGATAGTGAGTGTCAGCTATTTTCATAGACAAAACGTGTGCTAAGGCGTCTAGGTTGATAGGTTAAAGTGTCCAACAGTCCAAGTGATGAAGATTGAAGACTTTTAGAGATAATGCAAATGCATGTTGCCGAGCTTCGATTCAGGGAAACTTGCATCGAGTATCACCATGCATTAGTCTGGGACACTAAGTTTTGACATCACAAAGTCACTTTTACTAACCTATACTTGTCCTGTGAGTTTTTGGTTTAAAACTGTCCAAAAACAGGACTGCTAGACAAATCATGAGAGGGTTGCTCAGAGTGTCCTTGATGATCGCTTCAGCAAGTGCCGCCAACAGGTGTATGCAGAAGTCTTGCAAGACGTGCTTGATACCCTCTCAAAGGGCTGAGCATGTGTTATAGTCTTCCACAGAATGGAGATCTAGAGAGGGTCAATTGATACCCAGTTGAAGGGCGCTTGAGCACCAAGTCAATTTTTGGAATCCGTGATGAACTAGTTTTCTACAAAACCATAAATAGGGCCAGTTATTTTCTATCCTATTTCTTCTGAGAGTTTGTTTAGAAGCCCTACCTCTCTGGAGTCCTAACCTTGTACAAAAAAATTCTAGCTCACAAATCATAACAATATTTCTTTCGTATTAGGAACAAACTAGACATCATAACAATAAACATTTTTTTCCTGAAAGGATGCATGACATGGGCCTAGAGTGCAAGCAGTTAATCTGATACACAGATTGCTGTAGTGCAGAATAGCTTAATCACACGGTGTCAAATACAATTCAAGTGCAAATATAAAGAAGCATGAGGCTAAGAAAGGATATTAAGCAACATAAACCATTCAGCAAAATATGAGTAATGAACTCAAGAAAAATTCTTGTGCTATTTTTCATCACAAAGTTATGTAATTGATCTGATTATTAGGGATGGAAATTTGAAACCGGCCCGACGAGGACCCGACCCCGATTAGAGCGGTTTTTCCTCGAAAAATATCCCCTACGGGCCGGGGATGGTACTCAAAAATAAATCCTCGATGATTTTCGGGCCGGGGACGGTGATATGTTTTTCACCCCCGGCCCGTCCCCGTCCCCGTCCCCGTCCCCGTTAGCCCCCTGGATCAAACTTACTATATATATACCCCTTAATATATAACCCTCTATATAATGGAACTATTCTGTTCTGTCTCTCTCTCTCACTCTCTCTCTTCCCTGTACACTCTCTCACTCTCGCACCTCTCCTCTCCGCCTCCTCAGCGCAACCGTCACTAGCGACGCCGGAGTCACTGTCCACCTCGCCGTCATCTCCGCCGTTCGTCTCCTCCTCAGCGCAACCTTCACCTTCGTCGACTCCGCTATTCGCTCCATCGTCGCTGTCACACAGAGATCTAAGATCTCAGATCTATCTCCTCCGTCGTTGCCGCTGAGCAGCCGATGAGCAGCCGATCTCCTCCATCGTCCTCTCTCTCTGTGTATACATGTATGTGTGTGTCTGTGTGTGTACGTTATAATGTATGTGTTGCTCTGTGTGAATGTATACATGTGAGTATGTATGTCTTTGTGTATAATTTTTGAGGATGTTGCTGATAATGTTGAAAGTTGTTGATGGTGTTGAATGTTGAAACAAATTTGGATCGGGGAAACTTTCGCGGTTGGGAGACCCATCCCCGTTGGGCGGGGACAGGGACGTGATAGGTCCCCGTCGGGATCGGGACGGGGGATGATCCCCAGCCCCGCCCCGCCCCGCCCCGCCCCGTTGCCATTCCTACTGATATGTGCCTCAACACAAAAGACGTGAAGGCCAAAATGCAGATTCATTCCCTAAAAAGCCAAAAACCCTGAAAAAAAGCGCAATGAAGAGAGAACTCTTGGAAACCAAATTTAATGTCAATGTCATACCAAGTTGCCCTATATAAGGGGAACCACATTGAACTGGAATGAATCTACCAGCAGAAAGTGGTATCATTTTAGAATATGTTAAGTTTGTCAAACTACAACTTGACTAGGATCATTAAGTAAATGCAGCTGGCCAGAGTTCTGGCTCTAGAAATCACACTTCTTAAATCATTTTTACTGGAATTGGGTAGAGCCATAGGGGCTTATGCAAGATATATCCTGATTTTAGTCTTCCCAAACAGCAACAGATGGATGTAAGCATCCAGTTGATGTACAGATCTTAACAGGGTAACCTTGAAAATTAAATAGGTTTCAATCTGCTTATTCATGCAAAGACAAGTAATTGATGCATTTTAACAATCTAAATACATGCCTCAAATATGTATATGTATTATGTCCAAACCTTAGACTTCCCAAACCAATTTGCAGGCTTGAATGTAGACAGACGCCTCAGTAAATCAGCCCTTTCCCATGGTCTGCATGAAGGCTGTGATGATCCAAGGGCAGAACCACCAGCACTTGTACTCAACGAAGTCCACAGAGGTTGTGAGCCAATGCGAGATAGAGAACCTGCTTTAGAACCCTGTCCATGACCCAACCAGTCAATACTTCCAACATTTACTGGCACAGCAGGAGATGATGCCCCTGCAGAACTGATAGCAAGCAAAGGACAAGAGATGGTTAACCCTCAAGCAAATTATCTGAACAAACTGAAATAAACAAAGCACTTTGCAAATTACGAAACCTAAACATACCAAGCAAGAAATCATGAAGAGTCCTTCAAAGAGCAGAAAATATTAATACAATGACCTCAAATGAAGAAACTTTCATTCAGAAGAAACAAGCAAATAAAACTTCTTGTTTAATTCAAATCAAAAAAAAAAACTCGTTACCAGTGACTGATCGCTCCAGCTAGCTTCCTTCACCAGAGACTGTTTTACAACTAAAAACCCACAATTCATAACTGAACTGCCAAAAAAACCCATGCTTTTCACCAAAATTCTACATCCAAACTACAAATTCCACCACGTTTTCTCTGGAAACGAAACAAATGGGGCACATTGCAAATTAAGAAACCCTATCGATACCAAGCAACAAATCCTTTGAAGAACAGACAAAACCCCAACATAAAAGCCACATACATACACATTTATATAGATGTAATTCAAAGAGCAGAAAATATTAATACAATGACCTCAAATTAAGAAACGTTCATTCAGAAACAAGCAAATAAAAGTTCTTGTTTCATTTAAATTTTAAATTAAAAATTAATAAAAAAATAAAAGAAAGAGAAAAACTCATTCTTCCTACTTCAATAAAATACCACTGACCGATCGCTCCAGAACCCTTCCTTCACTAAAGACTATTTTACAACTAAAAACCCACAATTCATAACTGAACTGCCAAAAAAAAAAAACCCATTTTGACCCAAATTTTCTATCCAGACTACAAATTCCACCGCGTTTTCTTGGGAAACAAAGGGGGTGCATTGCAAATTATGAAACCCTAAACGTACCAAGCAAGAAAACTCGTTAATATTAATAAGAAACTTCCATTAAGAAACAAGCAGATAAAAATTCTCGTTTCATTCAAATCAAAAAGACAAAAAAAAAAACTCGTTACCAGTGACCGATCGCTCCAGCTAGCTTCCTTCACTAAAGAATAATTTACAACTAAAAACCTAACTGAACAGCCAAAAAAACCCATGCTTTCAGCGAAATTCCACATCCAAACTACAAATTCCACCTCGATTTCTCGGGAAATTAATGGGGCACATTGCAAATTACGAAACCCTATATATACCAAGCAACAAATCCTTCGAAAGTCCCAACATAATATCATAATTCACACATCAAAACCACACACACACACACACATATATAGATGTAATTGAAATCGTGCCCTAGGGCGAAGAGGAGAGTTGATACCTAGCAGCAGGGGTTGGGGTTGGTGTTGGGGTTGGAGGTGGAGAAGATGATTTGGGAGGCAATAGTGAATGCCCCGAAGAGCTGATTACCTCTTCCTTCATACTCTCTCTCTCTCTCTCTCACTTTCTCTCTCTTCTGTGTTGAATCGTCTTTGGGGAGCTCTGTTCTGTGATGTTTTGTCGCTTTAACGATTGAGTTCAGGAACGAGACTGACTCCGGCCTCGTTTTGAAAGTCGTTATTATTTTAGTAGCTTAAAATAGTTATATTTAAAACAACATTGTGTTGCATAGTTTTAGGGATTGTTTGGGATGATCTAAATAAGTGTATTTTTTGATTTTTTATGAAATATAGGTTGGGTTTGAAATGATATATTAGAGAGGTGATGTGACTTAAATAATATGATGTGACTTAAATAGGATAGTGACTTTTTAACTTTTTGTCTTTTTTCAAATATGCCAAACCAAGCCGTAATTTGAGTGGTTTGAAATTTATCTTAGAGCAGTGCATTTTTTTTCTATCAAATCTGAGTTAAAAATGACTCATTTCACCAAATCTGATATCGAGTGCTCCAACGGTTGATTTTCATCAAATTTTTATCAAACCTTCGCTGGGACAACCGGCCGGTCAACTGGTTAAGCCAAAAAAAAATTTTTTTTTTTTTTTTGAACTTTTTGAACCTTTTAGTGGTCGACCGGTAAGGCAAAAAAAAAAACTTTTTAAAATTGTTTGAACCTTTTTTTGGAACTATTTGAACCTTTTGGTGGTCGACCGGTTGGTCTCCCCCAACGGTCATGCACGGTGTTTTGGTGAAATGCGAAGCCTATTCTCATTTTGGTGAAACGTTTGCTGAATTCTCGATTTGATATCGATTTGGTGCAACCGTTTGAGCATCAAAAAGTGATTTTTTCACCAAAATTCAAATATGATACTGCATTTGATTAAGCGTTGGAGATGGTCTTATTAGACATTTTAGCTTTTGGTTGATAGTCATAGTGAATAAGGTGATAATCGTAATAAATAAATATTTCATCGGGTCGTCTAAATGGTTATTTGGCCGATCGTTTCATAAGAAAACGTTCGATTGCTTGTTTCATGAGAAGGCTGACAGTGGTCGATAATATGACAATTATAATAGACAAGTGTTTTATCCATACGATCCGGTGATTGTCCGGTCAGTGATTTAGTAGACACTAATTCAGATTATTCGAACCTCTCCCTTTTCAAAGTATAAGGCATTTTTTCTATTTAAAATCTCATATTTGTTAAAAAATAAATAAAATAATTATAATATTTTATTTATTAAGTATTTTAATTTATAATTATTTTTTATAAATTTTAATTAAAAAGAATAAACTCAAATCTAACTTGCCAAACCCCCTATTGGCCACACCCATGTTTCGTTTTACTACTTGACTGTATAGTAATACTTCTTGTCACGTGCATTGTTGCGTGATATGCGCGACTTTACTGGGTCGAAGACGTACTATAGTTATCGGGTCGGGTCCGGGGACCCAATGGGTTTGGTCGTTGGGTTGGACTGACAAGCAGACTAACGGGCTTTTGATTTGGGGCCTTAAGGGGTTGTTTGGAGCGTCTTAAATAAGTGTACTTTTTGATTTTTTAGATTAAAAAGTTGAGGAAAAAATATGGTTATTTGAGATAACTTTTTAATTTTTTACAAAAAAATGTGTATTAAAAAATTATATAAATTAGTGTATAGGATAAGAATGTGATGGAATAGGCTTTACGGCGAGGGACAGCGTGTGCAAAGTAGGGAAGAGACGGTTCCTTGCTTTTCGGGTAGTGAATTGAAAGTGTTGTTCGGCCCGTGGAGCCTACCATGGGTCCCGTTTTGCTAGTCAAAACCATTCGATGTGTAGAACTCGTTGAGTACTATATGTTTATAAAAAATCACGTTGATTGGATATCGATAGTATCTGATCGGATTAGTTTTGTTTCAACCGTTAACTATAACACAATCCATTTTATAAATTTTAACTGATTTGATCATATAGTTACTGATATCCAATCAACATGATTTTTTACAAGCATATAGTACTCGACGAGTTCTACACATTCAACGGTCCAGATTATTAAAATGGAACCCGTGATGGCTCCCATAAGCCGAACAACATAGTGTTATTTGTGCACCTAAATCAGTGCAATTTTTTGAAAAACTCATATGCGCCTGTAGGACGTCAGAGCTGTTTGAAAATTAATTTTGTGTAAAATTAATTTTTTAATTAAATTTTTTTTGGTGAATAATTATAACTTTTTAACTTTTTAAGTAACTTTTTAGCTTTTTGACTTTTTTTAATTACCCCAAACCAGGCCCTAGTTTTGAAAATAATTTGTTTGGTTTACAATTTTATCAATACTGTTTTTAATTATTTTTTTTCGCTCTTTTTTTTCACATTTTATATATTAATTAATTATTTTTTCTTTTACACTCATCTATTCAATTACAAATACATTGTAGATCATCCTAAATTACAAAACTTCAATTATAAAATATATAACTAAACAAATTTTTAAATTTTAAAAACTTACCTTTTAAAATTTACTTCAAAACTAAATCAAATGCATTTTTTTAGATAAATCACGAGTTGTGGGAGTGTATGGAAGGTGTTATTTGATAGTTAAAAAATTTTGAAATTTACAAATTGAACATTAAGGTCATCTCCAATGTTACATCAAATACATCATCAAATTTAAATTTGGTAAAAAATATATTTTTTTGTACTTTAATATTTCATCAAACATATATCAAATTGAGAATATTAAAAATGTTTCACAAAACTGAGGATGCTTTGTGCATTTCATCAAATCATTAATCATTATCGTAATTTTTTCATCAATGTTCTTTCAAATGACCACCTAAAGGCAAAATTTTATGAAAAATTTACAGTGGGCAGTCAATCCCCCGGATGACCTCTCAATTGGTAAAAATTTTACATTGGTTGGTTCAGTCGACTAGTGGTTTAATGAAAAACCAAATCCTCCCGTTGGAGCATGCGATATCAAAGAGAGTTTTTACTCAAATTTGGTGAAAAAAACAATGCACCGTTGGATATACCCTAAGTATTGATAAGCGCATGAACTTTTTTATTTTGAAATACAACAATGATAGGTGGCTCAAATTTTCTTTACCCGAATGCCTCGAAACACCCAAAACGACGTCGTTTTGACATATTCGAACCTTCAAGCCACACAAATTCGGGCAACCAAACATTTTCCTTTGAAATATATTCAACATGGGTTGCTGTGTGGCTCAATGGTTGTTTATTCTAGACTTATTATCGTTCACATTATAAGATTCGTCGATAAAGTTATTTATGACAAAAATCAAGTTGATTTGTAATTACATTATCCTATCTTTTTTATTTTATTTAAAAAAATGCACCGGTATATAATACACACTATATGCAATCTTATTATAAAATTATATAAATTTTCACATACTTCTATAACTGATCTCACAAAAATGCGTGAGTTGAAATGAATTTTGTGATAAGATTGCATATAATGTATTAAATGTCTCTTATAAATATTCAATTAACCTTTTTTTTTTTTGATGAATAATTTATTTAAAGAATTATATAATGCGAACGATAACTTATAATGCGATTAACCTATATAATGTGAACGATTCAATTCATTAAAGTGGATACCGATCAAAGTGTAATTTTTTATTTTTTTTTCTTTTATCTAAACCAAACTCACTATGCAATCTGTGACCGCATACAAACAGCCGTATTTTCTATAGCCCTAGTCCACCCTCGTGATTCCCTTCCCATTTCTATGCAATTAAGGGGGTTTTCACATTTAATGTTAGGGTTTAAAGAAAAATTTATCATATGGGATTGTTTGGGGTGTCATAAATAAGTGCATTTTTTATCTTTTTGGACTAATAAGTTGAGGAAAAAAATATGAATGTTTAGATTAACTTTTTGACTTTTTATGAAAAAATTTGTATTAAAAATTTGTATAAAGAAGTGTGCAGCCTTAGATTGGAGATAAGTGAATGACAGCTGCGTACAATCGGCCACGTGAATTCATGCAAGAAATTATTGAGTACTTTTCGGGCATTGTAGTGGACTGTTTTGTTCGGCCCGTGGGGCCCATCACGGGTCCCATTTTGATAATCTGAACCGTTTAATGTGTAGAACTCATCGATCACTATATTCCTATAAAAAATCACGTTGATCGGATATCGATAACTATCTAATCAGATTTGTTTTTTTAATCATTAATTATAACACCATCAATTTTTCATACAAAACTGATTTGATCATGTAGTTATCGATATCCAATCAATGTGATTTTTTACAGACATATAGTACTTGACGAGTTCTACACATTGAACGGTTCAGATTATCAAAACGGGACCCATGATAGGGCCCCACTGCTGAACAACAGTGTGTCAAAATTGCCCCAAACTGTCCTACTGTTCTGTCCCAACGCTGCACAGCCGAAAAGTAGGAATGATTGTTGAGTTGTATGAATTTGTAAGCATTTATTAACTTTTTTCAATTCACATGTCTTTCCGTATGCCTGCATTTATTAATTTGGTCAAAATTTTCTGATCAGCATTTAAAATCCCTTATAAAAATAATTATAGATACAATCTGTGTATAGTTAATGCAATGTCATTTTTTATTTCTCCCATATATTATGGTTAGTGATAAGATTATTAAATTATTTTTATAAAAAATTTTTAAAAAAACATAATTTATATATTAAAAAAATTTAAAATAAATATAAATATTTATAATTATTTCGTTGCATATAGTGATAGGCTAGTAAGTGCACTTTTTGTTTTTTTTGTCTAAAAAAGTGAGGTTGAAAATATGGATGTTTGGGTTAACTTTTTGACTTTTTATGGAAAAATATGTAATAAAAAATTGTAAAAATTGGTTTTTAGAGGAAAATTTGAATTGGGAGTTGTGCAGCCGTAATTGTTAACTTTTGGTGAATAGTGTTAACTTTTTAACTTTTTGAGTAACTTTTTGACTTTTTTAAATTATTTGGAATATCCCAAACTTAGCCTAATACTCGTAACAATAAATGGTGGCTAGGTGACAAGTGAACAAAAGAAGGGATGAGGATAGTAGTGACAACGAGGGAAGGCTTGACACTGGGGCGGCGCCAGTAGGTAAAGTTGATAGTGAAAGCGTAGGTATAAAGCTATTAAGGATTTCTTTTTTTTTTTGAATTTTGAGTATGTTTGTAGAATAATGTTATATGTATTAATTAATATATTAATTAGTATATTAATTGATGATATAATTTAAAATATTTTTAAAATTTATAATGTGATTAATGTGTGAGATCAATAATAATGTCATAACTAATATTGGTACACTAGTTAGTATACTAATTGATGTATGTGATACCACCGATTTTTTATAATTTTAGATTTAAAAAATTGTAAAAATATATAATTTTTATTGTACAAGAAGAAACTCCTATAATTTACCAAGGCGTCATTTAATTTCTTAGTGATTGTTTTTGTTAAAATATAAGTGAAAAAAATTAATATACTTAGAAAAGGCTTTTTAACTTTTTACGAAAAAATTATATAAAAAATAAAGTGAATAAAAATAAATCTTTCAATTTGTTGTATTATTATAAAACTAAAATAATAAAAGAGAAAGTGAGGGTCAAAAGAGAATAATAGAGAATTTAGGCAAAAAGATAATCACTGTGTTTAGTTTCCATTTTGTAGATTCAATTTTTTAGAAATTAAGTTTTTATTTTTCATATATTTTTTAAATTTTTGGTGAATATTTTAAAATTTTAAATATTTTTTTTAAACTTTTTTAGATACACTTTACTTAGATGTATCTAAAAAGTAAAATATTTACAAAAAATTAATAAATACACAAGAATACGAAAAATGTACTGAATTTGTATTTTTTTTTGGCATTTTTGGTACTTAGTATTTTTTTAAAAAAAAAAATCACAAATATTATACTTTTTAAGTGTATTTATGTTAGGTGTATTTAAAAATTAAAAATTAAAAATATTACTTAAAATATTAAAAAATTCAATGAAAATAAAAAAATACGAAAAATAAAAAATATTACTTAAAAATTTTACAAAAAATTAATTAATATACACAGAATACGAAAAATGTACTGAATTTGTATTTTTTTTGGGCATTTTTGGTACTTAGTATTTTTTAAAAAAAAAAATCACAAATATTATACTTTTTAAGTGTATTTATGTTAGGTGTATTTAAAAATTAAAAATTAAAAATATTACTTAAAATATTAAAAAATTTAATGAAAATAAAAAAATACAAAAAATAAAAAATTTGAATTTTCTAAGAAAATCCAAACCAAATAAACTGAATAAGTGCTCATTTTTTTTTTTATTGATTCTAAAATGCCTATTTGCTTTTCAACACAAGTTGATCATCATGCTCAAGTCTGTCTATTATTCTTCAATCTTCTACCTTATTCCATTTGTTTCAACATAAAATCTACAACTTTGGAGCAATTTAGAAACCGGTAAAAAGTCAGGTAGTGTTTGGTAGAGTTTTGTAAATGTGATTTGAGAGTATGAGTTGTATTTTGAGTTTATGTGTTGTGGAATTATGATTTGAGTGTAGAAAATTTACTTGGTAAAGAGTTTTAAAAATAGTTTTGATTTGAGTGGAGAATTGTTGATGTGACATTTGATATGTGATACAAAAATTTACAACTCATAACTAAACACACAACTCAAAATTATTTTAAAGCACATAAATTTTTTTAAAAATTTCAGAAAATTTTTTTTTCGATTATATAAATCAATTGAAAAAAAAATAAAATTTACTATTCCGATCAACCGGCCGGACGACCGGCCGAACATCCCGTAAGACAAAATTTTGAAAAAAAAAAAAAATCTGAAAAATGCAACTGTGCAGAGAACATTGCAGAGTTTTGAAAAACACCATTCTATAGTAAAATCATATTTCAAAAACACAAACCAACATAGCCTCATTCGGCCCAACCCGACAAAAGTGTCTTCACTTCCATTTTCACACACAGTGAAAACCCGGCACGTGTGTGTTTTTTTTTTGCTTGTGAATCTTCTAATCCACTGACTCGCTGATGAGAAACCAAACTCGCAAAAATTCCCAGAGGTAACTTTTTCAATCTAGACAATCTGGGTCTTTCACACATCTTTACATATTTATAATTATATAGTAAGAGATTCTATGCTTATATTTTGGTTTTCAGGCGACCCATAAATCTAGAGTCAAATGTTCAATTCTTGAGAAAAATCTTAATTTGTGGGTTCAATTTAGTTTTGTTGTATGTTCAAAGCTTCATATACATTTTGCAAGAGAAAAAGTAGAGATATTGAGAGTTGAGATTGGTTATGTTTATATATAGGGTGCTATGTTTAGGCTTAGGGTTTTGAAACTCTTTTTCTTGATGTTGGGGTTCAAATGGTTGTAACCATGGCTTCTCTGGCTTCCCCGGTGAGTTTGGGAAGCGCGGGTGCGAGTTCATCTGGGAATTTCGAAAGATCATTTTTGATCGCTCAGAGAGTTTATTTTTCTAGAAATGTTCATAGTTTTCACGGAATTTTGGTTAAAAAGAGATGGGGGTATGTGGGGGTCTGTAGATATTCGGTAACAACCGATTATATAGCTGATCAAGGGACTTGTGCATTGCTTGATTCAACATTTAGGGGCAGGAAAGGTGATAATTTTAATATTGTTCTCAAGGCAGCTCCAAAGGCAGTATTGAAATCCGGGTCTACAGCCAAATCCCCTTTAAACATTAACTCAGTGCCTTGGGACCCTTTAAAATTTAGGGGGGATTCTGATGATGATGAAGAGAGAAATAAGGTGATTGAGTCATTGGGAGAGGGATTAGAAAAGGCAGAGAAATTAGAAACTAGTAAAAGAGTGAGTGTATCAGTTAGTAAACCGTTGACAAATGCAAGTACTAACCGAAGATGTGGAAAACAAGTTAATTCAATAGATGGTCGGAAGTCCAACAATGCAAAGAGTGTGTGGAGGAGAGGGAACCCAGTGGTTAGCATAAAAAAAGATGTTAAGGAGTCTCCTAAAATTGAGAAGGTCCAGAAACAGGAATCAAGGGTAGAGGGAGTGGGTAAGGTTCAGTCTCAGGTTGTTTCTCCTCTAAGACCACCTCAACCACCGGAAAAGGTTCAACCAAAATTACAAGCAAAACCCTTTGTAGCTCCACCACCTGTGGTCAAGAAACCTGCTACTATCTTGAAAGATGTTGGGGTGTCTCTGAAGACAACAACTGATGGAGCTGATTCTGCTGAAAAAACGAAAGTTCACAAACCAATATTGGTTGACAAATTTGCATCAAAGAAGCCTGTTGTTGATCGTTTGATTGCTGAAGCAGTATTAGCACCTTCAAAACCTGGAAAAGGTATTGTCCCTGGAAAGTTTAAAGATGAGTTTCGGAAGAAAAGTGGTCCATCTGGTGGGCCACGGAGGCGTATGGCTGATAATGTTGAGATTCATGATGAGGAGGCCTCGGAACTCGATGTTTCGATTCGGGGTGCTACCACAGCACGAAAGGGAAGGAAATGGAGTAAGGCAAGTCGGAAGGCAGCTAGACTCCAGGCTGCTAAAGATGCTGCTCCTGTTAAAGTAGAAATTTTGGAGGTTGGTGAAAAAGGTATGTTGACTGAGGAGTTAGCCTACAATTTGGCTATCAGCGAAGGTGAAATTCTTGGGTATCTATACTCCAAGAAGGGGATAAAACCTGATGGGGTGCAAACGCTTGACAAAGACATGGTGAAGATGATTTGTAAAGAGTATGAGGTGGAAGTCATAGATGCTGCCCCCACTAGAGTAGAGGAAATGGCGAGAAAGAAGGAAATTATCGTTGAAGATGACCTGAAAGGTCTGGAAGACAGGCCTCCCGTCCTTACTATAATGGGTCATGTGGACCATGGGAAGGTAAGGAAAAGCATGTCTTTGTTCACTTTCTTTTCTAGTCCATCTTTGTTCTTTTACTTATTACCGCCCATTTTTCGAAAGCAAAAGATATTTATTGAATTTTCTGAAGCAAGCTTTGGCTAATTTCTTGTTGGTGTTGTCAACTGGGCAGACAACGCTACTGGATTATATACGGAAGAGCAAGGTATATTCAGAAGCTTCATTGTCTTGATGTTTTATTTCAATTCATTAGCAACTGATGCCCATAGTCGATTTTAGGGTTGCAAGAATATGGTCATGTTTGGTTTAATTAGAATATGTTTTAAAATTTTTTTTTTTCTAAAAAACTAAAAATTGTTTTCGTGAAAAAAATGAAAAAATTTAGTAGCGTTTGGTAGAGCTTTCTAAATATGATTTGAGAATAGGAGTTGTATTTTGAGTTTGTGAGTTTTGGAATTATGATTTGAGTATGGAAAATTTGTTTGGTGAATGAGTTTTGAAAAGAGTAGGGAATTTTTGATGTGACATATGATATTTGATAAAAAAACTTACAACTCATAACTAAACACACAACTTAAAATTCTATTAAAGCACATAAATTTTTTAAAAAAATTCGGAAAATACTTTTTGTTGAATATATAAAAATTAACATGTGTCAATTGCAAGAAAAAAAAAAAAAATTGCACTGTTCCGGTCAACCGGCCGGACAACCGGTTAGTCTAAATTTTCCCGCCTTCGACCGAGTTTTCAAAAGTGAGCGTTGAATTAATTTTTGAAAGCTGCAAACAAACACCACATGAGAACTAGTGACTGGAACTAAAGTTCCAAAACTCAAACAAACAGAGCCTTGCATTTTTATACAGTTTTTTTTAAAAATCTTTTTGGAGGGCAGAAATAATTTTTAAAAATTCAAAAATATATTTTTGACGTTTTTTTGTCAAACTTGTTTCTATTTAAAAAAAAAAAAAATTTTTCTTAAAATAATTTCAGAAAACCAAACCAAACATGGCCTATGTTTTTCTAGTTACTTTTCCCTTAGAACTTTATACTTCATTATGCTTTATGGCTATGAAGCACGGACACGGACACGGACACGCATACGGACACGGACACGGACACGGGACACGGTAATTTCTAAAAAATGGGGACACGGACACGGCAGGGGACACGGCAAATTTTTTAATTTTTTTTATAAATATTTTTATTTTAATACACATTAATTATTTTATTTATTTATTATATTTTTAAATAATATATTTTAATTAATTTTTTAATTTTATTTTACTTATATGTATTTATTTTATTTTTTATTAATATTTATAAGTATATTTATCTTATAAGTATATACTATTATATTATATAAGATTTAATAGTTATATATTATATAATACTTATATATAAACCCTGTTATATAATATATAATAGTTATATATATATATATAAAATGAATCATCAAGATAAGATGAGAGAAAGAGAGAGCGAGAGACGAGACAGGGTGAGAGATCGCGATCGCGATCGCGAGAAGGGGAGAGAGAATCGCGATCGCGAGAAGGCGACAGAGAGAGAGCTCTGAGAAGGCGAAGGGAGTCGAGGAAGAGTGACGCCGACGACGAGGGTGGAGATGACTCTGCTGGTGCGATCTTGGAGGCTCGAATCGAAGGATTGGAGGTCTGGATCGAGCTCACAAGCTGCTTCGTAGGAGGTTCGATGACTGGACTGGATGTTCGAAAGCGACAGGTTTGTCTCTCTCTCTCTTCCTTGACACTGTCTCTCCTTTGTTTCTCTCTTCTCGCCGTGTCTCATGGCGTGTCCAGATCTGGACACGCGTGTCCCCTACAAAAAAAATAATTAAATTAAAGGGACACGGCAGATGCGTGTCCCGTACGTGTCCCCGTGTCGCCGTGTCCCCGGGTGTCCCGTGTCCGACACCGCCACGGCACTGATTTTGCCGTGTCTATGCTTCATAGCTTTATGGTAGAGTGACTACCTATGAAGCATATCATGTTCCGATACCTACATCATATTCTAGGTTGGATTGGTATTCGAGGCATGCTCAATTCATCTGGAAATTACAATTCAAAGTTTAGCCTGACTGGTGGATTATACAGGTAGCTGCCTCTGAAGCTGGTGGGATTACCCAAGGAATTGGGGCATATAGAGTGCTGGTACCTATTGATGGCAAGTTGGAACCATGTGTTTTTCTTGATACTCCCGGACATGAGGTAACTTCTTTCTCCGTTTGTTGTTCTAACTTTGGATTTCTTTGCCAGATATGTGTAGTTCTCTCTGTCTATCTCGTTGGATAGTTTGTGGATTTGATTAATTCCTGTTTGAGCTTCTAGTTACCTTTTGGTTGTGGGATGTTTTGTTTTGTTTGTGAACAATAACTTGCTCATTTTGTCTTCCCATGGGCCTGTTTGGTGCAACTTCTTGCAAGCTAAAAGTTGATAATCAGAAACAGAAGCTAAAAACATCTTTCCTTGCTTCTCAATAATCAACTTTTTAAGCTTATTTAAGCTATTTGTGCCTCATAAGTTATAAGCGAAAGCTGCACTAAACACTGGCATAGATTTTTAATATGAAAAAAAAGCTATAAGCAGCCCCATAAACTGCACCAAACAGAGCCTATAGATGATATCTGTTATGTCCACTCCTGAAGGCATTTGGGGCAATGAGAGCTCGTGGAGCGAGGGTGACAGACATTGCTATCATTGTAGTGGCTGCTGATGATGGTATCCGTCCTCAAACAAATGAGGCCGTAGCTCATGCCAAAGCTGCTGGTGTACCTATTGTGATTGCCATAAATAAGGTATCTCAGATATACTGGCACCTGGCTGTGCTTATAACCTGGCTGTGCTTATTGCTCCTCGTACATCATCACTTTTGGTCCCATTCAATGTTGGTTCAAGAGTAAGAGACTCTCAGTTTTATTTTTTTATTCCAGATAGATAAGGATGGAGCTAATCCAGAACGAGTTATGCAAGAGCTTGCTTCAATTGGTTTAATGCCAGAGGATTGGGGCGGTGATGTCCCAGTGGTTCAGGTGTTTATACTACAGTACAGCACATAGAATTGTATTTTTATATTGAAATGATGCTTTATACATTTTGGTGATGGTTATTGTTTTCTTGCTGTCCTATTAACAGATCAGTGCTCTTAAAGGGGAGAACGTAGATGAGTTGTTGGAAACCGTCATGCTGGTTGCAGAGGTAAGTTAAATTTTCTTGATGTGTTGACTTGCTGGTCTGGACATTCTTCATGGATTAATCATGTTTCTCACTTTTTTTGTTGTTATAAATGCATCTACTTGTTCCTCCCCTCTCTCCTGGCCCCACAAAATTATTACTCAGAAATATTGATTTGTGTGTTTGAAATATAGATATCTCGCAACAAATTCAATTCTGTATAGGCAGATTATTAATAGTTATTTTTTGCTTCCTAATATGCTATACAAGTGTCTGATTGGGTGCATGTTCATTTAAATTGCATCTCTATTTGTCGTTCTATTGATCATCTGAAAGACCATGACCATACTGATTTACAATTTCTCCAGGATAATAACTCTAGATTATGAGATTGGAGGCAAGAAAAACCGTAAATGACTCAATGAGTAGCTTGTAGATATTCACATATGCAAACATAGTTTCCCTTTTTGCCATCTGTGGAAATTCCTGCAAATAGAATACTAACTATTTTTCTTGCTTGTATATTCTCATGAATGAACAAATTAGTTAAGATGCTTAACTAGTTAAGAAAGGAAAGCTCCCAAGTCCTGAATTTGATTTTATCTTATACAAGTTAATTACTTTGGTTTGTTGTTATTTGTACAAGGTTCTGATAATATAATTAGTAACAATCTTCTTTTTATTACTTGTGTTATCATTCACAACAACTAGTATTATAAAGTGACTTTTATATGGTAAAAAATAGAGTGAGTTGTATTTTCATTTGTCTTGCCAACTCTTTCTTGATTTGTTAAATGTGGATATGTACGAACAAATATTTTTTTTGGTTGATTCATAAAAATGTAGCGTATTAATTCTTGGAATGTTAATGATAAATAGTTTATTTTTCTTGCTTCTTTGTCTGCTTTCTATGTCTCTAACTTACTGCTCTGTTTGTAATTGAAGTTGCAAGAGTTGAAGGCTAATCCTCATAGAAGTGCAAAGGGCACAGTAATTGAGGCTGGTCTTCATAAATCTAAGGGACCATTAGCTACATTCATTGTGCAGAATGGCACCCTTAAAAGAGGGGATATAATTGTTTGTGGTGATGCCTTTGGAAAGGTTTGCAAATACGAGCTAAACTTGGAAACATTTTTCTTTTTAAAAAGATAAAAGCCACTGCTTAACTTAGCATTGCCATGATGACTATTTTTCCCATTGTCAGGTTAGGGCTTTATTTGATGACAAGGGGAATCGTGTTGATGAAGCTGGACCTTCTTTACCTGTAGAGGTTCATAATTCTTTAACCTTTTCTAGTTTGTTATTTATTAAATACTTAGTCTTATGAATATTGTCTTTTCATGTTATAATGATCACAAAGCAAGGGCTTGGTTGAGCATGACAACATTTGTGGCATTCCTTCTTGGACCAGAGTTAAGAATCTGAGTTCTCAGCTTGATTTCTATAAGTGATTCTTTCAATTGGAAAATTCCACATCATTAGAGAGGGTTGTATATGTTGCCACTTGAGATCATTGGTGATAAATTTTCATAATTTCCCATATTTGAGAGCCATAATAATTTCTGCTTAATTAATACATAATCTACTTTGATTTCCCTGTATGAGGCCATGTGCTCAGCTCAACATTATCTTCCAGACTTTTGAAGTCATTGTTTTTGGGGTTATTTATATGATATAATAAGAGCATGGAGATGCAAAATTGCCTGTCCATGAGCCTTGCTTAGTTTTATGACAGTGACACACAGATGATATGAATAACCAACCGTCTTATCCCTGTATCACTTTATACCATGTCATTGATTACTGATGCCAATTCTAAGTTGAAACTAAATTGAGAGTTACCTTTCGGTCAAAAGGTTGTGGGCCTATGGGCGTTCATTGGACAGTACATCTCTCCTCATGCTTTCTCATATGATTTTTTTGCTTGAATTTTTCTGGAATGTTTAACTGATAGGACTACAGGAATTGATCATATACGTTGAAGTATAATTAAAAATGGTGGTTTTGGGATCCCCCAAGAGACTTTCAAGGTTGTTAAGTGTGGTAGAATTGTTTGAAAATCAAGTTGTTTTATATTGTAATGATAGGAAATAGATAAGAGGGTTCATAATGAAAAAAAGATATTTGATGAAGGTTCAATTCCATTTGGCCGTGTTTGGATGGAAAGAATCAAAGATATGGAAAGGGAATCCTGTATTAGGAGTCCCATCACTAGTTGTAAGATTTCCATGTCAGTTCAATTCATGTGTTCAAACTTAAGCTATTAACGTTGAGGTTATAGGTGTTAGCATAATATATTATTCGGGTTATTATTTTGTAATTATTCTATGCCCTAGGGCTCCCTTGTAATTATTAATCTTCATTAATATAAATAGGAGATGATATCTTAATCATTCCCTAATCTTGAATTTTCTAAAATCATCATGGTATCAGAGCCACAACCCTAAATCCTCTACCACACCTGTCAGCCACCCCAACCCCACCACACAGCCACCACACAGCTACCCATTTAGTTTCGCTAGGTGTAACTCCTTTCCCTAGCCCTGTCGGCTACTGTCGGAGGGCTTCTTGGCCCAGTCGGTCTTTGTT
Source organism: Camellia japonica (assembly GCA_030407325.1). Taxonomy (NCBI): domain Eukaryota; kingdom Viridiplantae; phylum Streptophyta; class Magnoliopsida; order Ericales; family Theaceae; genus Camellia; species Camellia japonica. Next base: position 35,806,842 of record JAPPVO010000031.1, read on the forward strand.
AAAGCCTGCCGGAGGCAGCCCTAGCCTCGTTACTCGCTATTGCAGGCTACCCAGCCTTGCTGGTCTCCTCGGACAGGCCTCTTGGCCTCATCGCCCCTTCCTACTGCTGTCCCAGCCTTGTTGTGTCCTCTGATCACCTCGCCCACCTCGTCGACTCTTTTGATAGCCGACAGACGTAGTCGATAGCCTCTGATGGTGTGTTGCTTCTAGTTATGCTGCTATAGTGCCTTTCTTGCTTTGTCCTTTTTTTTATCACCTCTTTCTTCTCTCTTTATTCTCTGTTTGACTTTGGTTTCTTGAAAAAGAAAAAAAGAAAAGAAAAAGAGATTCATGAATTTTTAAGTCTTTAATTTTTTTATTGGTCATTGTGTTTGTATTCCTCCACCTTCTGGGCTTGTGATTGACATAGTTTTGTTGAGGGTTCGGTAGTACAGTATCTATGGTAGATTTCACCGGTGTGTCCACTACTTCTTAGACACCTAGGAGTGAGAGTTTCCCTATACCTACTACTATGACTGATAACTCCAACCCTAGTTTTAAAATCACTACCTCTATTTAATGATCAGAACTATCTCGCATGGTCACAGAGTTTGACTATGTTTTTGAAGAGCAGAGGGAAGATGGGGTATGTAGATGGCAGGATACCGCCACCCAGCACCACTGACCTGAGTTATGACCAATGGGAGATTACCAACTCTTTAATTATGGGTTGGCTTTTCATTCGATGGTTCAAAATTGGTGAGGGTTACTTGTTTATGGAGACTGCCCAGGATGTTTGGGATGTTATGGCTGCCACCTATTCTCGCAAAGGAAATTTCTCATGGGCATTTGAGTTGCGCCGCTCTATTGAGAGCTCTGTTCAGGGGGAGCAGATTGTTCTTCAGTACTTCACCTTCCTTACCAACGGCTGGAAACGCCTTGATTACCTGTAGGACTATAAGCCTTTTTGCATTGGTGATTTAGTCGGGAACAGGAAGTTCATCGCACAAGAATGGGTCTTCAAGTTTCTGGTGGGCCTTAATGTGGAGTATGATCCGGTTAGGAGTCGAGTTTTGGGTATGGACACTCTTCCTTCACTTCAAGAGGCATTTGCCTATGTACAGAATGAGAAGAGTTGCTGGTCTGCTATGATGTCCCCTGTCTCTACTGACCGCTCAGCATTACTGTTTACCCCTCGAGATGGCTTCAGTGACCCCATTCCTCCGTCTGCAGCCAAGGAGTCTGTATTTGTGATTATTGTAAAAAGCTGCGACATACTCGTGAGACGTGTTGGAAGCTTCATGGGCCTCCATCCAGGGTTGAGGTGATCGGTCTGGTTCTAGAGGAGGTCGGTCAGGCTAGTCTCGAGGACGTGGCTCCCATCCACGGGCTCATCAGTCTAGTGCCGTTGATACACTTGATGTTACTTTCTCTTTTGTTGGCCAAGCTTCTGATGGTCTCTGTGGCATGACTACCCATGAGCTTGAGGATGTTTTGCATCACTTACTGGATTGCCGGTCTTTTACTGTTCTCAGTACATCTTCCTCATCGTTTGCCCGCTCAGGTAACTTAGCCTTTTCTCCTCGTGTTTTTTTATCTCAAGTCTTTGCCCTGGATTATTGATTCTGGTGCCTCAGATCATATGTCTGGATCCTCTGACCTTTTCTTTGCTTATAAGCCCTCTTCAGGTTAGGATAAAGTTAGGATTGCAGATGGTACTGTTTCTTCCATTTCTGGAAAGGTTTAGTCCATGTCACTTTTACCATACCTCTATCTTCTGTTCTCCATATTCCCAATTTTTCTGTTAACTTGTTATCCTTGAGTCGTATTACTCAGGATTTGAATTGTAGTGTGACGTTTTTTCCTGATCATTGTCTTTTTTAGGACCTTGTCATAGGAGGATGATTGGTAGTGGTAGTGCAACAAATGGTCTCTACTTCCTGGATCAACCGGATAGGCTTGCTCATTCTTCCACCACGAGTCCTACTACCTAAGATGATTTATGGCTGTGGCATCGATGTCTTGGGCATTCTTCTTTTATTTACTTAAACATTTATTTCCATTTGGTTTCGCAAACAATAATGTGTCTGAGTTTCTTTGTGATTCTTGTCAACTTGGAAACAACACAGAACTTCTTTTGCTCCCAGTTTTAATAAAAGTTTAGTTCCATTTTCATTAATACATTCTGATGTTTGGGGTTCCTCTCGTGTTATGTCTGTGAAAGGTCATCGATGGTTTGTTACATTTATTGATGATTTTTCTTGATACTACTTGGGTGTATCTCATGAAAGACAAGAGTGAGGTTTTTTCTCTGTTCTACAATTTTCATAAGATGATTTGTACTTAGTTTGGGGCCACTGTCAAAATATTCCGTTCTGATAATGGGGGTGAATACATAGATTTTTGGTTAGGGCAATATTTTTCTACTCATGGCATTATCCATCAGACCTCTTGCACAATACCCCTCAACAAAATGGGATGGCGGAACGCAGGAATCGCCATCTTCTTGACATGGCTCGGTGCATGTGTTTTTTTATGATTGTGCCTCGGTCCTATTGGGGCAATGCTGTTCTCACCACTGTCTATCTTATTAATCGTCTTCCTACCCAGGTCTTGCAAAAACAAGCTCCTCTTCAAGTCCTCCTAAGTTCCGAGTCCTTGTTTTCTATTCCTTCCAAAATATTTGGCTGCGTTGTTTTGTCCATAATCACTCTCCTACTCGTGATAAGTTGGACCCTCGCTCTCAAATGTGTTTTTCTTGGTTACTCTCCTACTCAAAAAGGGTATAAGTGTTACCGCCCTCCTTCTTGTTAGTGGTTTGTGTCCATGGATGTCATTTCTTTGAGTCCTAGTCCTATTTCTTGTCCTCTCTGGTGTCACAGTCCTCCCTTCAGGGAGAGCCTTGGTGTGAAGTGATTCCTATTGTGGAACCAGTTGTTTTTGTACCACCACCTCCTATTGGGACTACAGAACTCAATGTCACCAAGATAAGGAAGGGCAAGTGTATGTCAGGGACAAAGACAAACAGAAAGTTAACTGGATACAAGAGACTACTTCTGCTCCTCCATTGCCATCTCCTGCTTCTGATGAGAGTCTAGGTAACTTTGAATCTCTTGAGTCCATCGATCTTGATGTTCCTATTGTCAAGAGAAAGGGTGCGAGATCTTGTACTCAACATCCTATCGCAAATTTTGTATCCTACTCTCATTTGTCATCTTTATATAGAGCGTTTGTGTCAAATATTTCTTCTGTTAGCATTCTTAACCATTTTGCAGGATGCTCTTGCTACCTTTGAGTGGAAACTTGGCATGATTGAAGAAATGAAAGCACTTAGGAAGAATGACACTTGGGAATTGACTGAGTTACCTATGGGCAAAAGACCTGTGGGATGCAAATGGGTGTATACTGTGAAATACAAAGCGGATGGTTCTATTGAGTGTTATAAGGCTAGACTTGTAGCAAAATGGTTCACTCAGACATATGACGTTGACTATCAGGAGACTTTTGCACCCGTGACTAAGATGAATTCAGTCAAAGTACTTCTCTCTCTAGCAGCTAATCTAGATTGGCCATTTCATCAGTTTGATGTAAAGAATGCCTTTCTCCATCGTGACCTCGAAGAAAAGGTATATATGGACATTCCTCCTAGTTTTGAGGATCATCAGATAGAGGGCAAAGTATGCAGGTTTCGGAAGTCATTATATGGTCTCAAACAGTCTCCAAGGGCTTGGTTTGAGAGATTCACTCATGCTATGCTTAAATATGGCTTCAAACAAAGTCAGGCAGATCACACCTTGTTTGTGAAACATTCCTCACGTGGTAAGACTACAACACTTATTGTTTATGTAGATGACATAGTTCTTACAGGCGATGATAGTGAGGAAATACCTCTGTTGAAGAAATATTTAGCCTGTGAGTTTGAAATCAAAGACTTGGGAAGCTTGAAGTATTTTCTGGGAATTGAAGTTGCTCGCTCCAAGGATGGGATATTTATCTCACAGAGAAAGTATGTGCTTGACCTGTTGAAGGAAATTGGAATGCTTGGCTACAAGGCCTGTGACACTCCACTGGAACCCAATCAGAAATTGGGGGAAGATGAAGGAAGAGAAGCTGTTGATAGGGGGAGCTATCAGCGATTAGTGGGTAAGCTCATTTACCTATCTTACTCCCATCCTGATATTACTGTTGCTGTCAGTGTGGTTAGCCGTTTATGCATTCTCCTCATCAGATCACTTCGAGGCTGTAATGAGAATTTGAGGTACTTGAAATCTGCTCCTGTATAGGGTCTTTATTTTTCAAAGTATGATCATCTTCGTGTGGAAGCTTATACAATGCTGACTGGGCTGGATCAATAACTGATAGGAGATCGACTTCAGGGTATTGCATCTTTGTTGGAGGCAACCTAGTTACTAGGGAGATAAGACAAAATGTAGTTGTTAGGTCAAGTGCAGAATCTGAGTTTAAAACCTATGGCACAAAGGGGTTGTGAGCTTTTTATGGATCAAGTTATTATTGAGTGATCTAGGTATTGATCAGACGGACTCCATGCGGTTATACTGTGATAATAAAGCCACTATCAACATCGCTTAAAATCTGGTTCAACTTGACAGGACAAAGCATGTTGAGATTGATCGCCACTTCATTAAGGAGAAACTCACTAGTGACACCATATGTGTAACAACCCTCACTTTGACTTAGTCATACTTGCATACATTCATGTAGGATCTTGCCTTGTTATGTTGTTTTGCAAGTCTTGTCTTGTCTTGTTTTGTTTAAGTGAATTGCTTGCTCGACTTTGTTCTTTGCTTGGTGTGTGGCCGAGGTCGTCTTGAGCTTAGTCCACACCTTTGAACCCTTGTACTTAGAACTTATTTTGGAACCACTTGGTAGACCTCCGTCTTCAAACACCGCACGTTTGCCGAGATGTCACTACCGGGTGGGCCGAGGTCCGGAACCAAGGCCGAGGAGTGTACATCTAGGCCGAGATGTTTTGCACTTGTGATCCTTGTCCTTGGGCAGGTATGGCCTAGACCGAGGTGTGCACACCCAGGCCAAGGTGTAGCACAGCTTAGTCAGTGTCCGTCCTCCCTAGCCTTGTCTTTGTTACCTTTGCCGAGCTTTGACTTTAGCCGATATCATTACTCTCGCCGATGTGTCTTGCCAGTTAGCTTGTTGAATACACTTTGTCATAGACTTGTCTTGTCTATCATCACTTTTTGAGCTGAACCAACCCGGTAGCGCCACGTGTCCGAGCTGTGTGTTAGACAGCCGGCAGACCTAGAAACAATCATTTGGTCTCAATCTTTGTCTTTAATAGAAATCTAGAGGAAGAAGGAGGAAGAGTTTTATAGAGAGGAGTAGAGTTCCGAGCTTGATCTTTGAGGATCGAACCGTTGGATTTGAGTTTTGAGGTTAGATTCTTGCTTTGCTCTAGTTGTTCTTATTGCTTATCAAGCTGCATTGCATGATTGATTTCGTTTTGCATGTCATGCATTGGTTTAAAGTTGGTTCTTGAAAAGAAATGGTTGTTCTTGAGTTTTTGAGAAAAGCCTCGTTTTGATCCGAAAAGTTGGAACTAGAACCGTGTTTTTGTGTTCTTGCAACGGTGTTCTTTGCAAGGGGACCCAGGTCCATGTTTTCGAACCCCTTTTGCTTGAAACCTCATTTTGTATAAACACGTTATGATTTTAGCATGCATGTTCTTGATGTTCTTGGTGATCTTGTTCCTTGGCCATCAGGACCACACCTCGGCAAGGATGTGTGGACCCGGCAGAAGCTTGGGTGATACCCTGCGTGTTTCCATGAGGTGGAAAACAGTGTCTTGACTCCCAGCATGTTTTGTTTTGTTATTAACTTGGATCCGGCGAGAGTGCCGAGATCATTTGCATGCATGTAAAGCTCGTTTTGAGAATGTGTTCGTCATGTGATTGTAGGACCTTGATCTTTGCTTTGAGCCTACACCCGAGAAGAACTATGTGAGTGGTATTTCTAATAAAGCTATGTTATACTGTTTTGATAAATCTTGCTTTGCTTTGTTTTGATGAAAGTATTTTTAAGCATGAATGATTAGCTCTATTTTGATGTATCAAGTATAAGCTTTGTTTTGATGTCATCTTGAAAAGTCCCTTGTGCTGGAGGACTCTAAACTTTCGCAGTACTAAGTATGAAAGTCCCTTGTGCTGGAGGACTCTAAACTTTCGCAGTACTAAGTATAAAAGGATACGGTCCTTTCTTGGAAGATATGTGTTAAAGCTCTACGGGCCTAAGTAACACAAGACCATCGTGTTAAAAAGAGCTACGGGCTTAAGTAACACAAGTCCCTTGTGCTGGAGGACTATAAACTTTCGCAGTACCTCGACTAATCGATTACGGATCGTACAGTCTTGTCTTGCCACTGACGGTTTACCGCGTGGACTTGTTTGTTCGGAAACTGATTTGTGTTTTGCCGATGCCAGTAAGCATCCCTTGAGACTTGTAAGATTTGATAGATGAATACGGTTCATCTCTTGATTTGATAAGGTTTTGACGTGCTTTTGCTTTGAAAAGAATCTCGGCTAATATTCGTATGGTTTTGGCATGCTTTGTTTTGAAAGGACTTCGGCTATATTCATGCAAAACCTTTATTATTTGTACCATTCATGAGTATCCAAGCTCACCCTCTCTATATATATGTAGGTGATGAGCAGGACGGCGGCGACGCCTAGATGTGTTTTGCACAGCTTGTTTTGGATTCGTGATTATGTCGGCTTGTTTTGTATTCATGTCGGCAACGTTGTAATTACGTCGGCCAATCTTGAAAATCATGCTTCTTGACTTGTATTCATTGTATTTTGTACATGTCGGCTCGAGAAGCCTTTTGATCAAGATGTAACTTGTATTTGTTGTTTCGAACTGGTTGTAAAGCTATATCTTGTATGTCATCCCATTTGATTTATGCACGGCTCTTATGGACCACTTGTATTTTGATTTATTGCTTCCGCATTGTGAGCCCCATATATTATACTCTGATTGTGTGTGATCTTTGTAAGTTGGCCTTCGGTAATCACGGATTACTGGCCATCACGGCACCATCCTACTAGGGGCGGTGGGGGTCGTGACAGAATGGTATCAGAGCACAAGTTCCTCGTATACGTTGTTCACACACTTTGAGTCCTAAAGAGCATAGGATTTCCCTTAGAAGGATGTTAAGATTGCATCATATTGCTTGCTATTTGAACAATGTGCGCATCAACTTGGTATGCTTGTTTGTTACTTGCCTACGTGGTTATTTGCTATTTGTTTAAAAGTCACACTTTGCATACTCATAGCATCATGAGGAGAGGTAGACCTCCAATTGGCAGAGATCAGCCTGAAGACAGGATGGACAGACTGGAAAGGGTAGTTGAAGGTTTGGCCCGCGAGTTGAGGCAAACAAGACAGCAGTATGCTAGTGCTACGTCGACTCAGGCCGAGCAGACCAACGGCCGAAATGTAGTTCCGCCTCCACCTCCTCCAGTGCCGCAAGTTCCCCCGCAGCCAGCCTTATATGGGGATGGCACGATAGCTTTGATCAGGGAGTTCAAGAAAATGAAGCCACCGAGATTCCAAGGGGCATAGAGCCGATGAAAGCCGAAGCGTGGGTTCTAGAAATGGAAAAATTGTTCGAGATCTTCCCAGCACCGACGCTCAGAAAGTAGCACTGGCAACATTCACGCTGGATGACGACGCTCGCAGATGGTGGATGATGGTTCGAGAAAGCAATCCAGACTTGACCTGGACCCGATTCTTGGAGTTGTTCTACAACAAACATTTTCCCCTTAGTGTACGAAACCGCAAGGCTACTGAATTTCAGACCTTGACGCAAGGCAGCAGGACAGTGGCGGAATACGACCGCGCTTTTACGGAGTTGGCGAGGTATGCACCTCACATGGTCAATGATGAGTATATGAAGGCTAGGAAGTTTGAGAGTGGGCTCAGTGGACCGATACAAGACCGGGTTAACTTGCACAACATGCCAACTTACGCCGGAGTATTGGATAAAGCCATCCTGGCTGAAGCTAACTTGAACAGATACCAGAGTTCAGGAGAGAACCAGAGGAAAAGGCAGAATTTTGACAGTCGCCGAACACAGTTTACTACCAAGAAGAAAGCGAATGTTAGCAGCCCAGCCTACCCAAGACAGGAAAGTGGCGCGAAGCCGACATGTTCGAGTTGTGGGAAGTCACATTTCGGGGTTTGTCGTCGGGCGTCTGGAGCTTGTTATGAATGTGGTGAAATGGGACACTATGTGAGAGATTGTCCTAAGGCAAAGACTGTTGATGACAAGAAGGATGAGGATGCCTCGGGTTCCGTTCAGAAGGGCAACGTTGGAAAAGGACAGATGAGGCAGGGCAGAGTTTTTGCACTGGTACCAGGAGATACTCAGAATGCTGAGACAGTGGTGTCAGGTATACTTCCAATTTGCTCTCATGATGCATATGTATTGATTGATTCGGGCTCTACGCATTCATTCGTATCTGCTAAGTTTGCCGAGAAGATTAATAGAGAACTAGAACCCCTTGACTATGTATTATCTGTGTCTACTCCATCTGGGAGATCTATGATTGTTGCATCCATTTATAGAGGATGCATTGTTGAGATTGAGAATGTTGAATTGTTAGTAGATTTGATGCCTTTGGACATAACTCATTTCGATGTCATACTGGGAATGGATTGGTTAGTCGCGAATCATGCATCTATTAATTGTGTTTCGAAGAATGTCACACTGAAACCCCCAAACCTAGCCGAGGTTACATTTCAGGGTAAAGGGGTAGTGCCCCCACCTTATTTGATTTCGTCCGTTAGAGCCTATAAGTTAATTCGGAAAGGATGTCAAGGTTTCTTGTGTAGCATACTGAATGATCAGAATGGAAATACTAGTTTAGCCGACATTCCAGTTGTCAATGAATTCGCCGACGTCTTTCCAAATGATTTGCCTGGCCACTTAATTGATAGGGGAATAGAGTTTACTGTTGATATCATATCGGGAACACAACCGATCTCCAAAACACCCTATAGAATGGCCCCAGCTGAACTTAGGGAATTGAAACTGCAATTACAAGAATTGTTGGATAAGGGATTTATTAGGCCGAGCACTTCACCATGGGGAGCACCTGTTTTATTTGTTAAGAAAAAGGATAGCACACTCCGTCTTTGCATCGACTACAGAGAACTTAACAAGGTCACCATTAAGAACAAGTACCCATTACCTAGGATTGATGATTTGCTTGATCAGTTACAAGGAGCACGAGTCTTTTCTAAGATTGACCTTAGGTCGGGTTACCATCAGCTTAAGGTTAAAGCCGAGGATGTTGAGAAGACCGCTTTCCGACAAGATATGGCCACTATGAATTTTGTGATGCCTTTTGGAGTGACCAATGCCCCTGCTGCATTCATGGATTTAATGAACAGAGTCTTCAAACCATATTTGGATGAGTTTGTAGTTGTCTTCATTGATGATATATTGATCTATTCAAGAGTAAAGCTGAGCATGAGAATCATTTGAGACTTGCCTTACAGATTTTGAGAGACCGGAAATTGTATGCTAAGTTTAACAAGTGTGAGTTTTGGCTTCCTACTATCTCATTTTTGGGTCATGTGATTAATGAAGAGGGTATTTCAGTTGATCCTAGTAAAATTGAAGCTGTTGTGAATTGGCCGAGGCCGACTAACGTGTCCGAAGTTCGAAGTTTTCTGGGTTTGGCAGGTTATTACAGGAAGTTTGTGAAGGATTTCTCCAGGATTGCAATCCCGTTGACGCAATTAACTAAGAAGGGAGCACCGTATGAATGGACTGAAGATCGGGAGTCAGCTTTTCAGGAACTAAAGACGAGGTTAGTTACAGCACCAGTACTTGTACTCCCATCAGGTAATGAAGAGTTTCATATCTATAGTGATGCATCGCATAAGGGTTTGGGTTGTGTATTGATGCAAAAGGGTAAAGTCATAGCATATGCATCTCGTCAGTTGAAGCCACATGAAAAGAACTATCCTACCCATGATTTAGAACTAGCAGCCGTAGTATTTGCTTTGAAGATTTGGCGTCACTACTTGTATGGAGCTTCTTGTCAGTTTTTACAGATCATAAGAGCTTAAATACCTGTTCACTCAGAAGGAATTGAATATGAGGCAGAGAAGATGGCTCGAGTTGTTGAAGGACTACGACATGCAAATCCAATATCACCCCGGTAAAGCTAACACCGTGGCCGACGCTTTGAGCAGAAAGGTAACTGGAAGTTTGGCATGTCTAACCGTGATTTCAGCAGAACCGACTATTGTGAGGAAGTAAAGGCAAGACAGATGGAGGATGAATTCTTCAAGAAGGTAGCCGACGAGATTTACTACTAAGCCGAGACCAGGGTACACCATTGAAAACCAAGTGCTCAAGTTCGAAGGAAGGTTATGTGTGGCCGACATTCCAGAGCTGAAAAGGAAAATTTTGCAGGAAGCTCATGCTTCCAAGTTTGCCGTTCATCCAGGAAATACCAAAATGTATCAAGATGTGAAACAGACTTTCTGGTGGCCGAATATGAAAAGAGAGATAGCCGAATTCGTGTCCCAGTGTTTGCATTGTCAACAAGTGAAAGCAGAACATCAGAGACCAGCAGGACTTCTGCAACCTTTGCCGATCCCTGAGTGGAAATGGGAACACATCTCCATGGATTTTGTGATTGGTTTGCCGAAGACACAGAAAGGTATGGATTCGATTTGGGTTGTTGTGGATAGACTAACCAAGTCAGCACACTTTTTGCCTGTTAAGACTACCTTCAACGCTGATCAGCTTGCTTTGCTATATGTGAATGAGATTGTTAGACTTCATGGAGTACCAATGTCAATTGTGTCGGACCGAGATCCGAAGTTCGTTTCCAGATTTTGGCAGAGTCTACAAAGGGCTTTCGGAGCCGAACTGAGGTTTAGTACAGCTTTTCATCCCCAGACGGATGGGCAAACAGAGAGAACAATTCAGACACTTGAAGATATGCTTAGACTTTGTGTATTGGACTTTCAAGGAAGTTGGGGAGTGCATTTGCCCTTAGTGGAATTCGCTTACAACAACAGTTATCAAGCTAGCATTGGCATGGCGTCGTATGAAGCTTTGTATGGAAGAAAGTGTAGGTCGCCGATATGTTGGACTGAAGTTGGAGACAGAGCTCTGCTTGGTCCCGAATTGATTCAAGTAACAACAGAGAAGATTAAACTTATCCAACAGAGGATTAAAACTGCCCAGAGCCGACAAAAGAGTTACGCCGACCAGAGAAAGAATGAATTAGAATTCGAAGTTGGGGATCATGTATTCCTGAAAGTCTCACCAATGAAAGGAGTTTCCAGATTTGGGAAGAAAGGTAAGTTAGCACCTCGTTATATTGGGCCATTTGAAATTCTTGATAAGGTTAACTCCGTTGCCTACAGACTTGCTTTGCCACCCGAATTAAGCCTAGTCCATAATGTGTTTCATGTGTCGATGTTAAGGAAGTATGTTCGGGATCCATTGCATGTGATTGATTACTCTGGGATTGAAATTAATGAGAATCTAGGCTATGATGAGAAGCCGATGTGTATTATCGATAGACAAGTTAAGTAGTTGAGAAACAAGTCGATACCGATGGTAAAGATCGAATGGAAAGAACATTACGGCAAGAATGCCACGTGGGAAATGGAAGAGGAAATGAGAACTCGACATCCAGAACTATTCTTGGAGCAAGGTAATCTAAGTTTGGGGACCAAACTTCTTTAAGGGGGGTAGGATGTAACAACCCTCACTTTGACTTAGTCATACTTGCATACATTCATGTAGGATCTTGCCTTGTTATGTTGTTTTGCAAGTCTTGTCTTGTCTTGTTTTGTTTAAGTGAATTGCTTGCTCGACTTTGTTCTTTGCTTGGTGTGTGGCCGAGGTCGTCTTGAGCTTAGTCCACCTTTGAACCCTTGTACTTAGAACTTATTTTGGAACCACTTGGTAGACCTCCGTCTTCAACCCGGGCATGTTTGCCGAGATGTCACTACCTGGGCCGAGGTCCGGAACCAAGGCCGAGGAGTGTACCATCTAGGCCGAGATGTTTTGCACTTGTGATCCTTGTCCTTGGGCAGGTATGGCCTAGACCGAGGTGTGGCACACCCAGGCCAAGGTGTAGCACAGCTTAGTCAAGTGTCGTCCTCCCTAGCCGGTGTCTTTGTTACCTTTGCCGAGCTTTGACTTTAGCCGATATCATTACTCGCCGATGTGTCTTGCCAGTTAGCTTGTTGAATACACTTTGTCATAGACTTGTCTTGTCTATCAGTCACTTTTGAGCTGAACCAACCCGGTAGCGCCACGTGTCCGAGCTGTGTGTTAAGACAGCCGGCAGACCTAGAAACAAATCATTTGGTCTCAAATCTTTGTCTTTAGAGAGAGAAGCTCTAGAGGAAGAAGGAGGAAGAGTTTTAGAGAGAGGAGTAGAGTTCCGAGCTTGATCTTTGAGGATCGAACCGTTGGATTTGAGTTTTGAGGTTAGATTCTTGCTTTGCTCTAGTTGTTCTTATTGCTTATCAAGCTGCATTGCATGATTGATTTCGTTTTGCATGTCATGCATTGGTTTAAAGTTGGTTCTTGAAAAGAAAATGGTGTTCTTGAGTTTTTGAAGAAAAGCCTCGTTTTGATCCGAAAAGTTGGAACTAGAACCGTGTTTTTGTGTTTGTTCTTGCACGATCTTCTTGCAAGGGGACCCAGGTCCATGTTTTCGAACCCTTTTGCTTGAAACCTCAGATTTTGTATAAACACGTTATGATTTTAGCATGCATGTTCTTGATGTTCTTGGTGATCTTGTTCCTTGGCCATCAGGACCACACCTCGGCAAGGAGATGTGGGACCTCGGCAGAAGCTTGGGTGATACCCTGCTTGTTTCCATGAGGTGGAAAACAGTGTCTTGACTCCCAGCATGTTTTGTTTTGTTATTAACTTGGATCCGGCGAGAGTGCCGAGATCATTTGCATGCATGTAAAGCTCGTTTTGAGAATGTGTTCGTCATGTGATTGTAGGACCTTGATCTTTGCTTTGAGCCTACACCCGAGAAGAACTATGTGAGTGGTATTTCTAATAAAGCTATGTTATACTGTTTTGATAAATCTTGCTTTGCTTGTTTTGATGAAAGTATTTTTGAAACATGAATGATTAGCTCTATTTGATGTATCAAGTATAAGCTTTGTTTTGATGTCATCCTTGAAAAGTCCCTTGTGCTGGAGGACTCTAAACTTTCGCAGTACTAAGTATGAAAGTCCCTTGTGCTGGAGGACTCTAAACTTTCGCAGCACTAAGTATAAAAGGATACGGTCATTTCTTGGAATGGCTATCGTGTTAAAGCAGGCTACGGGCCCAAGTAACACAAGACCATCGTGTTAAAAAGAGCTACGGGCTTAAGTAACACAAGCCCTTGTGCTGGAGGACTATAAACTTTCGCAGTACCTTTGACCAATCGATTACGGATCGTATAGTCTTTGTCTTGCCACTGACGGTTTACCGCGTGGATTTGTTTGTTCGGAAACCTTGATTTGTGTTTTGCCGATGTCAGTAAGTATCCCTCGAGACTCGTAAGACTTGATAGATGAATACGGTTCATCTCTTGATTTGATAAGGTTTTGACGTGCTTTGCTTTGAAAAGAATCTCGGCTAATATTCGTATGGTTTTTGGCATGCTTTGTTTTGAAAGGACTTCGGCTATGTTCATGCAAAACCTTTATTATTTGTACCATTCACTGAGTATCCAAGCTCACCCTCTCTATATATATGTAGGTGATGAGCAGGACGGCGGCGACGCCTAGATGTGTTTTGCATGGCTTGTTTTGGATTCGTGATTATGTCGGCTTTGTTTTGTATTCATGTCGGCAACGTTGTAATTACGTCGGCCAAATCTTGAAAATCATGCTTCTTGACTTGTGTTCATTGTATTTTGTACATGTCGGCTCGAGAAGCCTTTTGATCAAGATGTAACTTGTATTTGTTGTTTCGAACTGGTTGTAAAGCTATATCTTGTATGTCATCCCATTTGATTTATGCACGGCTCTTATGGACCACTTGTATTTTGATTTATTGCTTCCGCATCTGTGAGCCCCATATGTATATTATACTCTGATTGTGTGTGAACTTTGTAAGTTGGCCTTCGGTAATCACGGATTACTGGCCATCACGGCACCATCCTACTAGGGGCGGGTTGGGGTCGTGACAATATGTACTCCTTTTGTGCAGTCTGGTGAACATCTTGCTGTCATCTTCAGCAAGGGAGTAGGGAGTAAGCCATTTCATGACATCTTAGGCAAGCTGGGCATAAGAGATATCTTCGCACCAGCTTGAGGGGGAGTGTTAGCATAATATATTATTTGGGTTATTATTTTGTAATTATTCTATGTCGTAGGGCTCCCTTGTAATTATGAATCTTCATTAATATAAATAGGGGATGATATCTAATCATTCCCTAACCTTGAATTTTCTAAAATCATCAATAGGTTCAAATTTGATGGCAACAACTTTGTGCAAATTATGCCAAAGGTAAAGTATGTACCTAATCTACTCCTCTCAGATACCATCCAATGGGACTAAACTGGGCGTATAGTTTTATTGGACTGATCTATTACACCCTCTTGGTGTTTGATTATACTTCAGTTTGATAAGTTGTATATTACTTGTCTAAAGAAAACCTCTTGATGGTTGATTGTAAATTCCTTTCTCATCTAGATAGGAAAATCACTAGTTAACCACTTTACATGCGGCATTTCAATTGAAAAACTCTTCAAATTTTCCCCATAGTGTCATTTATGACGTGGAAAAAAAAAGAAGCTCCTATTGAAAGGGATTCTTTCTTTAACCAGCCATACTCTTATGGAAAAATAGAATTGTAAGCCATACTACAAACTCATGTACTTTGATGTAATTACTCTGATATTGTATCAAAATGATGAAGATAGTTCATAACAAGATGTCATGCTGTGGTTAGTCATTGTTTGAAGGCGCAAGAAGTTGTAAATGCTGAGACATAAGCTCCTAATGTACCTTGTAAAACCAAGTCTTGTGGCCATTTTAACTCATTCTTTGTTGAAGTTGCTTTCTCAACCATCAAAAGTAGTCAAAATAAGTTATTTTATTTCTTGCTCTTATATGTGATATTATTTCTCTCTTGGTTCAAAGCTTTACTTACACGTATCTGCTGTGTACTTTAGGTCATTGGATTTAATAATGTTCCAATTGCTGGTGATGACTTTGAGGTTGTTGGCTCCCTTGATGTTGCACGTGAAAAGGCAAAGGCACGTGCAGAGTCATTGCGAAATGAACGTATTTCAGCCAAGGCTGGGGAGGGGAAGGTTACACTTTCTTCCTTAGCTTCTGCAGTTTCAGCAGGAAAACAGTCCGGATTAGACTTGCACCAGCTGAATATCATTTTGAAGGTTGATGTTCAGGTATCTTTTTCTTTCTTCCGCACCCCTTTTTTTTTTGGATAGGCCTGAGTTGAGGAATCTGTATCTGTCGTAATTTTGAACAAAGATATGAAGAAACAAATTAACAAATGAAATTGAGTAAACTTTGGACAAGCTATGCCCGATTCCTCTCTCTAGAATGAACCAATTCATAGCAAAGTCCCTCAAGAAATGGATATGCCATGTAGCATATCCACCTTATAAATTCATGAAGGAAAAATATTGAGACCTTAAAAAGCCTCCCCCTAATTTTACCCACAATGACATGACATGGTAAATGTCAACTTTTGATTTATCACAAACTTTAACCACGTAAAACCTTGCTATGTCATTATGGGTGAATTGAGGGTCTCTAGCATTCCTTAAGAAACAATATGCCATTATACTCAATAGACCATTGGACTTAATAGAGTGGTATTAATCCACAGATTAAAGTATTCATAATGTTTTGAAACGGACATATAAAGCTCAAACATTTTGAGTGACTTAGATCAATTCGTGCACATTGAATACAAAATTATGGAAATTTTACTTGTCTGGCCTTTTACGATAACTTACGATCTAGCAAGAATTTAACCAATTTGAGTTTTATACTATGTCAAATGTAGTTGACTATTGCAACATTATTAATGTCCATATGTTGTCGATGTAAATGTGTAGTGATTACATGTACGAGCACACTTGTCAGTCAACATTTCTTGTATCATGTTGGATGCCTCGATACAATTTAATTATTCATTCATCCTGGAGTTTTGTGTCCCTGCCATTAAGTTGAAATCTCTTTATCATAACTAGGGAACTATAGAAGCTGTAAGACAAGCCCTGCAGGTGCTCCCACAAGAAATTGTCACTTTGAAATTCCTCTTGCAAGTGACCGGGGATATAAGCTCCAGCGACATTGATCTTGCATTTGCCAGTAAAGCCATTATTCTGGGATTTAATGTCAAAACAACTGGTTCTGTTAAGAGCTATGCAGACAACAAAGGTGTTGAGATTCGGCTGTATAGAGTTATCTATGATCTTATTGATGATGTGCGGAAAGCTATGGAGGGACTTTTGGAGCCTGTTGAGGTTAGTTTTGTTCACGTCTATCGGCTTTGATTTTTCATCGCAATTTATCTGGAAAATGAATTGCGGTGCATCTCTCTTCATGTTTCTGGTACACATTGCATGTAGATGTCTATTGTGGCCTCAAGGTTCATTTAACCCTCAAATTGTAGATGTAGATCTTTGTCACTGGTGTTTCATTTAAGATATTTATGTAACAATTAATATATTAGAGAACATCACCAAAAAAAGAGGAAAAATAACTAAAAAAGTGAAAATCAGGTACATTTGGAGATTGTGTTCCTCTTTTCCTTTTGGTTGACATGCCTTTTTGGTAATGAATATGTGACTGACCATAGGCATATTTCAAATTCCTTATTTTCTTGTGTTGACCATGTTTTCTTCCATCTTATGTTTTACTTTATTCTTTTATCGAATTATGAACTTAAAACAGTTTTCTCTTTGTCTTTTCTAAAGATTGCCTTAAGAAAGTGTATTCATGCAAGAAGTTTTAAGGCTTCGCTGTTTTCTTTTTTTTTTTGGGTCTTATATGATATCTCTATAACTGAAGATTGAAAGTTGAGAACTGCTGTTTTTTCTTGACAGGAACAAGTGAAAATTGGTGTGGCAGAAGTCCGGGCCATATTTAGCAGTGGTAGTGGTCGTGTTGCTGGCTGCATGGTATCAGAAGGAAAAGTAGTAAAAGACTGTGGAATTCGGGTTTTAAGAAATGGAAAAACAGTATATGTTGGTATACTCAATTCTTTGAGACGGGTTAAGGAAATGGTGAAAGAGGTATGTATTTGTAGCTCTCGTCTTCTTTTCCCCCTTAAACCATTTTTATTTTTAATTTGTGTAAATTACAAATACACTCCCTGAGATTTGCTTAAAAATGATTTGCCCCATGTAGTTTTGGAAATTACATCCCGCCTCTTGAAGTTTCTAATTTCATAGCAAATGACTCCTTTTATGAATTAATCATCAAGTCAATTAACAGTTTTTAATGATGTCAGAAATTTATTTCAATTAATATTACATGTAATTTTATTATTGTATAGGAGAACAATTAGAAATTTCATTTTTTCAGTTAATTTTGTTAAATAATAAAATTTGACAAGGGATTATTTGTAATTTTTCAAACCACATGACAATCTGTATTTTAAGCAAACTAGTGCATATATTTGGCCTTTCTTGTCCTTGTTGCTATATGTTTGAGCTTGCTTGATGCATGTTGTTATCTGGTTCTTGGTCATTTCGACTTCTTATTTGTTATCTGGTTCTTTGTCATTTGGTTGGTTCTTGTTCTTGATACATGTAGATTCCCATTCACTTGCGATGTAGAATTCACTGTAGTATTGATATGTAAATGTTATAAGAGTATGATAGGAAAGCAAATGTACAAGTTTTTTCACCCCTTCGTTTAGTAGATAAAGTGATACATAATATACAGAAAAATCTCATTTGGAGAATTGCTGTTTGAAGCTTGCAGTGGGATACATATTATGTAGGGATTGGGCAATCTTGTCTTCATATCGAGTGGGATGTAGACCTTCTTGGATATATGAGGTTGTGAAGTGCTTCCCTTGGTGGCTTCTTAGCATGTAGGAATCATGCTTGGTAACTGCCATAATAAAATACCAGTGAGACAAAATAAATGAGGCTTGTGGGACCCCCATTCAGGTGTGCGAGTCTTATGTGATTCGTTCTATGTTCCTAGCAAAATTTATGACTGCCGTGATGATTGTATAAATGTTCAATGCATGGCCATTTGCTTATATCATAGTATCAACTTGGTTTCAGAAGTAAATTCTGTAAAGTGATTGGATACTAGGCAACTATTCACTTTTTTATGGTATGCAACTTTCTTGGATACTTAGCAGTAATCACCTATGAAGCACGGACACCCAAAACAGCTGATGTAGGCTTGTAGCAATGTCAGACGTGCCGGGAACATGTACGAAACACACCAGTTGGCATGTCTTTTTATTTTTTGGGGGACACCCTGAGGACACTCCAGGGCCATGCAAACTAGTTTTTTCCCCTCTATTCTTTAGTGCTTTTTGATGGATATTGGATGTTTGTTACTTTTTTTAATCTTTTTCATGGGTTATCTATTAATTATTTAAATCTAGTGAGTTTTTTATTTTTTTTTTATTTTTATTTTTAAATATATTGAATAATTGAACTTGTGTTAGTTTTTGTTAATTTATTTATTTTTGTGGATAAATTTAGTTTTTGTTAAATTTGGTTGTTTATGGATACAATATTAATATACATAGCAAATACAAATATACAAAAAAAATTTAAATTTTTTTTTCATTGCAGTATCCGTGTCCTTGTCCGGTAATCACTTTTTTGTCCATTGATGGCTTACTAATATTAGTAGCCTCAACCAATGGAACGGTGGTTCTATAACCCATTGAAATTAATTTCATATTTCTTCTACCAATACTGGACACCACTCTTCTTCTCATTCCATTGTCTTGTTCATCATTTTTATCTTCTTCTTTCATGACAGATAAGTTGTCCTCTCAACAGGTAAATGCTGGACTGGAGTGCGGAATTGGGATGGACGACTTCGGTGATTGGGAGGAAGGGGATATTCTTGAGGCTTTCAACGCGGTGCAAAAGAAGCGGACACTTGAAGAGGCATCAGCCACAATGGCAGCTGCACTTGAAGGAGCGGGAATTGAACTATAACTATATGGCTCCGGCTGATGCTTATTTTTTGTGCGTGTGGATCAGATGGCTGTTGCTCATTTGTCAACATGTTTTTGTCTCATGCAGAGGCGAGGTACGATCCATTCCCGGGATTTTAACATAACTCAGTAAATGTGACATGGATGAGAACCCTTTGATTCCAATCTGTCCCTAAATACTTGACGCTCAGTAAATGTGACATGGATGAGAACCCTTTGATTCCAATCTGTCCCTAAATACTTGACGCACAAGAGTCTTGGTACATTTTTGTATGCTATTTCGCTGTAAATAGTAAATTATATCAGATTTCATCGCTGTAAATAGTAAAATATTTTTTGTAAAGAGGAACTCGGACCATTCATTTAAATGATGTGAAGATTCAAGCATGTCAACATTTGTATCAGTTTGGAGTTAACGGTTGCCCACGAGAAATGTTGGGAAAAAAAGAGAGTTATCAAACATTGATAGCTATGTAATTAGAATATATTTGTCTTTAAAGAAAGGGAAATTTAGCTATAAACCTCCTTTACCTTCCTTTCATTGTTAAAAAGACTAAGAAAAAAATTATACTTTCCAAACCCCCTCATAATTATAAAGTCTTGCATAAAGGACAAAATTTATTATTTAAATATTTTATGACTATTATACCCTCAACTAATTCTTCCCACTCTCTTCCTTTCTAAATTCACAGACAGCTTCTGCATATATAATCAGGGAGTGTCAGATTTTTGATCAATTTGTAATCAATTTTTTGTTGGTAAAGGTTAAGAGATTCGGATTAGAGAGATGATCAGAACTAGTGCTATTTCGTGGCGGAAGAGATCGTCGAAGATGATCGGAGAAAGTTTCGACGACGACGACGTATCGCCTTCCAATTCTCATGAAGTTCATGTTCTTGCCGTTGATGATAGCCTCGTCGATCGAAAAGTCATTGAATGATTGCTCAAAATCACCTCCTGCAAAGTTACAAATCAATTCTCTCTCTCTCTCTCTCTCTTTCTTTCCTCCCTCTCTCCCTTCTAGGAGGCGACAAAGGCATGTTTGGTGGAGTTGTTTGGTTATACATATTTTTTTAAACACAGATTTGAGTTTTGAATATATGTATATATATATATATATTTGTGTGTATGAGTGTTGTTGAACACATGTATTCTTTTCATTGAGATTTGTGATTGTTGATCGAGTTTTAGAAGTTTTTCTTCTTAATTAGATATGTTGATTTGTTGATTAATTTGTTTTGTTTTTGTTCGTTCGTTCGTTTTTTTTTTTTTTAAATTTATTTTTGTTGTTTTTTGATCTAATTTCATTTGACAGGACTAGAGTAAAATTTTACTCTGGTTCTATTACTCTGTTTTTTGTTTCAGATAATGAGAGTAAAATTTTACTCTGGTTCTATTGCTCTGTTTTTTGTTTGAGAGAATTAGAGTAAAATTTTACTCTGGTGTTAGAATGACAGTAAAATTTTACTGTCAAGAGGTGGTTATTGCCAAACACTTCAGCTGCTACAAATGCTGCCTTCGCTTTTTTACTTTTGTGCATAGTAACATTTTACTTTTAGCTTCAGAGTCTCACAGTTTACTCGTTTTTCAGAGTAAAATTTTACTTTTATACAGAGTAAAATTTTACTTTTGTGTAGAGTCTAACATTTTACTAGTTTTTGAATTGATCTGTTTATACTCAGCTTGTTCAATGGATGATCTATTCAATTTTTTTCTCTCTCTCTCTCTTTAATAAGAATCTCTCTAAGAATTTCACACAGAAATTTTACTCTGAATTAGAGTAAAATTTTACTCTGGTTAAAAACATGTTGATTTGCTTAAAAATATAAAATTTTACTTTGGTTAAAAATATGTTAATTTGCTTAATAATATAAAATTTTACTTTGAATCATAGTAAACTTTATCTTGATTCAGAGTAAAATTTTACTCTGAATCAGAGTAAAGTTTACTATGATTCAAAGTAAAACTTTACTCTGAAATTTTATTTTGGTTAAAAACATGTTGATTTGCTTAACAATATAAAATTTTACTTTAAATCATAGTAAACTTTACTCTGATTCAGAGTAAAATTTTACTCTGAATCAGAGTAAAGTTTACTGTGATTCAAAGTAAAATTTTACTCTGAAGTACACGGTGAAGATGACTTAATAGGAGAGCTGATAGATATGAAGGTAATATAGTAAAAGAAACAAGTTTTAAAATATTAGGGGATTTTGAAAGTACTTATATAATTCTTATCCTTTTGAAAGACAAATTAGATAGTGAGGGATCTATCACCAAATCCCCCTTAAAAAAATAAATGATAAATATAATTTTAAAAACATATTGTTAATTTTGATTAAGATAGATATCATCCGATCACATGACAATTAATATCATATCAATTTAATTTTTGAATGAAGTAGTAATAAATTTTAAAATGTGATTTTGTGAATTCTTTAATCTTCTTTTTTCTTCTTCTTATAGACTCAAAAGTACCATTAAAACAAAAATTACACAAAAATATAGCCATTTACATGTTTGGATTTAATTTTAAGGGATAAAATAAAAGTGAGTTTTTCTAAATGTAGAATTACATATTTGGACAACTCGCACTATAGAGATTTTGAATTTTTCTTCCTTCTAGAACAAATCTCACATTACGAACAAAAATGTAACACTCTAATATAATACTCTAATAATGTAATACTCTTATGTAACACACTAAAAAATTTCTTGGTGTATTTTTCTCAAATGTAAAAACGTAACACTCTAAAAAAACTCTTTAGTGTCCTTTTTCAAAACATAACACTCTAATGTAACATACTAAAAAATTTCTTGGTGTATGTTTTTCCGATGTAACATTTCAAAAAAATTTGTTAATGTACTTTTTCCAAACGTAACACTTCAACGTAAAACACAAAAAAACTCCTCATTGTATTTTTTCCAAACGTAACATTCCAATCAATGTAATCACAAACGGAATACTCATGTAACACACAAAAACACTAAAAAACTCTTAGTGTACTTTTTTTCAAATGTAATACTCATAGTTTAAAATTATATATTTGCTCAAAAGTTACTAATAAATTTTTGTACTTCTTTTGGAATGGTTTGAAGAATTTTACATCATTTTGGAATGGTTTGAAGAATCTTACATCTTTTTTTTTTTTTTGAGTGTCACATTGGAGTGTTCTGTTTGAAAAATGTATACTAAATATTTTTTTGTGTGTGACATTCGAGTGTTACACTAATGAGTTTTTTTTTTAGTGTTGTATTAGAGTGTTACGTTTGAGAAAAATACACTAAGAATTTTTGTTGGAGTGTTACGTTTGAGTGTTATATTAAAATGTTACAGTTTGAAATTATATATTTGTCCAAAACTTACTAAGAAATTTTTGTACTCCTTTTAAAATGTTTGAAAAATTCCACATCCTTTTAAATATTTTAAAAAACTTATATTTCAAGTCATTTTTATACTCCTTTTGAAATGTTTTCCAAATATAAAATATTCCCATATAAAAATCCATCTCAAATTTGATTCACATACATTGTATACTTTATCTTTCTAGCGCAAAAGAAAAAAAAGAGAAGAAAACATAATAGAAATAAGGGTATAACCATAAATCAAATTTTCAAATAATATATTAAATTTACCTTTTTAAAATCAATAGGACTAATTGATCTACAAAAAAATCTTTAAGACTAAATAAATCACCATTCCTTAGAGATGAAATTTATAGATAAATTTTTCTTAATTTTTTATATAAATAATCTTCTTAGCAAGCTTAAATGATGAACGATTTGAATCATAAAAACAAAACCAAAGATAGGCCAACATGACTGGCTTTTCTGGTAAAATGGGCAACAAAATCAAAATCCCAATATTTATGAAGAAATAGTGAAAATGGCTTAAAAGGCTAGGGATCTTTTCAACAGCACGATGTGCTGATGAGAGTTTTGACATACAAAAGAGTAACGCTAGAAATTTTAAAAATTTTATTAAAATTTTTATTAAAGGTTGGTTTGAGATATTCTAAAAAAGTGTACTTTTTGACTTATTAACTTATATGGATTGAGTTTAGATTGGGTTTGATGTGATGTGTTAGAGAGGTGATGTGATTTAAATAAGATGATATGACTTAAATAGAATAGTGACTTTTTGACTTTTTGTATTATGTAATAGATACCAAACTTGGCCTAAAGGTCTCATATAAATGTGAAACCCACACCATATAGGTCCCATGTGAATCCTACACTTATGTAAGATATTTGATAGAAATTTTAGTAGAACTTTTGAGATCTCTATTATTTTTATTTTAATAAACCTTCTATTTTCACACATTCATATTTAAGAGCTGAAACAGTTGCTTTCCAGCTTAAAAGTCCATTGGTATCTGGTATGCTCAGAGTTTAGTGGGTCATAGTAGAAATGGACTCCAACCTGTGTTGACAATTTTTTCCAATAATGCTACAGAAAATTGACAACACTTCGAAAAATACAAAACAATTTGTATGGGCAAATGCTAATGTGAAAATTGTTCAGATCCAACACTACTTGCGCTTCGTCCTCCTCTATAAATGTATGCATTTATATTCCTTAAAAAATTCTGTTTCTCAAACCCTGATGTAGACTCTTCAAGGTCAGTTTGTCTTGATGCTTTACATTGCCTTCAAAATTGATGTGAGAATATTACTAGATGTTGTGTCATAATGGCAACTTCACCAACCTGAAAATGTCATTTTGAGTATATATTTAGATTAGATGTATCCACATATATGGTAAAATGAAATCGATGAATTGCACGCGACAGAGAGTAGTAAGTACCGAAGCCCAAGCCCAATCAAGGAGTCCCAGATTGTTCGCCATGAACTAATTTCTTGTGCAGTTGCTTTAGAAATCAGCCCTCCCATGATATTCTCAGTCAAAGACCCCATTTCGTTGACAAGTTTGACAGATTCAGAGAGTCGATTGAGCAGGTTTACCAAAGCAATTACTTCATTTCTTTGCAGGTGTAGCTGTAAAGACCGGTTACAACAACTTGAGAGAGAGAGAGAGAGAATGAACTCACAAAAACTATGAACTGCTAATGGAATAAAAGCAAGATCTCTTAATTGGAGAGTTGCTTATTAAAACTAATAAAAGAAGAGAGAAAAAACAAGAAATTGCCAGAGATACAGAAACTCACAATTTGATCTGGGTAGTTTTGATCATTGACAGAGAAGAGGATCTTTAAAGCAGTACCGAGACCAAGAACCTGAAGCTTTCCCCAAAGACGACACTTTTCACATCCCACACAATCCATGAGGGCACTGCAAAATTTAGAAGTAGAGAGAGAATCAAATTAATATACAAACAACCAATTAAGACTTAATAGAATAGTTAAATAGAATTTAACATATAATATACATATATTTTTACACAATTTGCAACTATGCCTCATTTTTCACAATGAAATATTTCATTCATTACTAGATCACACGTCATTGCCAGTGATATTAAGAGGGCATTAATAAAAAATACAGTATTGGAGGTCCTGAAACACGCAGGGCTCATTTTTCGAAAAATATAGAAAACATGTTTAGCAAACTGTTCCCAAAAAACTATTTTGGGGAACTTTTTTTCTTTTTTTTTTTTTCAAAAATACACTTTTTAGGAAACAACAAAAAGTTGTTTTGTTTTGTTTGAAAACGATGTGAAAACAATGGCGTTTTCAAACTTTTCATTGTTTTTGTTTCTAAAAACATGAAAAATGAAAACAAAGAAAAAGAGAACACAGCTAAATAGGGCATAGTAATCTGGAATTTAATTTCTTTCATTCATTGATTTATCTAAGCAAAAGGGACAGTAAAATATCAGAGAGAAACCTAATGTTTCTGAATTGCTTTTGAATCTGCTGCTTCAGTTCAGGTTCACTTTGGCCTTGCCACAATTTAGCTTCATCAAATGGAAGAGGACATGCAGCTTGCAGTTTGGGGTTGTAAAGTAACTGACGCATCATAGACTGTGCTTTCAGGTCCTCAGCATGGTTACCTGTATCATACTCAGCTTGCTCCAAGTAATCAGCTGCCTTTGAAACATTTAAAACAAAAACAAATAATCTTAGGAAAATGTCATTGTGAAAATAATAATGATTAAAAAACAGTGTAAGTACTCACTTTTGTCACAGCTCGAAGAACAAAGAGGAAAGTGAAGTACAAGTTTCTGACACGATCGGGGTATCTCAAAACACGATCATGCATCAATTCAAGATTTTTACCCCACTGCAATTGCGGCAAAGGATTGTTAGATTCTTGTCAATCTATGAATGAATTATGCAATTTAAGGTTTTGCTTAGCATAGAGGTACAAATTAGCCCATCATCATTACTGAAAGTGTGATCCATCTACTTATCAACAGAAAATCATTGAATCAGGAGGCCAAAGGTCCTTATTATCTTTAATTAAATGGTTCCAAGTTCCCTATCTTGCAAATATGCAAGATACTGACTAAAAAGATAGGCCGCTAGTCTTTCATTAACTAGACAGAAATAAATTTTCGAAAAGCTTCCTAACAAAGTTAATCTTCTTTAACTGCTCCAATCATTTTTACAAAAAAAATTAGGGTGAAGCTCCAGGAAATATATCAATTCTTTTCACTTGAGCTTGATGATAAAAAAAAAAACCACTCCTGTATACCTTTTTATTTATTTATCTTTCATAAGAAGTTACCATGAAATTAAACTCCACCAAAAGAAATATTAATCTAGGCTGTCTACAGTGGCGCATCACATTAAGTTCACAACTCATAAGGAAGTTTAAAAGAAAACAAAAAATGACGTGTCGAAAGGAATGAGTCAGAGTGAGAACCAGATTGGTAGATTCATCAAGGAGATAATCAGCAGCTATGTGGATTGAAATTGAGGAGTGAAGACCAGATATTAATTTGTATAAGACTTTTTTCTCCTGGCAAATCTCTCCTGAAGAATCTGCACCAAGAAACATTAAAACTGTAACTCGAAATTCCATCAACAACAAAAGGACATACATTAAATGTTCACAAAGCCACTATATAATAATAAAATGTGACTAGAAATAAACTACTATATAATAAATAATAAAAAAAATGTGACTCAAAATTCCATCACAAAGAAAAGGCCATGTATGCACAAAACTACTATACAATAATAAATAAATAAACCAAGTCAGAGAGCTATAATATGATACTAAGCAAAAATATATAAAACACAGTCAGGGAGAGAGCATCAATGAAGAGATGGCTAACACAGTTATAATGACAAAATTAAAATTTTATTTTTTGAGCTGCTAATCATGGCCAATATTAACCAAAAAGTAGTAGGGACTCCATTGTATCTACACCCACTTTATTGTTGAGGAATTAGTCCTGCCTCTGTAGCATGACCACTTCTACACCAGTGAACTATCATGTTAAAGATCTAATAAGTAAGGTGTACTTGTTCTTCAGCGGCATCTAAGGATTTTGACACCCTCTGTTGAGCTAAGGATTGTGTTGGCTCTACAAAAAATAACCTCTAAGATTAAGCAATTTAACATCCTTTTGATTCCATTGGTGGTGACACAGAGCGTATTCTAAACTCACATTTTGGACAATTTTCTGAATATACAGCATCCCAAATCCTTCTGGCGGACGGACCAGCATAGCCGGTATAACGTTCAGGATTCAATTGGAGATTTACATATGTCATCTCACCTGCGGATAAAATTCATCAGTCAATCTCTGTAATGTTCTCTCAACAAGCAATATATTCAAAGGAATGAACAAATTTCATATCCTAGAAGGAAAATATGGCATTAAGGGAGATTCATAATCAAAATCAACAACACCTTAATTTTTACAAATGCAATCTTCCAATATCACATTAATCTCATGAGAATTAGAAGATGGCAATTTAGCTAACAGTTTTTTATTTTCTTGAGGATCATGCAATATGTTTTCCATTAAAAAATAAAATAAAATCTGATTCGTGGTTGTCTGATCCTTAGTTCCAACTTTTCTTCTCGAAATGGCAAAACAATTACAGATCAGAATTGTCCGGCAACCAACCAACGAAGAACATATTCAACATCATTAAGGGATAGAGGCAATTACTGTTGTCTGTCTCATCATCATTGGTCCAGGGGTTATCTACTTCCATCCAGCCTCTAAAAGCTTTACTGTCTAGTGTGCGGTCAACAGTAGCCTGTGGCTTCCCCTCTTGACACACTAAATCATCAGACGGAAGACCGCGTGGTGGCTTCTTAAAAATTTCTGGAAACTCGGTTTCTGGACATTCACAAACACTGCAATCGCGCAAGCGGCACATACCATCTTCAGGCCAGAAAGGGCAGTCACACCACAGCTTTACCTGCCAAAGGGAATAAGTACGTTAGCTTCAAGGAATCACATACAAGTGATCCAATATTCTAAAAAGACAATGTTTTTCCTACAGAGAAATACTCCATCTTTAAGTTTAAATGGCAGAGAATGCGAATGGACACCTTTTCTAAGAGTAGGAATGTTATCCAACACATGGCATCAAGAAAAACTTTGAGGTAGAACACATGAGAATGATATAAATGCTAGATCATGGGAATTGTTTCACAATTAATAACAATAAGACATGTGAAGATGAACCTGGTTTCTACCTTGAACACCACAACAACTACAATATGCTTATTTTGTTTTCAGCCTTGTTTTCAATTGCAGTAAATGGAGAAATTAGATAGATGATCCATTTTCCTCTGTTGATAAACCAAACCAAGCTTTAAGTCCCATCAAATGGGGTCGACTATATGAATCCTTATTCTCCACGCGACTCTATCAAAGGCCATTTCGTTAGTCAAATTAAATAGATTCATATATCTATTTACTATATTAGTCAACGTCAATCTAGGTCTACCCCGACCCCGTCCCCTAACACTTCCATCTACAGGCACTGCATCACATCTCTTCACTACTGCCTCTGTTGGTCTCCGTTGAATATGACCAAATCATCTTAATCTATTCTCTCTCAACTTATCTGCCATCGGTGCTACTCTTACTCATTCCCGAATATACTCATTTCTAATTTTGTCTTTTCTAGTCTTACCACACATCTATCTCAACATCCTCATCCTAGCAACACTCATCTTATCTACATGTTGTTTCTTAGTTGCCCAATACTTCGTCCCATACAATATCGCTGGTCTAATAGTCATTCTATAAAACTTTCTTTTAGTCTAGTGGTTACTCGTTTATCGGACAGTACCCCAGACGCACATCTCTACTTAAGCCAACCCGCCTTAATTCTATAGACCACATTCACATCAATCTCCCCGCCATTGTGATAATTGACTCTAAATAACGAAAATGTTCACTCTTAGGTAGTTCTTGGTTCTCAATCTTCACTTCTCTTTTGCTTTCATTGTTATTGTTACTAAATTTACACTCTATGTATTCTATCTAGGTTCTACTTATTCGAAATCCTTTAGATACAAGTGCTTCTCTCCAAATCTCCAACTTTGTGTTAACTCCATTTTCCTCTATCATGTAAATGATTGAATCCAAAAAAATTGACCTTGCCATAGTTCCTCATACTATTCATTAACTTCATTAAGCTTAAAAGCATAATGTAACAACAAAGGTGTCGAACAATCCCAAAGTTGGCGGTTGTCTATGCCTATCAATCCTATTAATTGAGGGCATCGGTTCTGACATTAGTTGATTGTTTTCTCTCTCACCATGTCATGACACTTCCTTTGAATCAGGCAAATATTCCCAAACATGTTGGTAATCAACAATTACCACCTATAACGGTTCGGTATAATCGTGTAGAATCATGGGCCAATCCCTTGACAATACCTTAAGTTCATCTAAATTCACATTTAGTGAGTTTTTTTTTTTTTTTTGGGGGGGGGGGGGGACTATCACAAATACCTTGTGTTCCCCTTGAAACTATTATTCCAGGGAAACTAACAAAAGCACATTGAAGAAAATTATAGTATATTGGATATTCTACGATTAGAAAAAAGTAACATCATGACCCCGAATCCAATCCAAATTTCTTGTCTACACTGAATCCCCCCCCACCCTGCCCCCAAACACAAGGGGAAATAGAAAGGAAGGAAGGGAAGGGAGAAAGACAAGGGAGTTGAACTTTACCAAAGTTTATTTTGCGAGCATAGTCAATCAGAAACTAGTGGCTCAATTGAGATATAGTAGATGAGATGTGTTTCCGTCTTCATATCCTAGGGCTAAAGATGCCTACACCATTTTGGGGATTTCAGAAATTATTCTGCGAGGCAAAGTGCTTTCAAAGTTTTTTCCCCCCTCTTGACCCAAGGAAATGAGCTTGCAAAGCATCAAATGGTTTTTGACGTATGTCCTCCATATCATCAAGAGTTGTCATCTTTAGAAGCATGTATTTAATCTTAGAGATCACCTAGCTAGAAGCCGAACCACCAAGTCAAAGAAGAATGCTCAATAAGAATCTTATATTTGAGTAGTTTTGTTAAATCCAACTTTTCCTGGTTGGCATTTTGCATTTTTGTCCCATCTTTTTTAAAAGAGTTTTAATTCATCTCCTACATATTCAGTTTTTGCTACATTCTCTTAGGCATAATCTGCACCAGCTTTGTCAATGCATGTTTAATGAATCATAACAAGTTATCAAGTAACCAATGACTTTTGGCAGCTGTGCCAGAGAGAAAAACTATGCTTTACAAAAGCATATTAGCAAGAGCAAATATGGTTTCTGCAGAATCAACAAGTCATTAAAAAGGAATTAGAACCCAACAATTCAATTTATATATCTCATCAATAAGCAGTTATACCTCCAAAATGACAAGAAACAACATCAATTAAGCAAATAATGAACTCATTCGACAAAATTTATAAAATTCAACACTAGAAAAATGGGATAATAACAAAAAATAAGTGAAACTTGGTGATCATTAAAGAAAATTCATCCACTTCAAGCCAATGACAATTTGTACCAGACCTTGAAATATCGGAAAAATGGAGTTGTGACAAGCTCTTGGAGCAAAGGATGCAGCACTTCTGCATTAATACTGTCTACTGTCTCGTAATCACAACAACAGTCCTCTACCATGCCTGTATATTTCCGTGAATCCTGCACCAAAACCAAAATTAAAACCAAGTCATTCACTACAACTTCCAAATCACTTATATTTCTTTGTATTTCTAAGAGGATAATTCTTGCGTTACTTATATTTATTTGTACTTCAAACCAAATCATTAGTTTGGCCCTTTTTGTAGACCATACAGTACAAAATCAATAGTTAATTCTAAAACTTCAACCAAATACCAAACCCACAATTAAACCTACTCTAATTCATCATGTATAAATAGTAGGAATTCCACGGAAATTGAAGCAACTCTTCGTATTTTCTGCCTACCAAATAAAGCATCCTTCCAAGGATGGACCTAGAGGGGGGCAACATTTTATTTTTATATATAGTGATACTACATGAATCAATTAGTATACCAATATATGTTATAATCAAGGTTTTAAAAAGCGGCTGCAACCGTTACGTAATACCGTTACGTAACGGTTGTGGTAGTTACCGCCACCCGTTACGACCGCTTTTGCAGCGTGATTGAGATTCACAGGTGTATCGGCCGTAGTGGCTGCTATAGTGGTCGTAACGGTGTTGTAACGGCCGTAATGGCCTGTTACGCACCGTTACGTAACGGTTCCGAATTGCTTCTTTTGAAAAAACACACACCAAAAAAAAAAATTGAAAATAAGGGAAGAGAGATAGAGAGAGAAGAGGGAAGATGGAAGAATAAGAGATAGAGAGAGACAATAGAGAAGATAAAGAACGTGTTATTAATTTGTTGAAGTTGTAAGACCTATGCTATTCTATTCAGCTGCTATCACTTAACCATTTTGTTCGTGTGTGTCTATCTATATATTGTTTGATAATAATAATAATAATAATAATAATAATAATAATAAATGTGGTCATTATCTATTTGGCTTGATTAATATATATATATATATATATTTAGGCTTTTATTTATTCTCTTACTTTTGTCATTGTTTATCTTATATAATAGTTAGTGATTGATTTTTTGTATAATATAAAGTCATCAATTATTAAAATATAATGTAAAAAACTCAGTTTATAGTGATTTAAAAATATAAAATATATTGGATCAAACTTAAAAATTTATAAAAATTGATCAATATTTATTTTAAAACCCAATAAATATGATCATGGAAAAAAAATGTGCGTATCGGTAAGTTTTTTTCAAATTGTGCGAAAAATAAAAAAATTCACGGTTCCGGTTACCGCAACCGTTACGCTACAGCCTTTATACCCCGCAACCGCAACCGCGCCACCACCACCGTTACGGCGACCGCAACCGCTTTTCAGAACCTTGGTTATAATATTGTTACTTCAAAACTATGGACCCCATCCATTATACAAATTATAAAGACTCAAAGCCTCTAGGATTATATCATCCATTAGTACACGAATTGGTATATCAATTAGTGCGTATAACTTTATTCTTATACATATATATATATATATATTTCGTGATATTTTTCACATTTTATATCTATACAATTATTAAGTGAAAGCCTAAATAGGTTTAGTGAAACCTTCTTCTCCTCATGCCACATGACAACTTTATATATACTAAAATAAAAAAATTATTATACACAGTGTAAGTAAGCTGTGAACCGAGGCTTCGGTTTCATTAAGAGCATAATTTTCACTTAAGTAACATACATATTATGATATTAAATTCTTTATTATTAGTTATCTGAATTGTGCAATTCGCTAGTATAAATTATATTTTCCTTTTAAAATTTTTGTTAGAGTATATATGTTGGCCTAGAATTCTAAGTCCGTCCATGCATCCATCATTTCTACGGTGAATTCTTAGACCATTTTCTAAGAAGATGAGTTAACAATGAAAATGAGTATCAAATTCCAAACAACAAAAATTAGTTCCAATAATCATTTAAAAAAAAAAAAGAAGAATCAATTACAATTATTCAAGCAAAGTTCTGGTCAACTAAATTGAAATGATAATGCGACTCCAGAGAGAGAGAGAGAGAGGAGAGAGAGAGGAGAGAGAACCTTAGAACAGGTGCAGGAGTTGTGATCATTGAAGAAGAGAGAGATCTTCTTCGGGGAATGTCTGGAGGAGACTGCTGTAGCGACTAACACAGCGATCACCGCCCCCAAAACCCATCTCCACCTCTTCCAACTCCGATTCTTCTTCCCAATCTCCGCTTCCACCATCACCATATATCAAAAATTCAAAACCCTTGGATGAAATTCTCAGAATGTAATGTGCATACATATAGAATAGAGACACAAATCGATACCAATTATACACAATATAGGACCGTGATTGCTGGTTTTGTGTTGAATTGTTAAAGAATTGTCTTTGATTTAACACAAAACAACAATACAGAGATTCACAGAATATGCAGACCAGAGAAGACGAGCCCTTTTTTTTTTTATCTTTTTCTGGGATGCTTCGCTTTCGTGGGGGTTCGAACTTGCAAACGGTATTTTGTCAGGGACGACCAATCGATGAAGGACACGTGTCAAGAGATGGACACGTGTTCAAGCATGGGTGCATGATTGAAAGGGATTGACGTTGGTTAACCAATAGGAATTTTAGATGGGTCTATTTAGTTTTTTTTTTTTTTTTTTGAACGGAGTATTTGGAATAATTTAAATAAATATATTTTTTAACTTTTATAATTATAAAAAGATCTACAGAAAAGTAAAGAGGTGATATGATCTAAATAAATACACTTATATAAGTTATGTCAAACACCTCCTAAATTATAAATATATCTCTTGAAATTTGCTTCATATATGAATTGTATGTTATATTTTAGAAAATTATAAACATTTCCATGTTAATTTTTTTTTATTTAACAGCATTTAAAAAAATAAAATTTTTAACTACTCTCATTTACAATAATAAAATTATAATTGTTAATTGAAATATATTTATGATATTATTAAAACTATTAATTACCTTGATTATTATTATTAATAGAATGAGCTATTTATTATGCGATTAAAAATTTGAAGGGACGAAATATAATTTTCAAAACTATAAAGGATAATCTGTATTTTAGACAACAATAATGCTAGGGATCATGAAAAATAATCATAAAATTTATCATGAAGATTTTTCAACCCTTGATTAGTGTGTTGTGTTTTATTGTATATGTAATCCAAAGGTGAAGAATCTTTTATAATTATCTTCATGATATTTTTTTCATGATCCCTAGTATTACTCTTTAGACAAATATCAAGAGATGTATTTATAATTTACCTTTTTTTCTTATATTTTTTAATAATTTATTTATTTATTTTGTTTGTAAATTTCTTTTAAAATGTGTCAAAAAACAAAAATAGAGAAATTACAAGAAAAACAAATCTCAAGATTTGATTCTTGTAATAAAATAAACCTCAAAATTTTAATTTTATCAATTTAAATCTTAATTTTTTAATTTAATTTTAATCTAAACCATTTGTTAATTTTCGTTTAGTAAAACCGACAGAGAAAATATTTTTAGTCATTATATTCAATGACAAGAGTATTTTAGACATTTTATATGCATCTACACAGAGTTTAAAAACTAACAAATTTTGGCAAAAAATGAATTTAAGTATTATGTGGATTTAATCTTGAGAGAAACCGGTGTGATTATGTTAAAAGTGTGAAGTCAATTGTATTTTCTTCGAACCTCAATAAAAAGTGAATGTAATTTACCATTTTCATTTTTGAAATTTATTTTTACATTTTTGAATGTAACGCCCTCAAAATAATACATATAAATCCAATATTCAAGACATCCAAGATATGAGAGAATAAAGCATATTTCTATTTATCAGAGTATTCATTACAAAAGTATTACATGTTGACAACAAAAGTAAATGCTCCACGGGCTTACAACTTTCTAAGTCAACACTTAGTTACAAAAAGAGAATACTAACTCAAATACATATTAAGCCCTTGGCTTGAATTTACATATAATATCAAAAGAGAATAACAAAAAGATCTATCAGCCTCAAAGCCTCCCAAGCTACGTCCTTGGAGGTGGCATATCACATGAATCTGAAAGTGATGTCCCATATAGGGTGAGCCAATACCCAGTAGAAATATACTAAACCAAGTATGAGAAATAACTAAAACATTAGCATTTGATAAATGGTTAACACTTGTAAACCAACTTACAACACTTTCCAGTTTAATGACAAATACAACCGTTTTTCATTCCACTTTCCTTTACTTATCTAATTCAGATTCATAAACATGACTCATTATCTAGCCCAACAATTTCATGAGACTACAACTCATATTAAAACACTTCCATTTTTCACAATCAAATGAGACTACATCTCATCTTAAACACTTCCATACTTCAATTATCTACGTTATGCAAACGTAATTAAGATTTCGGGACTTTCACCCTAGACACTTCGGCCAACTTAATTATCAATGGAGTCCATCCTATATCTCCTCTTAAACAGGTTTGAGAGTACATTCCTATCTCCTCTCAAACCTTGGAGTACATCCCCTATCTCCTCTCAAACAACATACAAATACAATGTATTTAAACACTTATCATATACAATGATCAATCAATACACATATTCGATGTATTATTCCAACCGTCATATTCAATGACATATTCCAGGCGATTAGTTTTAATTTTCCCTAATCAACATACAGTGTCTACAACAATCAAGACTATTCTCCACCGATAGCCCAAAGCAGTTATCTCTAAATAGATAATAAATTTATCAAACAGATAAAATATTAACATTTTCGGAGGTGAGTGATTTATTTATCCAACTACATCATTCAATCCCATAATTTCCCAATTTCATGATTCTCATCGCAATTTCATATTTCCATAGTTCCTAGATTAATTCTACAAATTAATCAATCATAATAAATTAGGGCTTTTCCCTCCTTTTTCTCAAATATTGCACCCAAGGCCAAATATCATCAATCATACACAATAACTTTATTCTAGGGACCACTCATACACTTGGAACCCCAAAAATAGAAAACTCCTCTTTTATAATTTCAATTTCAAAACCCTAATTTCACCCAAATACCCCAAAACAACACTATCTATACAAAATACATAACATCTATATCAAAACTCATAGAAAGGAGTAGGTTATCCCTACCTTAAGTGTATAAGACGAGCCTAGCAAGGGAAGAACTCCAAATACGCCGAAATCACTTTCCACTCGGATGAAAATGGAGGTCTTGAAAAGCCCAAGCTTTTTAATGAAGGAAGGGGGTGAAGAGATCACTTGATCTTAGCTAAAATGTAGAGAGAGAGCGTATTCTAGAGAGAGAAGCTCTCAAATTAGGGTTTTGGAATGTTTTTGAGAGAGAAGGAACCGAAAAAGTGATTTAAAAAGACACAGTCGCGATCTGATATACGTATAATCCGCTCGAGCGGAGAATAGGACGCTCGAGCGTAAGACACAAAAACTTCACCCGCTTGAGCACATATATATTCGCTCGAGCGCCAAGGCACAACAGCAAAGCACTACCCGCTCGAGCGTAGAATACACTCCTCCAGTACTTTTACAGGCTTCGAATACCCGCTTGAGCGCAAAGATACCCGCTCGAGCTCAGACCCGCTCGAGCGTAATGAACTCCGCTCGAGCGCGAAAAACACTTCTGCAGTATATCTGCAGACGCCCAAAATGCTGAAAGGATGCAAACTCCGCTCGAGCGCAATAAGACTTGCTCGAGCGGATCATCAAAAATCTGGGCAACAAGATTAGAGATCAAAACTCAACCAACCTGTTCGAAACACGCCCACGACATCTTAAAACTCATATACCAAGAATTAAAGGACGGAATGAGACAAAAACAACAATACTCAATCATGGAACTCAAGTCCGGAATACTGTACATAAAGGGGAAAATCCGGGATCGCTATATTGAATCTTTCTAAATTAGAATGAAGTGAATTTTAAAATTTTGAAACAAATTGAATTTTAAAAATTTGAAACAAATTTTAAAAAAGTTTCATTAAAAACCAAAATATTAAAAAAAAAGGAAAAAAAGAAAAAGAGGGACTTTCTTAAGTGTTGCCAAAACCCATGCAGTTCCATCCCACTTTATACAAATAATACTGCAATTTCAAAATTTTTATCTAGAATTTTATTGATCTATGGTCCAAGTTTATTATATAGATCCAACACAATATCAATTCAATTTTCACTGTTTGTATTTACTTTACATCCACAATTTCTCATAACACTCATAATATTTGGGTACACTTCTAAATTCTAATATATTAACGGTTGTCATGTGTAATGTGTGTATAATTTAAGTAAGTAAAATAAATATAAATGATAAAAAAATTAATATTACAATATATGTGTCACTCAGGTAATGAGAGTTAGGTATAACGTCAGCAAAATAGTTTTGGACATGATTTTTTTAATCAATTTTTAGTCAAAATAAAATTATGACTCACACATCTTGTAAGTCAAATTCACATTAAAATGTTTTCATCTCAATATATGGTTTAATAATGAAATTTGTTTGCTCAAAATTATTAAAAAGGGAATAAATTGATTGGAAAAATCGCCAATCGATCTTAGTCGAAGGGTGACAATTAATCTATATAATACATTCATTTCCTAAGAAAATCTAATCAACTAATATACTTTTTTTTCTTTTGACATGAGTACGGACTTTTACGCTGTGTTTGGTTGAGAGATTTGGGAAGCAAGGATCCTCTAGAGTTTTTTTTTCC
Source organism: Camellia japonica (assembly GCA_030407325.1). Lineage (NCBI taxonomy): Eukaryota > Viridiplantae > Streptophyta > Magnoliopsida > Ericales > Theaceae > Camellia > Camellia japonica. The sequence goes on from JAPPVO010000031.1 coordinate 35,843,788, forward strand.
TAAAGTTTCCTAGAGTGGTGCATTGTGTGGTTGAGATTTAATGACAAGTCACATCAATTTTTCAGTATTAAATCTCAACCACACAATACACCACTTTAGGAAACTTTAGGAAAAAAACACTCTAGAGGATCCTTGGTGGGATTTGGGAAGGGATTTGGAAAGGGAAAAGGAAAAGGTAGGTGAAATGTGAATAAAATATGCCTATATTTCACGTAATTTCACACACCTTTTCTTTTTTCCTTTCCAAATTTTTTCTCAAATCCTTCAACCAAACACAGCATAAGGGGCATCTAAATTTTATAACAGCAAAAAAACTTAACGAAAATGGATTTGAACAACATACGTGTCCATGTTGCCCTTCCCCAAAGTAGGTTTCATTGGTTAAGTTCTTGAATCAAAACCAGTCCAACCTTATACATGTGTATATATTTTTTAACAATTTATTTAATTTTTTTCTTTTAATCAAATTAGAATGTTGGTTAGGCCATGTCTATTTTGTGACACGTGACTATGGTATCATGGTTGCTCAAACACAATTTTAATTCTAACCATAGCTACTCTTGTTATACTAATCACTAATGCCACTAAAATTTTATTTATTTATTTATTATTTTCGACAATGGACAACTTCATTCAATTCACCTGTTATCCAGTACAAAATTTTATAAATAAACTTCAAATATATAAAATAATAGTACCAATTAAATTCAAGTATTTCTCTTGGCTTATTTTTCTTACGAAAGCAAATACCATAAATGTAAGTGTGCTAACAAGAATTGAAAAATCTTTACAGATTAAATTTAAGTCAATTATCAAGCGATTGTATTGACGGTTTCTTTTACCTCAATGAAGAGGACTTCAAAATTACCAAGTGTAGAGAAAAGAAAAATTAAAAGAAAAAGGAGGGGGATGAAGAAAGATGATTGAGTGAACAATTGGGGTGATTGAGTGAACAATCAAACTAACCATTAATTTACCTTTACTCTTATACTTCGAAAAGGAAGTGCATAAAATAAAGTGTAGAAAATTTACCTCCACTCCTATACTTCGAAAATCAAGTGCAGGAAATATAAATGACAAAAAAAAAAAAAAAAAAAAATCAATTGTTTTTTATTTAAGTTTTGGATCTTTTACAATATAACTATGAATGGCTATTTATAGGCAAAGATTTGTAGAAAAAAACTACCTAAAACTATCCACTCTTCCATCTCCTCCATTTCATACACCACGATCTTCCATAACTTCCTTCAACCTCCACTTCATATTCCATGTTTTCCACTTTATTCTCCATCATCTTTACACATTTTATAACTTCTCATAACCTCTAAATGAGTAGGAGGGTGCTACATGCCCTGCAATTATATAAGTAATAAATAATAAAATTACAGATTTATGGTGCCAACATTACTCTCCGCGGCCATTAAAAATGATGTTTACTTGAATTTTTGAAGGACCGAACCAAACATATGACTAATCTAAGCAACAAAGTGCTTTGAATAATATCAATAAAGTGCTTCGAATGATATAATAACACCACTAAAGTGCTTCGAATGAGTATGAAATTATGACTAAATGTCTTGAATTATATATATTCCTTGAATTGATATTACATATATGCTTCGAACGGCATCAATCCTTTGAAGGAAATTAAATAATTTTGTTTTACTCGTACTTCAAACACTTAGAAAACTTGAAACCTTTTGAAGTCGGTTGATATTGCTTGCACTTAGAATCATTCAGAACCTCATATTTTCATGATTCATCTTAACAAGTTGTTACACACGCTAGCTATCATGGACTAATAATAAGCTTCGAAGGTGGTATAAAGGACCAAAAATCACCCTTTTATGGTCAAAGTGTTTATAAATGACCAAATTCATCATTCGAAGGTCTTGCGGCAAAGCTTCGAATGATTAAAAGGTTGGAGATATTGATATAGGACGAACGTCATCTTTTGAAGATACTTACAATGAAGTTTCAAGGAGTCAAAACCTCCCTTAAAAGGTCAAGAGTGATGCTAGAGGAACAAACTTTGCTTCGAAAATGTCACCACCCACTTTAACAAAAGCTTCAAGGGAGACCTTTAGAGCTTCAAATGTGTTTTTTCAAAGCTAACATGTGTTCTTCATGGATGCAATGCATCATATGTCATGAAACTTTATGTTTGCATGCAACCCCAAATAACATCATACACTCACAAATTCATTATAGGCCAAGTTAGGAACACTTAGCCAATCTATTTACATAAACATATGTCCAGTAATATAGACATGTGACCTTTGAAGTGTAAACCACAAACAATTTTGTATGTAAAATTGTTTTTGGGTGGCCACTAATAGTAATGGACCAATATCATATTCGGAGGTGTCAATAACATACGAAAATCATGCTTCGAAGAAGTCAATAGCGGGCCAAAATCATGCTTCAAAGGCACCCGTGGCGTGCTTCATAGGCCTATGAAGCTTCAAAGCTATTTTAAGGCCATATAAGAAGACTAAAATACTAAAAAATGTGGCTTCAATATGAAGAAGAAAAAAAAAAATCATTAATATTGACATTGATTAGTAAATTACTTCGAAATATATAATGGTGTGGTAATGAAGTATGCCAATATGTATGGCATGTGACTAGTATTTGAAGTTATTTATTTATTTATTTTATCAAACTAGCAATTGTTTTTTTTTTTTTTTTCATGTAAATCTTCTAAGGTAATATACTCAAACCAATAATTGGGTGAATGCTTAATGATCAAACCAAAAAATTGGTTTCTCATCCAAACTGACTTTATGAATGTTACAAAAAGTTTTGCTTGGTTTGAGCAACAAACTTGCTTAAAATACCATTATAACACCAACAAAGTGGTTCGAACCACAAATTCGGCCATTTAACATAATGATCATGTAATAAGTAGCCGCCACACACTAGAACATTCTCTCATCATACAATATGCTTCTAAATTTTAAAGAGACGAACCAAAATTAGGCAATTTTAAACAACCAATTGCCTATATATACATGTACATATTTTTTTCCAAAGTAATCTTATTTCATGATATGATTTGAAGCTTTATAAAGTTTCAAAGGTGAAGTAATCAACCTTCGAAACAATTGTGTACATATAAGTCACCAAATGTTCACAATTTTGCCGTTTGAATGCAAGAGCCATTATTCGACTACAACCGAAGCACACATACTGTCATTGTTTTGCGCCTTTAAAAAAAATTGGCCATCAATTTGAAAAGATAAGCCATTCTCAATCACTGATTTAAACGCATAAGCTTTTTCTAGTCAAGTTCAACATTTCAAACGGCTAAGTTGTTCTTTAGTGCATCAAACTCATTCAAAACAATACTTAAAGATGATTATTTTATTAGCCATTTCATCAAAATTAAATTTTGATTTGAACCACAAATCCCAAAAGGATTTTGAACACCAAGAACCATAGTACAAGATGGCCTTAAAAATTCAAACTTGACGTTTTGAATAATTTCAAAAAATTCATGTTCATGAATATTAAATTGTTCATCATTCTTAGCCATATTTGGCTTGAGAACATGTTCTTTGACCAAATAACTTTCATCATTCATTGACAAATGGGGTTGTTTTTCTATTTTATCCATTAATGGATTATAAAAATCCTCCATGTGAGTTTTATCATTTCTTGGTCTAATGGGTTGTTTCATTTTAGCCATTAATGGCTTAAGAAAATCCTCCATATGAGTTTCATCATTTTTTGGCTTAATGGGCTGTTCCATTTTAGCCATTAATGGCTAACGAAAATCCTTCATAGACATCTTATTTCCATGGTTTGACTCTGTAAGAATGAGTTTTTCAACCCTCGAGTCTCATATGGAACATTATTTTTGAACATGCTTGGCTTAACAACATGTTTTTTAGCCATGTTATTTTCATAAATTGATTCTTTAAAAATGAGTTTTTTGACCCCCCGAACCATTGATGAAATCAACTTTTTACTTTTGCTATTTTCAACCATAAAAAAATTCACCAATTCCGGCCATTAAAGCCTCAGTTAAAGACTTGGTAGTGAGACTTGACAACTCATCATTTCATTGGCGAATTTTCATATCAAGTTGATGAATTTCTCCATTTAAATGGTATCTTTTTTCTTCCACCAAATAATATTGTAAGGGATGAAAATTTATTTCATCAAGAAAATGGATCTCTTCTTGAAGATCCAAAATTTTTTATTTACGCCAAAAGATTTCATTTAGGCTATTTGGAATGGATGAATTCAATTCATTTTTCATTTTTTACCCTTGACGTCCCACTAGGTGTGCCAAAAATTGTTGGCTTATTTTTCCTACGAAGGAAAATACCATAAATGCGAGCGTGCCAGTAAAAATTGAAAATCCTTACAGATTAAATTTAAGCTAATTATCAATTAATTGTGTTGACGATTCTTTTGCCTCAATGAAGAGGATTTCAAAATTGCCAAGTGTAGAGAAAAGAAAAATTAAAAGAAAAAGGAGGGGAACATAGAAAAATGATTGAGTGAACAATCAAACTAACTATTAATTTACCTCTATTTCTATGCTTTGAAAAGGAAGTACATAAGATAAAGTGTAGAAAATTTGCTACTAACTCCTATTGTAGACACCCTATTTTTGACCGCCCTTAAGACTTGGGTGCTACTGATGGTTTATTTGGTGATGAAAGTTGTGCAGTGCAAAGGTTCAATTTCTTCGGCAAGGAGAGAGTCAAATCCCAACCTCACACCCTTTTTGGACCAAAACTATCTTGATCAAAAGATTTTGAGACCCTGAAACCCTTTCTTTCAAAATATTTTTGAAAATTCTTCTGTGATGTTCCGACGCTCGCATTTTATTAAATGTCGTGCTTTTCGGTAAACCGAGCGAGGACAAAGTGGAAATGAATGAAGGCGAGATGAACTCTTGTGAAAAATCTTTCAAAACACCTTGTTTAGGGGTTTGGAGTTGAAAAAAAGAGGAGAGGAGAGAAGAAAACAAGTTGGAGAAGCAGTTGGGCATGAATCCCAGCAGGATCAAAACTGAGCAGTCTTCACTCAAATGGGCATAACTTTTTGCACACTTGGAATTTTGAAGTGAGGCTGCCACCATTGGAAAGAATACTTCTAGGGTTACAATTTAGGCTCAAGAATGACCTGAAAAGGAGTCTAGATGAAGGAGATATGTCCGGTTGAAGTCGGGCCCAAAAAGCAGATTTTTCTGTCCAACCAGATGTGGAAGTTTATGACCATGAATGGGATTTTTGGGCCATGTGCAGGCCATGAATGGCCAATTCTGGCCCCCTTCCGTCCAAGGGAGTGTGCTTCCGGCCAACAATGGTCAAGTGCCGGCCAACAGTGGTACAGTGCCGACCACAGATGGAACAGTGCACTTTTCTGCAGATATTTTGCTCCAGCTGGTTACAGCTGTCTCTCTTGAGATATTTTCAACCAAAGCTTGATATTTTTCTATATATGAGAGCCTTATATCTCATATTCAAGGGTTAGAACATTTGAGAACATTTTGGAAGAGCTTTGGGAGCCTCTCTCTCTACACCTCTCTCTCTACATTTCTCCATCTCAAGAACCTTTGTGCATAAGAGCTTGCAAGTGTAGATACACTTCTCTTTTGCACACACATCCTTGATCAAACTTGATCCCCATTGGGCTGAGGTTCCTTGGAACTTATTTTGGGCTGCTAAAGGTTGGTTTTGGCTTAAGAAAAGTGGCTATTTGTTGGTTGTTTGCTGCTGTGCTTCAAGGGTGAGCTTCTCCTTCTTTTAAGCTTATTTTTGTACACAATCTTGGCCACCTTTTCATGCTGAATTTGGCCTAGTTTTCAACTACAAAACCTTTGTTTTTAAGGCTTAGAAATGGTAATTTAAAGTGTTTTTGGAGTTAGGGGTGTTTCACTCTCTTTGGTGGCTTATTTGCTAAGCTTCTTGCCTTCATTTAAAGCATTTCAAACCATCTCTTTTTGGCCCTTTAACCACTGAATTCCAGAGGAATTTCAGTGGTGGAAAGGTGGTTTTGAGGGCCAAAATGGGAGGGGGTGGTCCCCTCTCCTCTTGTCTTGCTTCCTTGCCTTGTTGGCCTTATACTTGAGCATGCTTTTCTACTTCTTTTAAGCTGAGTTCAAGCATGTTTTTGTGACTTTTTGGACCTTCCATAACTCTGTTTTTGGATGGTTTGGCCACCTCTTGCATGCTTTTGGTATTTGTAGTGCAATCATGCTTATTGGCCTAACATGCTTCATACTTTAGTTCATCATTCTAGCATGTTTTAGCTTTGCTCCAGTATGTTTTTGGCTCTGATTTAGCATGCTTTTGGACTATTTTGAGTGGTCTTGGCCTTTTAAGGCTTGCTTTGTATAGCTATCGTGCAAGTGCCTTAACTAGTCTTGTGTTTTGAGTCTTATAACATGCTTTTCTTGAGTTATTTGCATGATATGGCATCATTTAATATGTAATTTCAGAGCATATTACTCTGTCACATACTCACACATATCACTCTTTAAGTGTTTTTGAGATTTGAACCTTTTTGCCTTGTTGGTGAGCCAACACATGAGCATATCTTTCTTGCCATCTATGCTACGAGTCTAGCATGTTTTTGCTACTATTTTGACTTGCCTTAGGTCTGTTTTGAATGGTTGAGGTCATTTGAGCATTGCTTAATATGGTTGTAGTGTAAAAGGCCTTGACTAGCTTTGAATTTTGGGACCTTTAACATGTTATGCATGTGATGTTTGCATGGTATGGCACCATTTAGTATGTAATTTCAGTGCATATAGTGTAGTCACACTCTCATATACTTCACTTCTTCATAGCTTTTAAGGGTTGTGTATCATGCCTTGTTTATTGGCCAACATGTGTCCATGTTCTTCTAGCCTTTTGTGCTTTAATTCCAGCATGTTTAGGCCACTGTTTTGGCATGTTTGAGGTCTGTCCATAACTGGTTTGACCATTTGTGCCATGTATTGCATGCCTCTTGTGTGATGCTCTTTGCTTGCTTTAGTGCTCTTGGCTCCATGACATGTCTTGCATGCTTGTTTTGCATGATTTAGTGTCTTTAACATGCTAAGATAAACATGTGTTGTGTTGCTTTGCATCGTGTTCAACCGGATGTTATGTTGAACACAAAGTGGATTGGCTCGCTTCATACTCAAAGTGATGAAAGTGAGCCAATCCCTTTTGTCCCCGTTGCCTTTGACCTCTCATGATAAGGCCGTGGTCTTTTAGTCTTGTTTGCATTGCATATATTGAATGTGTGCAAGGTTGGATCTTTGGCCATCAAGTATTGAGATGCTCGATTGATGGTCTTAGATCCAATGATGCCTCTCAATTGATGTTTTGAAGTGATATGGGGTGGCATAGTACGTACATACCCTTGGGAGACCCTCCATTTCCTCTGTTTTTGTGCTCTGTTGCAGAATGGTGTCATAGCACACCAGTGGCCGGCAGTGCCACATTGATGGCCGGCACCCTCTCATTGTTGGCCGGCAGCAGCTCCTCATGGCCGGCAGGCCACTGGTGCACTCCCCAGCATGGATTTGGTAAGTTTTAGCAGAGAGTTCTTGGAGACACCCTGCAAACAGAGCCTCTAAAGAGTAAACCAGAGAGCTTTTCGGGGTGAGAAACCGAATGCGTGCATGCATGTTCAACATCTTCAAACAGAGCTGGAGCAGCTTAGTTTAAAGCTTTATTTGGTAATTAGCTTGAATCTGTAATTTGATTAATTTGTTAATTAATTAAGTGTTGTAATAATTAAGTAGCTTAGTTTAGCTATTTCTTTATTGGTTTGTAATAATTAGTCTAATTAGCTTAATTAGATTAGTTAGAGTAGCTTAGCTTAGATTAGCTTAGTTTATTCGGACCTTCCTGCGAGAGGGCACAATGTTGTAATAAGGGTGCGTGTGTGTGTGTATGTCTTCCAACTCCACGTCTTTCTCCCTTTTATTTATCCGCTTTCAGTGGTTAGATTAGGGATCATGTTTCAATTAGAATACCTTATGCTTTCATGTTTGCATCATTCATTTGTATTGTATGCACCGGGCTCGGCGCATCATTCAAATTGCATTGTATTTCAATTCCTATTTGAATACATGTATCAAGTGTTGCATTCATATGCCATGATTAGATAGCCGAGCCTATTTAGTTGCATTTTGCATGTGTTGCATTATACATCTTGTATAGTTAGGATCATGCATTGATTTCTAACTAGCTTTTGTTTTGGCTCGGAGTACACTATAAGTGTTTATGCTTTAGCATCCTTGCATGAGTGTGAGTGTTGCCATGATAGCATGCTTGCCATGAGGCTATGTGCTTATTTGATTAACTGTATGAATGCATGTGGGTGGAGGCTTGATTGCTTGAATTGGAACAACTCGATGATTGTGAGTTTTAAGCCCACTTTGCGAAGTGGCAAAATCATGTTTTAAAGCCCACTTGAGGGTGGCAAATCCGCGCTTTAGCCTACTTGCGAGTAGCACTTTCAAACCATTTTCAAAAACAAACATGAGTTGTTTTGTTCCAAATCGAGTGGTTTAGTCTATACTTGTATGCTGTGCGCATCACATAGTAAGGTTAGCTAATAAACCGGAACAATAACACATGTGTTTTTAAAAATAATATATCATGTTTAGTAGAGGCCGATCTTTTGATCGGGCGAGCGGGGGTGCTCATTTCAGGGCCTTTCCCTCTCGTACCCAAGTTCCCGAGCCGAGGCAACTTTGGTGATGACGGACAAGTGGTCTTAGGCACGAGTCAGGGTTTTCTAAATTTTCCAAAACAAAATATTTAGGTGGCGACTCTGTAATCTGGCAAAGCAGTCCAATTTTGGTATAATTTGATTTAAAATTTGATTTTCCAAAACGATTTGCCGGATTGGACTCTTTGGTGATTTATCAGTCTTACATTGCACTTTGTGAGATTAGATTCAGAACCGTGATAGGAGTCCGAACTGTAGTAGCAGAACCAATTTGCGCCCTCTCTGAAAAGAGGGGCCCGCGGAGAGAGTTCGGGGCGGTCTACACCTATGCTTCGAAAATGAAGTGCATAAAAATATAAATTACAAGAAAAATAGAAATCAATTGTCTTTCATTTGAGTTTTGGATCTTTTACAATATAACCATGAATGGCTATTTATAGACAAATATTTGTAGGAAAAAACTACCTAAAACTACCCACTCTTCCATCTCCTCCATTTCATACTCTAAGATCTTCCCTAACTTCCTTCAACATCTACTTCATGCTCCATGTTCACTTTGTTCTCCGTCATCTTTCCACATTTCATAACTTCTCATAACCTCCAAATAAATAAAAAGGTGTTACATGTCCTGCAATTATATAAATAATAAATAATAAAATTATAAATTTATGGTGCCAACAATTTTACATGACCATTTTTTTGTCCTTTATGTTGCTTACGTTTGAGTTTTAAACTGTGTAAAAAGTGGAGGTGAGAGAAAATCTCAATTTTGTTGAGTTTTTTTTTTTAAATTTTTTTTTTTACAATTGATATAAAAAAATTGTGATAAAATAAAATTGAACTTGGTAAAATATATTTCTTAGGAAGCAACTTGCTTCTGGTCCTTAATCGGACTGGACGATGTTGTTCGGCTCGTGGGGGGCCACAACGGGTTCCGTTTTGATAATTCGAACCGTTCAATGTGTAGAACTCGTCGAGTGCTATACGCCTATAAAAAATCACGTTGATCGGATATTGATAGGTATCTCATCTTATTAGTTTTTTTGGTCAATCGTTGATTTGTTCACCGTCCATTTTTTTTATTTATACAAAACTGATTTGATCACATAGCTATCGATATTTGATCAACGTGATTTTTTACAGGCATATAGTACTTGACGAGTTCTACACATTGAATGGTTCGGATTATCAAAACGGAACCCGTGGTGAGCCCCTCCGAGCCGAACAGCACCGTCCAGTTCGATTAAGGATTGGAGGCAAGTTGCTCCCTATTTCTTATTGATGGCCTTTTTTTTTTTTTTTTGGTTATTTGATAAAACATATATTAATTAAAAGCATTTACACACAAGTCCTAATTTATGAACTTACACTCTATTAAATTCTAATTAAGTTTTTTTGGACCTTCAAGTCTCATTAAATTTTTAATAGTCGGAATTGCCTTTCAAATAATGATTGTTCATCATTTATGATTATCTATAAAGAAACATGATGATTTGATATTTATTTTGATTTTCAAAACTTTAAAATATCAACTTTTAAATTGAAAAAACTAAAAAAATCTTATGCAATTTTTTTGAAAAAATTGAATTATTTTTTTTTGTGCAAAACTGAAAATTTTGTATCTACAAAGGAGCATGATGATGGAACATATTCTGGTAGAGGTCTTTTCATTTTCTGTTTACTCCATGACATATTTCACTCTGAGAATTATCTAAACTGTTGCAAAAATTTTACCTTTCATTGCTTTGCCAGTTTTTCATTTTTAATTTAATTTTTATTATTTTATTATTATTATTTTTTTTATCTTTCACCTCCAATCACTATTTTGTTCCTGCTAGTCATATCCTTTAATACAATTGAATCTTCCTTTCCAAACCCAGATGATGCCATAACTGAATATTTGACATTTGGTAATCCCAATTCTTGCTGTGAGAAGCTTAAGGACTTGCTTACTTAGGGGTGTAATTTTGGCCCGGCTTGGCCCATATCGGGCCTTACGGGCTCCCGCCAAAAAATCAGGCTGGACTGGGTCGGCCCACGGGCCAAAAAACTAGGCCTAGGCCCAAGCCCAAGCCTAGGTCCAGGGGTATTCGGGCTTTGGGTAGGGCTGCAAACGAACCGAGCTGTTCGCGAACAGGCTCGAGCTCGGCTCGATTAGGCTCGGCTCGAGCTCGGCTCGGTTCCTTAATAAACGAGCTCGAGCTAGGAATTTAGGCTCGTTTTATTAACGAGCCGAGCCCGAGCTTGGTAAGGCTCGGCTCGGTTGGGCTCGCGAGCCTGGTATATATATATATATATGTGTTATGAAATTAGGGTTCAGTCCTCACCTCAGATTTGGAAGCTGCTGCGCTTTTCTTCTCTCACCCAAAACAAAACCTTGTTTCCATCCAAGCTTTTCCTGATTCGAATAAGTGTGAGAGAAGATAAAATCATCTCCTCTCTATTTTCTCTACTCCTCCTTCCTTATTTTTTTATTTTTCATCTCTATTTCAAGAGATTTGGTCTCATCATCTTATCTTTCTCTGCAGACAAATTTTGAGGCTAGGGTCACAACATCGAATCGAACGAAGAACACATCTCTATTTCAACGTTTCTTTGTTTTGGTGAAGATTTGGGACTAGAAGATAAAATCTTCTCTTCAATCCTTTGTGGTAAGTTTCTATTCCTTACTTTTGTTCTTCAATTTTTGGGTTGAAGGGTTTCTGATCATCTGGATTTTGATTGAAGCTAACATATCATATCTCATATCACTAAAATAATTTGTGTAGGGTTAGGTTAGAGATAGAGAGAGAGAGAGGGTTAGATTGCAAAACTCTTCCTTCCCATTGGGACTTCAGCTGGTTATACTCTCTCTCTCTCTCTCTTCTATATATATATATATATACAGATTTTTTTTTTATAAAATAAATAAATCAAAGATAATGACTAAAATATTAAACTATTCAAATTCAATATTTTAGCTCTTGATGTATTTGTGACGGGATGAATGGAACTAGCTAGCTAACTGGACTCGTTTTGGTTAATTGTATAGAAGATAAGGTCAATTTGATAAAATTAACTTGACTTATTTTGGTTGGTAAATAGGCAATACTCTCTCTCTCTCTCTTCTATATATATATATATACAGATTATTTGAAGCATATATAAACTCTAATTTGTTTTTATTTGCAAGAGAACTGCCCAAATAGTTGTGAAAATTTGTGATCTTTTAAAAAGCTTTAAACCAATTACCTCAGCTAAAGACTTGTACAATCAAAAGCATGTATAACTATTATTATTCAAGTAAGCTAGTTCTGGTTTCTGTTGATTTTTTCCTTTTTTTTCTTTTTTCCAACAGTTTTTGTTTTTTTAGGGCTCTGGAACTCTTCAATTGTGTGATGAGTGTATAGTATTTGCAGCATTATCTCGAGAACAATCTAGGCTTTAAAATCTTGGGAGTCTGACCAACTTGGAAGCTAGAAACCAATTCAATCCAAGTCAATTTCATCTATAGCCTATGGGATATAAATAAATAAATATACTTGATGGGAAGTGACTTTATTGCCCCAAATTAGAGTTCAACCGAAACCTTGGTAACTTTAGAGCAATTTTTTACATCATCATACAATATAGTTAATATTTTACTTGAGCTGGAGGGGGACCCATGAATAATCTGGTTGGCCTCTCATGTGAGCTTTGTCCCTGTCATCATACTGGGTGGTATACTATCATCTAAGTATATTTATATTTAGGGCTTTGAGATACCAATTGTATTTTATTCTCTGAATGTTTTACTTGTTGGGTTTGTATAGTCTGATTGGTATTGTATACCCCACACAGTTGCATATTTAATTAGTTGAATTATACTATTTTCTTCTTTTAGCATAGTGGAATTGGTGTGAGTAATTATCTCATTCATTTAAATCTCTTTTGTTGTGTGTCTTATTTGTAATTGATTTGGCCTTTGCATCAAATAGAAAATTTTTAAAAATCTAAATTTTAGTTTTCTTTCCTTTTCTAACAATATTAATTACATTTTTTAAGCCTCATATTTTGAAATTATTTCCCCCCTCCCTTCTAGATATGTCAAATAGACAACTTCATCTCACTTCTCCAGAACAAGATTCATGTACACCATTTTCTTCGTTCGAAGAGTCATCCGTTAGTCCACTCATGGATAATTCTATCAATGATGTTGTGAATGATGTTGATGATATGATTGAAATAGAGGACAATGAAAGAGACAATGAAGAAGCTGTAAATGACAAAAACCTATTTGAAACGAAATCTAGAAAAAGGACATCCCAAGCTTGGAAAGAATTTACTGAAGTAGTCCTTCCAGATGGTACGAAGAAGGCTCAATGTCAATGGTGCAAAACACAATTTGCAATTCATGCAACTGGTGCTACAACTCAACTTCTGAGGCATTTGAAGAAAAATTGTGTGGCACGTGAACTTGCAGAAAAGAAGCAAAAGGTTTTATCATTTTCTACAATTGGATCCGATAATGTGACCAGTGCTTCTACCTTCACGTATGATCATGCGAAGGTAAGGGAAGCTGCTTCTCACATGATACTTCATCATGAGTATCCTTTTATGAAAATGGAGCATGTTTTGTTTAACAAGTTTATGAGGACTGCTACCCCATATTGGCAAAAGATTAGTCGTACAACAGCAAAAAATGATTATGTATCAACCTATGACATTCAGAAGAAGAAGTTGAAAGCATTGATGAAGAATGTTAACAGAATCAGTATCACAACAGATTTGTGGAAGTCGGGGCAAAAAATCCAATATATGGTCATTACAGCTCATTTTGTAGATGATGACTGGCAATTACAAAAGCGTGTCCTCAACTTTTGTAATGTACCAACTTTTGCTGCAAAATACATGATACTGGACCAGAGTATGCTGCCAAATACAAAACTTTGATCTACCTTGCTGGTTCGGCTTCTGCGGAGGCCATTGCTGATGTTGCTCTTTGCCCCTTTGAGGCAGTCAAGCTTCGTGTTCAGACTCAACCTGGTTTTGCAAGAGGATTGGCGGATGGATTGCCTAAATTTGTCAAATCTGAAGGCATTCTTAGGTATGCTTATGAACTGTTTCTTATCAAGACAGCTGTGTGTGATATCTCTCTTTTCCTTCTATTGTAATTAATTTTCCTTTATTGCCAATAAGAGTATTCTGGAAAAATTCTTTAAAGTCATATATATATATATATATACACTACCCCCATGGAACATCTATAGAAAGGCCATAAAAATAAGAGGCTTTGCTTATAAGTTATATTGTTTAGGCAGTGGTAAAATTAGTGGTAAGCTAGCAACATTGCCACTGATGAAAACTTGGCAATAATTTTCTTGGTGGAATTCTTACATTTTCCTTTGTAATCTCAGTAAATGGACCTATCATGAATCGGCAGCCAATCTCGGTTGGAAACATCGCCCCTGCAACTGTCAAAGTTGTAAGACTCATAACTTCTTTATTTATTTATTTTTTGCATAAATAAACATATTACCTGCATATATGTATGGTTTGTTGGGATTTTTATGTTGTCTCTAAATCTAAATTTAATGGCTGCAGATTTGGTGAACAATCTTGGTACAATTGCGAGGTCCGGTACCAAAGAGTTCATGGAAGCTCTTGCTGCTGGTGCTGACGGGAGCACGATTGGGCATTTTGAATTCATTAGTTACCCAATCTCTCTCTGGATTGAGAAGACTATAGAGAAGGAAATTTCTGATGATGAGGATGAGGAAGAGAAGAAAGACGAGGAAGGAAAGGTTGAGGATGTTGACGAAGAGAAGGAGAAGGAAGATTGACAGATTAGTTATTAGGATGTATCAATTGTTGCATTAGGATGTTTTATTTGATTTTCAATATTGACAGATTTGTTTGGGCTGTTGTTATTGATTTATTGTTGTAGGAGGATGTTTTATTTTATTTTCAAGATTGGCAGATTTGATTTTGGATCTGTTCATAGTTTAATTTGTTGGTGTGTTCGAGCTCGAGTTTGAGCTCGTTCGTTTGTAAACGAGCTATGTCGAGCCGAGCTCGAGCTTTATAAATATCTAGCGAGCCGAGCTCAAGCGCAACTTTTATAACTCGATTCGAGCTCGAGCTCGAGCCGAGCCCGAACATTATCAAATTCTATCGAGCCGAGCTCGAGCTTTACAGAACTCGACTTGGCTCGGCTCGGCTCGTTTGCAGCCCTAGCTTTGGGCGGGCCTAAATTTTTTTTTTTAATTTTTAAAATTTTTTCTACCAAAATTTTATTATTTTCCATTAAAAATAACACTGGGCCTCAGGTGGGCCAGGCGGCTCGGGTTTTTGGGCGGGCCTTGAGCGGGCCGATGGGCCGGGCCAAGTGGGCCGGGCCTATGGGTCGGGTCGGGCTTCAAAATGATGGCTTAGGCCCAAGGCCTCGGGCTGGGCTTGGGCCTGAGCCTAAATGGGCCTTAATGGACCGGGCCTACCTTGGGCCACGGGCGAGCGGGCTTTGGGTTGCCCGCGGGACACGGGCCGAAATTACACCCCTATGCTTACTCATTGTCTCGTTGATGGGCAATTGGAACTAAAAGAAGAAAAATCAAAGCAACAATTTTGATTCTTGAATGGTTACGCAGATTTCAATTTGTTTCAACTGTAAGAGGTATTGCCAATTTGCATAGATGTAACAAAAAAAATGTTTATGTCATTCGCAGCTAATGAAACTCAATACCAATTACCTTGAAAAATAAAAACAGTGGTGGCTTGTTAGGGTTAGGGTTTGGAGGATGAAGATGGTAAGAGTATTTTTGGTATGGGAGGATGTGTATTGAGTGAAAGTTGATAATTTAAATTTATTTAGTGTGTGTATTGAGAAAAGATGTGGAAAGAGAAAAAGTAGTGTGTGGAAATAGAATTTCCCTACTTTTTAGGGTAAATTACACTCATCTCCCCTTAGGTTTAAATAAAATATTGTTAGTTCTATACTTTTGGCATAATTACAATGGCATCACTTGAGGTATTAATTCACATATTTGTTAAGTCATTTTTATTAGTAATTTATGAGTCGTATGAATTAAAAAATTGACATTGTCATATATTTTCGAATAAATGTATATTTATCTTTACTAGCATAAAACAAAATCACGAGATTTTGTAATTTGAAAGGAGTTATTATGAAAAAAATTGTATATGGTTTTCCGTATCAAATGATTATATATACAACTATCTTATACGTTAATTTATAAATTCATTAACTATCCATTTCTAAGAGTGGCATGATATATCTTGATAACACTTGTCAAATCTCCATCCTTCACCAATTATCATCTCTCTAATTTTCATCTCCTCTTTGTTGACCACATCGACTCTTATTTAAAGAACATTTACTACGCGATCACTCTTACTTTTAACTTCATTTCCTTACCTTTCCCCAAAATCGACCTCTATCCTTGCTCGCAACCTCTCTTCTCTAATCTCAAGTTGCCTCGACCCTTCATCTCATTATTTGGCCATTAAAATTAAGATTAACCATTAATTGATAATAAGTTAGTTGAGCTGGCATAATTCTCAAATAAACTTGAATTCGACTCATATAAAATAATGAATAATTTTGTATGTGTTGTATATACAAATACTAATAAATAAATAAAATGAACAAAAAAAAAAAATCTTTTTAATTTTAGGAATTTTCGGAGTGCTTTTATGGTTATTGTTATTTTTTTTTTTTATCTATAAAATCGTATATGTGGGAACAACAAAGATAGCTAAATACATGTGTACACATATATATAGATAAATTTACATGGTTCAATATATAACAATTACATATTCATAACTCAATGCTACTCTTCAATTTGAAACTACTTCAAACTTAGACTATTAGCATTAAGAGAGAGACTAATCTTTTTACACATATAGATTTGCAGAGAGTTGGTTGGCCTAGGGAGAAAGATTGAATATGGAGTTTGCTTACATTAGATTTTTAGGTTGTTTAGGGTTTCTAAAGACAAAGGGTCTTTTATCATTTTTAGTAAGGAAATATTGGAAGAAATCAACACTTCTCATATTAAGTGGGATATATGTTTTTGAATTTTGAAATTCAAAAGTATAGATATTTTTTAAGCATAGATAATTTTTACTTTTTTTATGTTTTTAATTGATATGATTTTCTATATTAGTGGGTTATTTAAAATTTTAAATTCAAATTTAAAGGATAATTAAAGGTTTTTTTTTTTTCCCTCCTCAGTTGGGTTAACCAATAGAAAGTTTTTTAATTATTTAAAAATATAAAAATTCTAAAAATTCATGTTGAGAATTTGGAGCTCCCATAACCCTTGGTAGGGCTGTTCATGGAAACCGCACACCCGCCTAACCCGTTTGAACCGACCGGACCTGACACATAACGGACGGTGAAGACAAGGTAGATGGTCGGCTGCGGGCCATTTTATTTGATTTTTTCGGATTCATGGTCGGTAATGGTTTTTATAATTTTTCATCCGTCGAAACTGACTAGACCAACTCATAATGAACAAATGTCTTGATTTAATTAGTGTGTAATTTTTTAATTGTCTTTTACTTTTCTCCCACCCACACACCCACTCACCTACCAAGCATCTCATATACGCTTCACAGTTTACAAGGTATGCTGTCTCACACACTTTACAAAGTTTGTTGTTGTCACATTTCACAAAGCTACACTTCATGAAGCTACTTCAGTGAACTCTTTTTTCAAAGAGAAAAATTGAAAAGGCTCCATCATTTTTCAAGAAGAAAAATTGAAAAGGCAAAAGAAATATATAAAGAGTAAGAGAAAGTAGACCGAATAAAAAAAAAAGAAGCAAAGCAATCCAACCAAACTCTCTGTTTCTCTCTCACTCTCTCACCTCTCACTCTCTCATGTAACAAATCAAAGCTTCTCCTTGTTTTTCTATCTTTGAAGTTCAACTGTGACATTCTTTGAGATGTACGAAGCAAGATCTTCAGCCCTAAAAGAGAGTTATTGTCCAGAGATTGAGGTATCTCTCTTTATTCATTTTGGGGTTTTTATTTTTGATGTTTTGATTTATAATTTGTAGCTTTTTGTTGGCTAATACTTCATATTTTGATTCTCTAATCATGGTTGATTTGGAGGTTTCTAAGTATTTTTCATTTTCTTGTTTTGATTTTCTGATTCTCTATTTCTTATTGTTATGTTTTCATTTACTTGTGAATTGTACAAAATTATAAAGTTTAATCTATCATTATGTTAATTTCAATGGGCTAACTTTTGTTGTGATTAATGGAGTAATTTTAATTTTGAATTGGGCTGTAAGCAATTTTATTCCCTTAATTTTGGATAAAAAATGATAAAAGAAAGAAAGGCCCAATATGTTATCAGCCCAATCCGCCCAAACCGACCACATCCGATCCGACAACCCGACTACCAATTTGGTTGATTTGGACAGGTGCTTGGTTAAAAAACGGTTGGGTAGAATGTCTATCCGAACTGATCCGGTCGGTTGCTAGGTATGTATCCAACCTGACCCCAACCAACCTGTGACCTAACCCTTGGGATTAAAACCCCCATTTGCTTATATAATATATTAGTGTTTCTTCCATGCTATGTACGGGTTGCGTTTACAATTATTTGTATACATGTGAATTGCGATTTTTTAATTTTTTTTTACACACAGAAAAAGGAATATAACAAATGCAGCATATCTTCAATCAATTATTTTATGTTTTCTTTTATTCAAAATTTAAAAATAATGTACGGACAAAATTTAAAACTAAATTAAGGAAACATTAACAACATTTTTTTACTTCTATATAAATACTTAAAAAAATAAACCTAAAAAAGGTAGTCAATATAAATATTATACATTAAGTAAAAAAATGTGGTTAGCAATTATGCTTACATAAATTTACTATAGTTTTATTTCAATTTTTTCTTTTTTCTTTAAAAAAAAAAAAAAAACTATTTTAAAAGAATTTTATTTAGCTAGTACCAAATAAAATTTTCTTAGCAAAAAGGAAAGTTATAAAATTTTGTTGTAAATTTTCAAATGTCTATTGTTAAACATTCTATTCTACTTACTTGTTTGTTTGCTTGCTTGCTTTGGGAGTTTTGATATTTGATATTTGCTCCACATTCATTGTATTGTTTTATTTATTTATTTTCTTTTGCTTGATTTTCGCATGATATTTCTTTCATAGCGCATTTTCAAGTGTATTAGTGAAAATATCATACACTTAAAATGCATAAAATTACAATATATAGAAAAAAAGAAGTAAGTAATTGTCCAAAACTAAAACTATTTAACAAAAAATAAAAACAAAAATGAAATTGCTTGAAATAGAAAATGAATTATTTATTTATTAATTAATTTTTAAAAATAAACTTTTAAAGAAAACAAAGAAAATTATATATAAAAAAAAGCACATAAACCAAACATAAAATATAATACAAAATATAAATGAATTATAGGATTTTCAAGAAGTGAGACTCATAAATAAATTTTGTAAAATCTTATCTATTCAAATACTTTTTGTGTATATTTTTTGTACTTTTAATTTTGAGAATGACATTAAAATAGTTTACATTTTTTACATTAGGTCCATCTCATAGCTTTAATAAACACAAATATAATAAATTTCATAACACAAAACATAAACAATTGTGAGACAAAGTATCAAAAAAAATGAAAGTAACGTTTAATGATTATGTAGAAGCACACCCGACGTTTTAATTGGAGGTATAACCAAACAAATCGCCATTGAAAAGGAAGATAGCCTTTAAATTTCATCACAATAATTACATAACTTAATATATAATTTTAATGTCTCTCACTCTTCCACACGTCCAATTCTCTATCAATATTAGAATGAATGTATGAACCAAAAAAAGGAAATATTTGAGAAGGCAAAGAGATGTGGTTTGAGACCTGCAGCTCAACTTTTTCGCCCCCCCTTTCGGAGAGCTCGAATTGGTCCTACAGTTTGGACTCCTGTCACGGTTATGAATCTAGTATCACAAAGTGCAATGTGAAACTGATAAACACCAAGAGTCCAATCCGGCAAATCATTTTGGAAAATCAGATTTTGAATCAAATAATGCTAAAACTGGACTGCTTTGCCAGATTACAGAGCCGCCACCTAAATATTTTGTTTTTGGAAAATTTAGGAAACCTTGACTTGTGCCAAAGGCCACGTGCCCGTCATCACCAAAGTTGCCTCGGCTCGGGAACTTGGGTACGAGAGGGAAGGTCCTGAAATGAGCACCCCCGCTCGCCCGATCAAAGATTGGCCTCTACTAATCAAGATATGATGTTTTATAAATCTTATGTGTTCTTATTTCGGTTATTTAGCTAACTTTACTATGTGACACTGTAGACGTGCCCGAACGTCCCGGCTTCGCGCGCGAATCGACGCGAAATCCGGTTTGTTCATTAGGCTGCGACAGTTCGGACTCAATGTCACGGTTCTGAATCTAATCTCGCAAAGTGCAATGCAAGATTGATAAATCACCAAATAGTTTAAATCCGACAAATCGTTTTGGAAAACTAATTTTTATAAAGAAGTGCCAAACATGGACTGCTTTGCTAGATACAGAGTCGCCACCTAAATATTTTATTTTGGGAAAATTTAGGAAACCCTGACTCGTGCCTAAGGCCACGTGTCCGTCATCACCAAAGTTGCCTTGGCTCGGGAACTTGGGTACAAGAGGGGAAGGTCATGCAATGAGCACCCCCGCTCGCCCGATCAAAGATCAGCCTTTACTAACATGATATCTTGTTTTTGAAAACACATGCGCTCTTATTCCGGTTTATTAGCTAATCTTACTACGTGAAGCGCACAACACACAAGTATATACTAGATCGCCTAAATTGGAACAAAACATCTCATGTTTGTCTGTTTGAAAATGGTTTGAAGGTGCTACTCGCAAGTAGGCTAAGACGTGGATTTGCCACCCTCAAGTGGCTTAGAAAAACATGATTTTGCCACTCTCAAGTGGGCTTAAAACTCGCATTTCAATGAATTGTTCCAATTCAAGTAATCCAACCTTCACCCACAGGCATTCAGGCAGTTATATCATTCAAGCAAATAGCCTCATGGTAAGCATGCTGTCATGTTAACACTAACACACATGCAAAATGTGAAAGCGTAAAAGCTTACCTAGTACTCCGAGCCAAAACAACAACTAATTAGAAATCATGCATGATCCTAGTTATTTTAAGATGGCTAATGTAACACATGCGAAATGCAACTAGAAATAGGCTCGGCTATTCTAAAATGACATATGAAATGCAATTAGATAACATGTATTCAAGTAGGAATTGAAATACAATGTAGTTAGTATGATGCGCCGAGCTCGGTGCATGCAATATAAATGAATGGATGCAAACATGCGAGCATAGGAATGCTAATTGAAACATGCCCTAAAACTAACCATCGTAAGCGGGTAAGTAAAAGGGAGAAAGACGTGGGGTTGGAAGACATTCACACACTCACGCACACTTATTACATAATTCGCCCTCTTGACGGAGGGTCCGAATGAGTAAGCTAAGCTAGCTACGCTAAGCTATTCTAACTAATCTAATAATCTAATTAGACTAATTATTACATAAACAAAATGAATAACTAGCTAACACTAAGCTAATTATTACAACACGTTAACTAATTAAACAAATTAGCTAGTTTAATTATTACATAACCGAATTGAAACGAATAGCTATACTAAGCTAGTTAAATATTACACAACAAATCAAATGACTAATCATTCAAACTAATCAACAGCAGTGAAATGGCCTCGCGGGCGAAGAAGAGATGCATGCTCGGTCGGCTTCGCTCGGAAATCCGTTGCCATGCCTCATGTTGCCTTCTGTTTGCACTGTTTTAGACTTCTGAAAACCTTGCAAATCTCCAAAACACTTTTGATCCACCTCATGGACATGTTGAGAGGTCATCGGCCAAGAGGTATGGCCATCGGCCAAGAAATATGGGTTATTGACCAAAAATACGGCTATCGGCCAAATATTTATAGCTGATCGGCACACTAGATAGCCGGTTGGCCATCTCTTCCTACAAACTCTCCTTTTTGCTGCAACAGAGCACAAACAGAGGCATGGCAATGTATTTGCAAGAAAATTTGTGTGCAACAACACCCCTTATCATGTCTTAAGCTCAAAGGAGTGTAGTGCTCGACTCTCGAGCCACCAATCACACATCTCAATGCATGATGGCCAAAGAGTCAAGCTTGCACAAACTCAATAAATGCATGACAAACAAGACACTTGGACCATCACCTTGTCATGGATAATCAAAGGCAATGGAGACCAAGGGGGATTGGCTCATTTCATCACTTCAAGTATGAAATGAGCTAATCCACCTTGTGTTCAAACACAACTCCGTGTTGCACACAATGCAATGCACACATACAACATGACATGCAAGACTCTCATGCTAATCTTGACATGTTAAGATGGTATGCAAGACTCTATCATGCAAACACTCATGCACAACATGTTAAGGGTCAAGAACACCAAGGCTAGTGAAGAGGATAACACTATAAGCATGCAAGACAATGCTCAAATGGCCAAACCAGCCCCAAACAGACCTTATGCAGGCTAAAATAGTAGCCAAAATGGACTGAGATGATGGCTGGAAAGGCAAGAAAATGAGGCTTATGCAATGGCTCACAAATAAGGCATAAATGTACAACTCTCAAGAGCACTTAAAGAGTGGTAACCATGAGAGCATGGTAGAAGTTTATGGTCTGAAATTACCTACCAAATGATTCCATATCATGCAAATAGCTCAAATATGACATGCTAGGGGGCCCAAAGTGCAAGGCTAGCAAAACCAAATACACTATAGCTATACAAAACATGAAGCATATGGCAAGTACAACCCAAAACTGTCCTAAAACAGCCCAAAATATGAATAAAATCATGCTGGAGCATAGCCAAAATATGCTAGAATAATGAGCCAAAACATCATGCATACAAGGCTAGTAAGCAAGATTTGCACTACAAGTACATGAAGCATGCAAGAGGTGACCAAATCAGCCCAAAACAGAGTTATATCATGTCCTAAAAGTCACAAAAACATGCTTCAAAAGAGCTAACACAAGCCACAAAAAGATGCTACTTTATAGTGCTAACAAGGCATGGCATGGAGAGGAAAGGAGAGGAGAGGAGAGAAGAGGAGGGAGGACAACCCCCTACTATTTGGGACCTAAAAATAGGGTTTTTACCACTGAAAATCCACTAGATTTCAGTGGTTAAAAGGGCACGAAAAGTTGTTTTGAAAGGCCTTGGAAGATGGCTCAAAAGTTATACAAGCTAAGGAACAAAAGGGAGAGACAACCCCCTAGCCAAACAAGGCTTAAACCATCATTTTTAGGACTGAAAAACAGATATTTTCTCAGTTCAAACCACCACCCAAAAAACAGTGTAGAAAGATGGCAAAACAATAGTGCAAGACAAGCTTAAATAGGGTAAGTTGTATATCTTTGAAGCAAAGCACACACTAGGCACAAAAGAGGCACTAAACCAAGCTTTAATCCTCTTTTTAGAGCTCAAACAAGGCTCCAAGTAAGCTTCAAGCAACCTTAACCCATAGATGGACCACTTTCACCAAGGATGTCTAGGCAAAAGAGAGGTATTTCTCTACTTGCATGCACAAAAGGCAAGAGGGAGAGACTTTAGAGAGAGAGGCAGAGATTAAACTCTGAAAATTGTAGAGAGAGAGAGAGGGAGTTTTAGTGAGAGAAGCTCTCAAAAATTGCTTAAGAAGTTCTCTCTTTTTGTTCTAATCTTCTAACCCTTGAAAAATGAGATATAAGTCTTCATTATATAGCAAAATATCAAGCTTGGTCGAAAATATCTGAGCTAGGACATGTGGCACAAGCTGGAAATAGTTGGAGGAGAAATATCTGCCAATTCTGGGCTTTCTGGACATTTGTGGCCGATTGGCCAACATTTGTGGCCGATAAGGTTCACTTTTGGCCGACCTATGGCCGATGAGGTCCAATTGTGGCCGATGGACTTCCATAGTGGCCGATGGAAAAAAATCAATCATGGTCCCTGACTTGAAGCAAGCCTAATTCCTTCATCTGGACTCCTTTTTAGGTCATTCTTGAGCCTAAACTATAGCCCCGGAAGTCTTCTTTCCAAATTTGGCAGCCTCACCTCAAAATTTCAAGTGTGCTAAGAGATATTCCTCTTTTAGTGAAGAGTGATCAGTTTCGGTCTAACCGGAATGATGCCCAACTTCAGCCAATCATATCTCCCCCATCTGGACTCGGCTTTAGGAGATTATTAAGTGAAAAATGAAGCCCCGAAAGTAAGATTTCCAACGGTGGTGGCCTCATAGCTGAAATCCAAGTATTCAAAAGGATAGGCCTGATTTAGTGAGGACTGCTCGTCTCTCTCTTAACGGTTCATGCCCAACTTCTTCCTCAGCTAGGTTTCTTCCCTCTTCTCCTCTTTTCTTCAACTCCAAACCCCTAAACAAGGTTTTTTGAAAGATTTTTCAAAGATTTCACTTCTCTTTCATTCATTCCCACTTTTTCCTCCCTCAGTTTACCGAAAAGTGCGACATTTGACAAAATGCGAGCCTCGGAACATCGTAGAAACTTTATTTCAAAAATATTTTGAAAGAGTGGGTTTTAAGGTCTAAAAACCATCCAAAATAGCTTTGGTCCAAAATGGGGTGTGAGGTTAGGATTTGACTCTCCTCTTGCCGAAGAAATCAAACCTTTGCCCTGCACATCTTTCATCACCAAGTAAACCATCAGTAACGCCCAAGTCTTAAGGGCGGTCAAAAATGAGGTGTCTACAAACGCACACAAGCAAGTATAGACTACGTCGCAAGACTTGGAACGAATTCAACTCATGTTTGCTTTCGAAAATGGTTTGAACTTGTCACCCTCAAGTGGGCTAAAACGCGGATTTGCCACCTCATGTGGGCTTAAAACATGATTTTGCCACTTCGCAAAGTGCGCTTAAAACACACATTTATCGAATTGTTCCAATTCAAGCAACAAAGCCTCCATCCACAAGCATTCATGTAGTTAATCATTTAAGCAAATAGCCTTATGGTAAGCATGCTAAACATGGCAATATGCAATTACACTCATGCAATATGTTAAATCGTAAAAGCTTACCGAGTACTCCGAGCCAAAACAAAAACTAGTTAGAAACAATGCATGATCCTAACTATACAAGATGCCTAATGCAACACATGCAATATGAAATTAATAGGCTCAGCTACTAATATGGCATATGATTTGATTCAATTTGATAACATGATTTTAAACACGTATTCAAAGAAATGTATTGAAATTGCGATGCAGTTTGAATGATGCGCTGAGCCTCGGTGCATGCAAGACAAATGAATGATACAAACATGCGAGCATAAGGTATGCTAATCGAAAATGATCCCTAATCTAACCATCGAAAGCGGTTAAGTAAAAGGGAGAAAGGCGTGGGGTTGGAAGACATGCACACATGCACGCACGCATACTTATTACAAAATTATGCCTTCGTGAAGGAGGGTCCGAATAAATAAGCTAAGCTACACTAAGCTAAGCTAGGCTAACTAATCTAATTAAACTAATTAGACTAATTATTACAAACCAAACGAATAACTAGTAAACTAATTACTAATTATTACAACACTTTAACTAATTAGCAATCTAGTTAATTAAAGCAAATGTATACTAACTAATTATGCAAGATATTTAAACTACACAGCCTTAGCTCTGCCTCGGGTAATGGAGGATTCATGCACTTGGTTTTCGCCCGAAACGCCCTCCGGTTTGCTCTTGAGAGGCTCTGTTTGTAGGGTTAAGCTTACTCCAAGAACTTTCTGCTTCACCGTACCAAACCAAAGTTGAGGACTGCACTAGTGGCTTGCCGGCCATGAATGCTTGCAGCCGGCCATCTGCCGGCCAAAAGTGTGCCCTGTCGGCCACTGGTGCTCTGAGTCACCACATTGCAATAGAGCACAAACAGAGGAAAATGGAGGGTTTTCCAAGGATATGTTTGTACTGTGCCCCTCCTTATCATCTCAAAACATCAAAGGAGTGGCACTTCTTGGATCCAAAACCACCAATCAAGCATTTTCAATGCATGATGACCAAAGATCCAACGAGTACAATTTTAATAAATGTACAAAACAAGACTCGAGGCCATCACCTTATCATGTGTGATCAAAGGCAATGGAGACCAAGGAGATTGGCTCATTTAATCACTTTGAGTATGAAATGCTCCAATCTTCCTTGTGTTCAATATAACGTCCGATTGAACACATGCAATGTAACACAACATGCTTAACTTGCTCAAGTTTTACTTGTCATGTTTTATTTACTCATTTTAATTACCAATCCATTCTTTAACCGGTTAAGTCCAAGGTGAGTGTCCTCTAATGAGAGAGGGGTCAACCAAAGGATGACTTAAGACATGAGAGAGATTATGCCGTTGGTTAGTAGAAACCCTCAAAAGAGGATTAAAACCATTAAGCACAAGTCTCAATCTCAAGCTTAAACACAACCTTAAGGCTAACCAACCCTCAAAGCAAATGAAAAAGTGAAGAAATGAGGGAGGTTGCAGATATTTCAGTACTGAAATGACATGCAAAATGATACTACAACATGCAAGCAATTCATGCACAACATGTTTAAAAGCCAAAAACACCAAACTGGTGAAGATCACTACACTATAGGCATGCAATACAAAGCTCCAAAGGTACAAACACTTTAAAACAGTCCTAAAACAGCTTAAAAGGAGTTCTAAAACATGCTTGAAGTAAGCTAAGAAAGGCTAGAATAAGAGGCCAACACATAGCACAAACTAGACCATTAAGCACAATTGCACTACAAGCATACAAAGCAAGCCTCAAGTGGCCAAACCAGCTCAAAACAGAGCTAAAGCTAGTCAAAATAGTAGCAAAAACATGCTTAGATTAAGTCACAAAATGGTAGAAAAACATGGTCACATGTTAAGCTATCTACACTTACAAATAAGATACAAGGAGAGGAGGCTACCCCCTTTCATTTTGAACCTCAAAACATAGTTTTTACCACTGAAAATCCCCTGAAATTCAGTGGTTAAAAGAGCCAAAAAAGTTGTTTTAAAGAACTTTGAAAGATGGCACAACAACTTAGCAAGCAAGCTACAAGAAGAGTAGACTATCCTTAACTCCAAACAAACCTCAAACCACTATTTTAAACCATAAAAATAGAGATTTCAGAGGTCAAAACCAGCCTCAAAACAGTATGCAAAGAAGGCAAAACAAGTGTTTAAAATAAGCTTAAAACACAAATGTTCTACCTCTTGAAGACAAGATACACTTTAGGCACCAAAATCAAGCCAAACCAAACCAAAATCCTTTTTTAGAGCTCAAATAGGACCTCAAGCAACCTCAACACAATGGTGATCAAGTTTGATCAAGGGCTCATATGCAAGAGTGTAGAGAATTTAGGCTATAAGGCACAAAATATTTAGAGAGAGGATTCTAGAGAGAGAGAGAGAGAGAAATTTTTTTGTCTTCAAAATTTCCAACTCCCACATATGCAAGAGGGGGCCTCTATATATAGAAGATACAAAATCCCCTCAAAGAGATCTAGCCATACACGTGCAAGAAGATGGCTTAATCTGTGCAAACAGTTGTCACAAAATATCAGAAAATATCTATTGATACATGGGTGGCCGACTGGCCATTAGTGATGGCTGGCAGGGGCTCATTGATGGCCGGCATGGCACATCAATGGTTGGCAGGCCAAGAGCCATGGCCGGCAGTGCCCAAGGATGGCCGATAGGCCATGAACAACAACATGCTGAAAGGGCCTACACATGGTCCAAAAATGAAACAGAATGGATGCAGGGTTTGGAAAACTCAAACCTGTGGCGTTCCGCCGCGGATTTCGAGCGCTCGACGACCAATCAAACTCATCACTGGATGTATCTGCAAGAACATCCAAGTCTTGATGAGGACGGTCAAAAATGGGGTGTCTACCAGACCTTTTAATTGCTGAATTCTATTAATTAATAGTTATTAGGCTTCAATGGTTGAGTTTCTAATATTTGTTAGTCATTAAAGCTGAGTTTTTGGGTTTCATCCATAATTTGAGAGTGGACACATGTCAAGCCTTTACACAGATACTTGACACATTTTTTTAGCATTATTAATGAAATGCACAATATATATATATATATATATATTTACAATTGCAACCTGTTATTTTTTAATAAGAATTTATATTTATTTTAGATATTTTTTTAATATAGAAATTATTTTTTTAAGATTTTAATGAAATGCACAGTGTAATTTTTTTTCCTCCTTTTTTTTTTTCGCAATTGTAACATGTTATTTTTTTAATAAGAATTTATATTTGTTTTAGATATTACTTTTAATATACAAATTATCTTTTAGATTTTAATGAAATGCACAATGTATTTTTTTTGCAATTATAACCTGTTATTTTTTAATCAGAATTTATATTTGTTTTAGATATTTGTTTAATATATAAATTATTTTTTACAGTGTAATTTTTTTTCTCTTTTTTTTTTCACAATTGCAACCTATTATTTTTTAATAAGAATTTATATTTATTTTAGATATTTTTTTAATATATAAATTATTTTTTTTAGATTTTAATGAAATGCACAGTGTAATTTTTTTTTTTTTTTTTTTTTTTTGTAATTGCTACATGTTATTTTTTAATAAAAATTTATATTTGTTTTAGATATTTTTTTAATATAAAATTATTTATTTTAGATTTTTTATAAAAAATAATTTAACAATCTCATCACTAACCATAGTGTATGTGAGAAGTTGAAAATGGTGCGGTAGTAAGTATGAGAGTAATAAAAATTTATATTTGTTTTAAATATTATTTAATATACAAATTATTTTTTACAGTGTAATTCTTTTTTCTTTTTTTTTTTTTTGCCAATTGCAACCTGTTATATTTTAATAAGAATTTATATTTGTTTTAGATATTTTTTTAATATATAAATTATTTTTTAAAGATTTTTTATAAAAATAATTTAACAATCTCATCACTAACTATAGTGTATGTGTCACGACCCATACGAGACCGTCGGTGGTACCATTCGTACATGACCGTCGATGGCAAAGAGATATCTCATCATAGGTGCTACATAGGCTTAATGTCTCCTAGCACGAAAGGACCTTCCAAGAATGTCATCAAAACAAATAATACTTGATACAAAACTAATGGATAATCATTCATACTTGATTAAATACTTTTCCAAAGCGAAACAAAGCAAAGCTTTATCAAGACATTATAACATAGCTTTATTAGAAATACCACTCACATAACTCTTCGGGTGTGGGGATTAAAGCAAGGATCCAAGGCCTACAAGCACATAATAAATCCCATTGAATGCATTTCAAGAAGACAAGAAGAGATGCTCAAAGATGGATATGAAATGCATTATCAAAATAAGCTTTACATGAGTGCAAATGATCCCGACATTTCTTTCCAAAACCAAGTCAAGACAAAGCAAAATGTGTGCTGGGAGTTAAAACACTATTTTTCTTCTAGGGAAAACATGCTGGGTACCAACCAGGTCTTGGAATGGATGCACAGAGACGATCTAGGCAAAAATGGCCTAGCTGGGTGAACTCAGGGAGTCTTGGCCGAGGTCCCACACCTCTTGGCCGAGGTGTGGTCTCCTAGGTCTAGGCGTGCGGCTGCTTGCCGAGATGTGCATGCAAGATAGGTTAAGGTGCAAGTAGTCATGCAAGGTTAGCCAAAGTGAGATACGATGCTTGGCCTAGGTGTGAGGTTTAGGCAAAAGTGGGTCTCAGTGACCACATTTAGGGAAATGAAGTCTGGAAATCTGGGTTTCCTCCTTGAAGAACATGAACATGAAGAACATGAATGCTAAAATTATAACTTGTTATTACAAAATATGAGATTTCATGGCATGAGTTCAAAAACATGGACCTGGGTACCTACACTTGAAGTTTTCATGAAAACAAACACAAAAACATGGGACTTGTTTCAAACTTTTGGATCAAACATGGTTTTTCTTCAAGAACACAAGAACAACATTTTTCTCTTTCTAAGACCGAACTTTAAATTAATGCATGGCTCATGAATTATGCTAGATCATGCAATGTGATCAAATAAACATAAAGAACGACAAGAGTAGGTCAAGAACCTAACCTCAAAACACGGATCAAACGGTTCAAACTCTAAGGATCAAGCTTGGAAATCTATTCTTACTCTAAGAACTTTTTCTTCCCTCTTCCTAGAGCTTCTCTCTCTACAAGGTTAGGATATGATAAAATGATATGGGTTTCTCAGCTAGTACCTGACTTAACCCTCTGCTGGGACACGTGGCACTACCGGATTGGATCTCCTCAAAAAGGTGCCAGAATGAAAAGACAAGGATATGACAAAGTGTGTATAACAAGTAAGGTGGCATGGGCACTCTGACAAGGCAATGATCTCAGATTAGGACATAGGCTTTGGCAAGTAAGGTCTCACTGATCTCGGCCAGGAAGGATAACACTTAGCCTAGATGTGCCACACCTCGGTCTAGGTCATACCAGTCCAGGAACAAGATCACTAGGCGCAAGGATCAAAGATCTAGGACACCTAGATGATAACATTTTGGCCTAGATGATACACATCTCGGCCTAGGTGATGCACACTCGGTCTAGGTCAGGGTGAAGGTGGAGGTCAACCAAAGTGGTTCCAAGATGGTCCTAGGTGTTGAGATGACAAGGAAGGAACAAAGCATACATATAACACTTAGGCAAAACACATAAGCACAAAACAAGACAGGGACCTTTACTTAGGCAAAACAAGTCTAAGTCTACAATGCAAGCTTAACAAGACAAGACCATGTAAATGCTCATAAACATGACTAAGACAAGAACAAAGGTTGTTATAGTACGGGAGAAGTTGAAAATGGTGCGGTAGTAAATATGAGAGAAGTCAAAAAGGCTTGTGGGTTGGGAAAAGTAAATAAATGCTATGGCTTTCTTTTTTTTCAAAATCAAAAAATTAGAAAAATTAAGATTGAGATATTGGAGCTCCTACAAGACTTGTGGGTTAGGAAACTTCCTTTTCCTTATATAATATATATATAGATATGGGAGTATAAGATTTATTTTACTTGAATGAAACAACTTACTTTTTTCTTTTTCTCCCGATGTGGGATTATAAAATAAATCATATCATAGTCTAATTAGAGTTTTTATTTTAAAATTTAAACTATCTTGAACTGAATTATGCACAATACTGCAATATTAACTGTAAGTATAAGATTACTTTATACGAGTGAAACAATTCATTTTTTCTTTCTTCTCCCGATGTAAGATTATAAAATAAATCATAAACCAATTATAGTTTTATTTTTATATGGTTAAATAGAAGTTAGCCAATGGAATTTTTTTTTAATTGTTTAAAATTAAGAAAAATCAGTATAAGAAATCGTGGTTAAACCGACAAATCAGTCAAAATTAGGTCAATATTTAATTTATTTTGAATCAAAAAAATCTAACCAATATATTTTGATAAAACCGCTAAAATCAAGGTTAAACTAGCAGATTAGTCAAACTGAAAATGGTTTACCCTATCGGAAGCTTACAAATTGAGACTTCAAGCGAAGGACGAAATGGAGCGCGTATGGGATTCTGAGACTGAAAGGACGATGAGTGAAACGGCGAAGGGCAAGAGACAACCCCTCAATTAATGTGTCAGGAGCAAAACAACGCATTGAAAGACGAATAACGGGCGTCATCATTAAATTTAAAAGGACAAAAGTGATGCGCGTCACTTACAGGGTTTGACGGCGGAGGGGATAGTGTCACGTGACTAAAGCCTGAACAAAATCACCTTCTAAAAAAAGATCTGCAGAATGCAGGAGGCCCATTTGATTAATTCACAACGAACGATGATGATCATTATCGCCAGAGATAGGTACATAGGCCTAGCTCGTATAAACGAAATGACCGTTTGATGAACCTGATCAGACAAATGAGGCAGTTAGTAGGCTGTCCTTAAGAGGCTTGACACAATTCGAGCCGCAAATGATAAGGCAATCTAATGCAAAGGATCAAAGCAACTTGGCCACTTACTCGACCAAGGTCTGGTGATAATCAGAACCCTTAGATGAAGATGCTAATCCAACGGTCAAGGCCAGGATCACAACGCTATAAAAGGGGAAGTAAGGAAAAACAAATGGTAAGTAAAAAAAAAAAAAAACTATAAAACCTATACCATAAAGTAAATATTATATGGCCGATTTTATGTCTAACTTGATCGTCGGAGGGTCCTCTACCAGATTTGGTTAGGAGTGATCACTAACCAATTAGTTTCTGTTTGTAGAGTAAAAGAATGGCTATCTTATCTCACATTCCCTGTGGAGTATCCTCAACCTTCCACAATTTTAAATAGGGTAAAGTACAAATACACTCATTGAGATTTGATTAAAATACGAATCGCCCCCTGTGGTTTTGAAAATTACATTCCACCCCTTGAGGTTTTTAATTTCATAACAAATCACCCCTTTTATTAATAAATCATCAAGTCAATTAACATTTTTTAATGATGTTAAAAATATGTTTCAATTAATAATTTAGGTATTTTTTTATTGTATAGGGGAGCAATTATGAATTTTATTTTTTTAGTTAATTTTGTTAAATCAAAAATTCTAATAAGGGGTATTTGTAATTTTTTAAATCACAGGGGCAATTGTATTTTAAGCAAATCTTGAGAGATGTATTTATAATTTACCCTTTTAAATATGATCTACATCTACTATGATTTTAAATTTACACCATATATCTTATTTTTGAAATAAATTTTAAGACATTTATAACATGACATAAGTGTCTGTAGATATCTAAAATGAAAAGGTTTTCCAAAGTCAAACTCCAATCTCTATAAAGAGCTCATCTATTACGTTATCATTTTGTTTTCACAAAATTATATTCTTAATAAGTTTCGAGTGTTTACATTATCTCAAAAAAATAGAGAAGGTATTGGAGAAATCATCAAACAACATCAGTTGGAGATACAAACAAACGTTGTTTTGGACACATATGATAATTTTTGTTAAAACTTAATAATAAAATTATTATTTATAGAATCAGCATGCTTATTGCTACAAAATTACAAAATCAGAATGCATATTACAAAATTATAGATTAAACCAATACACATGATTTAATGAGTTATGAATAATTGTGTGTATTTAGATGTTACATACTATGCAGATTAAACATGTTCTGTAAAATTATTTATAAAATATATATATAAAAATAATGTTATAAATTTGTATTCATTTATTTACAATCAAAAGAGCCTTCAGAACAACATATTATTTTAAAAAAATCACTATTATATATGGTTTTTTTATTTTATTTATTGATATACACTTTATGTATATAAATAAATTTTTTAAAGCAAAATTTTAATGTATACATTATTTGCACTCTATCCTGTTTATGTATAAATCAGGTATAATTCTAAAAAATAATTATATATTCATGAAAAAGTTAATGACTTAATAGTTAAAATTTATCATTATTTTGGAAAAAAAATTTCAACTACACACTAATTGGTCATTTCCCCTTATGTAAATGCACATTCTATCTAAGATAACGGGTATGTTTGGTTTGTGTTTGAGAGATGCGTTTTAGAGATAAAAAGTACGAAAACATGTTTGGTTTGGTTTTTTGGGAAATTTGTTTTGGAAAATTGTTTTGAGAGAGAGTTTTGGAAAAAGTGATTGATTTGATGTGTGTGTGAGAGAGATTTGTTTGGAAAACTTGTTTGGTTTGTGTGTTTTGGGAAATTTTTTTGGAAAAATTTGTTTGGTAGAGAAAATTTCTGAAATTTGTTTGTAAAGAAAATTTCTGAAATTTTTTTCAGAAACACAAACCAAACCTACCGAACATATTCACATGTATTAAAGGCGTCATACACGTAATTTTGTAAGATTTATTAGTGTAGGGTCTACTTGAAAAATCATATGAGGAAGAATAATACTATATATGCTAATTAGTATATGAACTAGTGTATCAATTGATGATGTGATATAATTTAAGAAGTTTTGGGTATTTTTAATGTGATTAATGAGAGATCAATAATAATGTCATAAGTAGTGTTAGTACACTAGTTAGTACACTAATTGGCACATGTAGCAACATTGTATGAAGAATTTACAAATCAATGTTACTATCCTAAAGTAATTATAAATTTATGAAAAAATTTATGATTTTAATTATTAAAGTATATAAAATTTATCTTGAATCTATAATTAATTATTTTTTAAAATTACTACCGATTTGTTATTTCCTCAAATCATATCTATCAACATATTCAGTTTTACTTGTTATTTATGTTATTAAATTCATTATGGGCTGTTTTGGCAACATACCAAAAAAGTCAAAAGTCAACTTTTAACTTATTTTGGGTCACATCACTTAGGGGTGCAACTTGGGTTGGGCGTGCTCAGCTCGAGCAACTTGAACCCAGCTCGAATTTTTTTAAGGTTTGAACAAGATATTTTCAAATTCGATAAGAGCTTGGACAAAAATTCAGAAATCTGAATTAAATTTGGGCGGGCTCAGACAAAGACGTTAAATAATCCGAGCAACCCAAAACCTAAATTATACATATATAAATATATAAAAATACTAAATATACATATAAATTATTAGTCATTACATGATATTAAAGTAATTTAGATTATTAAATCATATTGAATATATATTATATACAAATAACATAAAATCTTATCTTTTTTTTATTTATTTTCACTCATAAATTCCAAGGACTACTATAGCGGCATCTCTCTTACATTATATAAATTATTTGTTTTGATGGTATTAATATTAAAAAAATGTAAATAAAGGCAAATTTTAATAATTTAATAATATAACTGCCAAAAAAAAACTGAAATTTATTTACAATTTGGACAATTCAGGCAATTTAGATTTAACTCGGATTAGGCTTGGGCAGGTAATCTCGGGTTACAATTCAGGCCTGGACAGGTCTCAGCACAACTTGGGGCTGGATAACCTCCCAACCAAACCGAACTCGCCTGAGTTGCACCCCCAACATCACCTCTCACATGAAACAATGAAAAAAATTAAAAAGTCAACTTTTAATCATCTTTTTGAAACACTCTTTTATCTTATACTATAATAATAATTATTTTATAAATCCGGTTGATTACATGATCGCAAACGTAATAGTGTTGACTAAACTGGAAAAAATATTGCTTACAGTGTCGTGATTTATGTTATTGAATTTATTATATCCTCAACTACAGTAATAATTATTTTATAAATCCGATTGATTACATTATCGCATACGTAATAGTGGGGTGCTATGTAATCGCATACGTAATAGTGAGTTGATTTTTTAATTATTTTGATTTCTTTTGTTTTTTTTTTTTTTTTAATCCTTTTATATATAAAAAATGTGAAAAGTAATTTAACTTAAAATGAATTAAGAGGTAAAACTTAACTTTTAATTGAGTTGCCAGATTACCAGAGTGTCGTCTAAATTGGAAAAAAAGATTGGCTACTGTGTTGTGATCATATCTACTAATGGAACGATTCTCAGAAATTTCTACAATTTTACCCATATACACACTATATATTATTAATATATCACCTATGCCATATATGGGATAAAATAATATATTATTTATTAAAAATATAATAGTTATATATTTTTTTTATATTTTATCTATCGTAAATAAAATTTTATATATAAATTTAAGGGTTTTATTTCAAATGTTCATTTACTATAACATATAGACTAGTATAGATAGATTAAAATTATTGTATTGACAATTAATAATTAAAATTATGCTTTGTTATAAAAAAATGACATAGTTATAATATTTTACTATTTTAGAATAAAAATATATTAATTTTAAAAAATTGTCATATTGATTTTTGAAAGTGAAATAATTAAAGAAATTTTAAAAACTTAATGAGTAAGAAAGAATCATCGTAGCATGTAAGACCGCTGAAATTACGGTTAAACCAACAAATTATTCAAACAAAAAATGGTTTAGCTTAATCAGTTAGGTCAAAAGATCAACCAACTTACACAAAAATTAATTAATTAAAATTTTTAAATTTTATTTTATTAAAATTTAAATTGTCACTAAAATATGGAATTCTATTAATTTAAATTTAAAATTATAATAATCTATCCCATAATTTATAAGTTTTAAATACAAATTTAAGATTATCATAATTATCTCATAATTTTTATATTAAGGAGCAGTAAGAGTGATATTGAGATTATCAATATATCTATATATTTTACAAAAGAATACTTTTAAGAAGAAATATTATGAGAGTTTCAAAATCTCATAGAAAATTATTTTTAAAATCAAAACTTCAATGTGGGATTGTAAAATAAAAATTAAATGGAAGCTAGCCAATCAAGATTTTCTTAATTGTTTAAAATTAAAAAAATCAAAAAAATTAGTATTTGATATTGATCATAAGGCTTCTCACTATAAATCTCATTTTGCTTATATAAATGAGAGTATAAGATTCACTTTATGTAAGTGAAATAATTCACTTTTTCCTTCTTTTCTAGATGTGAGATTGTAAAATAAAAATTAAATGGAAGCTAGCCAATAAAAATTTTCTTAATTGTTTCAAATTAAGAAAATTCAATAATTTATATAAATGGGAGCATAAGATTCATTTTATGTAAGTGAAATAATTCAATTTTTCTTTTTCTTTTTTCGATGTGGATTGTAAAATAAAAGTTAAATAGAAACTAGCCAATGAGAATTTGTTTGATTGTTTAAAATTAAAAAAATTTAATAATTTTAGAATGAGGATTTGGCACTCGTAGAAATCTTCTATTTAAAAGTTTCATTTTCCTTATATAATATAGAAGTGAAATAACTCAATTTTTTCTTTTTTTCCCGATGTGATATTGTGTAAAATAAAAGTTAACAATTGTTTGGGTGGAAAATTTATTTTAAATCAAGCAATCTCAGCCGTTTAATCTTTAATTAAGTTAATTTTTAATTTATTTCGAATCAAACAAATCTAACTAATATATTTTGATAAAACTACTAAAATCGCAGTTAAACCAACGAATCAGTCAAATCGAAAACGGTCTACCCTATCGGTTAGGTCAAAGGACCAATCAATTTATATAAAAATTAATTAATTAAAACTTTTAAATTTTATTTTAATTTTAAAATTTAAACTGTCTTGAATTAAAACATACACAACACTACAATATTAAATGGGAGCATACGATTTATATGGTGAAACAACCCATTTTTTCCTCTTTGTCCTGATATGAGATTGTAAAATAAAAGTTAACAGTTGTTTGGATGGGAAGTTCTAATAAAGCAATTTCAATTGTTTAATTTTTAATAAGGTCACTTTGGTTCTTAATTTTTCAATTGTGACACATTTAACTATAAATTTTAAATTCTATTCCAAATAAGGACAATTGAAGATACCATTATTCAATTTGAATGGCAAAGTCTTCCATTTGATAAAATATAAACTAATTTGACAAAAATAAATGTCAAAAAATATTTTTGAATTTTTAAAAATTATTTATATCCACCAAAGATAAAATTATGTAAAATTGATAAATTTTTTTACACATTTATTTATTTTTTACCAAATTAATTTTTATTATGTGTTTGGATGATGATTATATAATTGGTGGTTGTTTTTATATTCATTAAATTAGTTTCTATCTTTTTCAAAAGTAAAAAATGGCGGCAACTTTGATATCATTATTAAACTAATTCATAAAATCAAAAAATCTAAAATTGAAAATATTTTATATATTAAATATGTCGATTACACATTAAAAGCTTAACAACCATCCATTACATGAGTATCGTCCAAACACATAATAAAAATTAATTTGGTAAAATAAATAAATAAATGTGTAAAAGATTTTTTAGTTTTACATAATTTTATCTTTGGTGGGTAGAAATAATTTTTAAAAAATTAAAAATATTTTTTTGACATTTATTTTTATCAAATTAATTTATATTTTATCAAGTTGACGATTTTACCCTTGGAATTGAGTAATAGTTTCTTCAATTGCCTTTATTTGGAACAATATTTAAAATTTAGGATTAAATGTATCACAATTAAAAAGTCAGGGATCGAATTAACACGAGTCCCAAACTATAGAGACTGTTAGTGTAATTCGCCCTTTTTATTATTATATTTTTTAGGGTAGATTACACTCACCTCCCCCTTTGCTTTAAATAAAATATTGTTAGTTCTATATTTTTGGCATAATGACAATGGCATCACTTGAGGTATTATTCACACATCTCTTAAGTCATTTTTATTAGTAATTTATGAGTCGTACGAATTAAAAAATTGACATTATCATATATTTTGTACATTTATCTTTATTTGTTTTAGTATGAATTATTTATCTTTATATGCATTAGTTTTAGCCATTTTAATTATACTAAAAAGGAAGTTAGTGTAATTATGTGAAAATGTAGAGTTAATTATACATATTTTTTTTAATATTTGTTTATGTTATTATTATTATTATTTTTGTAACTCGAGATAGATACATGAAGTTTCATGGCTACAAGCAACTTCCAACTAATTTGGCCTAATTTGGAAACTTGGTTAAAAGTTAAAAATTGATTTTTAATCTATTTTGGATCATATCGTTTTTTTATTTTTTTATACATTTTTTAAATAAAAGCCAAAAAAAAGTCAAAAATTCAACTTTTAACTAATTTTTTAAAATAATC
The DNA here is from genome assembly GCA_030407325.1 of Camellia japonica. Taxonomy (NCBI): domain Eukaryota; kingdom Viridiplantae; phylum Streptophyta; class Magnoliopsida; order Ericales; family Theaceae; genus Camellia; species Camellia japonica. Next base: position 35,882,217 of record JAPPVO010000031.1, read on the forward strand.
CCTATGTATACTTGGAGCAGTTGGGGTAGACAAACCTCAAGTTGGGTCGGATTTGGATCAGATTTGTACTACATAGTAAGAGTATTCAGGTTGTTCCTAATCTGGCCCAACTTGATATTAGAACAAATCTAATTATTCGAAACCCAACCTTAAAAAATTTCAAATTCCAAACTTGCCCATTTAAACCAATACATATAAGTATTATTTTTTTAATCTTGAATTAAATTATTTAAATTATTTTATTTCTTATTTGAATTTAAAATGATAACAAAAATTCAGTAATAAAATAAATATAATTTTAACAAATATTTTAATTTAAGCCCTATAGAAAAAAGTGTATATATATATGTGTGTGTATTTTGTCTTTTATATTTTTACTACTTTATAACTAAAAAATATAAAATTATAATTAACATTTTATAATTGGGTTGGCAGGGTTGAGTTGGATTGGGCTGAATTAAAAATCTTTATCTCAAACTTAACCCAAATATTAAATAGGTACAAAATTTTATTTTAACCTAATTCTATAAATAAAATATATTTTTTTTAATTCTAAAAATATCAAGTTAAATTGAACGAGTTAAACGGGCTATTAGATCGATAGCCACCCTAAACAAATCACTGGCAATACCTAAACCTCAAAATGCGAAAGGAAAATGATTTGTCCCCCTAAAAATGCCCCCCTTAATCCCCCTAATGTCTAAAATGACGTCGTTTTGGACATGTTTTTTTTTTTTTTTTGCCTTGTTCTAAATTTTCGGGGGTTTAGGGGTCCCCCATTTCGGGGGATCTAGCACAGCCCAATGCGAAAATACTTGACAAAATGCCAAATGGCAATGATTGGTGGCTACAAATTCTGTGGCTCAAATAGTTCGAAAATGCCAAAACGACGTCGTTTTGAGTACAAAACAACTCCGAAAATGCCAAAACGACATCATTTTGACATTTTCGGGCCATTTGGGCCACAAAATTTGTGGCCACCAAGCATTTTTCAATGCCAAATACAAATATTTAGCCAGTTGCTGTGAGCCGCTGTGGCCCCTTGTCCCGAATATATTTCAACGCTTAAAATTATTCATATTATAACATTCGTCGATCAAATTATTCATATAAAAATTAAATTGATTAAATATATATAATCTTATAATAAGAGTATATTTATTTTTTAAAAAATAAATAGTTAATATAATTTTAATAATTTTTAAAAATAATTAAGACTTGATCATGGATTATAAATATCTAATTAATTTGATATTTTTTTTATGTATATTATATTTGACAAATCCTATAATATGAACTATTTGAATCATCCAAATAAACTTAGAAAAGCTTCTCAAAGCAAGGCACAACAGTGTCGCTGTTTCTTGGGGTCCGTTTGTTTTGCTCTCTAGCTGTCCGAAGCGGACTGCTAGTGATGAACAGTAATAATATATCACGTTTGTTTTGTTTATGGTGTTCCAAATTGGTAGTCCCTTCAGACTATATATGAAAGGCCTTGGGCAAGGGGATTGATAGCCTGGGTGAGAAGATGGTATTTGAAAAGAGTCCGTTCGGCTTAGGGTGTTACCGGTCGTCCGTCCGGAGTCAACCAATCAACTGCAAATTTTTATTTTTATTTTTATTATTTTTTTTACATGTTGGCCATTTTTTTTGAACATTAATTTTTAATGTTTTTGTTTATTTGTTAAGTAAAAATCATAATTTAATTTATTTTATTATTTTATATTTATTTAATTTAACAATTCCCACACCAACAACTATTATCCAAAGAAAACACAATCTTATTAATCCCTTCATTATCAATTCCTTCTATTCTACCTCTGAAAATAAATGGACCTTAGAGCATACCAACAACCCTCAGCCCAAGTGAACTACTGTGATAATGTGGGGTCCATTTTCATTGCAGGTAAGTGACAAGAAGGGCAATGATACAGAGCTCTAAAAGTAGAGCTCTAATTTGAGCTGGTAAGGAAAAAAATAAAAATAAAAATAACAACAAAGACACATACATCACATCACAGCACAGGTGAGGTCCACTGTATAGAGCTCTCCTAGAACTTTCTTCGTAGAGCTCCAAATTATTTTTGCTATGTTGTTAAAAAAGTGTGTGATTGTAGGCTCAAGGGTTGTTTAGGAATAGAATTTTTTAGTGTTTTTTTTTTTTTTTTTTTTTGATTTTTTAGTTAAAATATATGATAAAAAAATTAATATATTTGAGATAATTTTTAATTTTTTTATAAAAAAATGTGTAAAAAAAAAAAAGAAATAAATCTTTAAATTTATTATATTTGTTGACTTTTTAATTTTTTAATTTTTAAACTAAAATCACAACTTACCCAAGGAGGCCTTATTTGGAGGCCTTATTAGTATCTTTTAAACTAATATGGTCTGTATTGTAACGATAGGGGACAATCTAGGATTTCCATATATATATATATAGAGAGAGAGAGAGAGAGGAAACAATAAATATATATATATAGAGGAAATATTGTATGTGTATTTATAATTATAAAAGAAATTGGCATAATTCCATAATTTTCGAATTATAATTATTAAAAAAAAATCATAACCAAATACAAAAAAAAAAATCATAATTAAATATTTTAAAATAATATCATAATTAAAGAAAAAAAGTGACGTAACTAAAGTACATAGTATGAGGTGGGTATAATAAAATTATCTATATATTATACATATATATATAGAGGAGTGATGGAGACCCCCTTTAATCACCACTCCTACCACCCCACACACATGTGGCAGGTGGTGATTGGAGGATAAGGAAAACAAAAAAAAAAGAAAAAGAAAATCCAACCAATGAGAGAGAGAAGGGGTCAAAGGGGGTGGGAAAAAAAAGAGGATCTTAGACATTTTCGATATATATATATATATATATTGTTCAGCACTCTACCTAGCCTATATAAGTAATAAAATTATCCATATATTTACATATATATTGTTCAGCACTCTACCTAGCCTATATAATAACTTCTTGAACACACTGAAAAATACAGAGAGTTTCTCTCCTCCTACTTTTCTCTCTTTCTGTTTGTCTTATATTTATCAATAATCATAAGTAATAATGGCTGATAATAAGGTGGTTCTATTGGATGTATGGGCTAGCATGTTTGGGATGAGGGTGAGAATAGCACTGGCTGAGAAGGGCATTGAATATGAATACAAGGAAGAGGACTTGTGGAACAAGAGCTCACTGCTTCTTGAGATGAACCCGGTTCATAAGAAAATCCCGATTTTGATTCACAATGGAAAACCGGTTTGTGAGTCCCTCATTGCAGTTGAGTACATCGATGAGGTCTGGAATGAGAAAGCTCCATTGTTGCCCTCTGATCCTTACCAGAAAGCTCAAGCTAGGTTTTGGGCTGACTATGTTGACAAGAAGGTGAGTACACTTGTTTTGTTGTGTCAAGGGTGTAATTTTTTTTTTTTACTTTTTAAAATTTGGTGTTGTTTGATAAAAATAAAAATAAAAATAATTTATTGGAGAAATTAAAAAAAAAATCCTAGGATTTGATCCTTTTAACAAATTAAATTTTTAATTTTTAATTTGACAATTTAAATCCTAAAGTTTTGATTTGTTTTCAATTTAAACTATTTGTCTATTTTTGTTAGGTAAAATTAATGGAAAAAATAATATTTTAGTTATTAAACTCAATAAAAATGATATTTTAGACATTTTATATATACTTTTACATTAAGTTTAATAACAAAAATATTCTTTTTCTTTCGATTTTACTTAACAAAAATAGGCAAATGATTTAGATTAAAAGCAAACCAAAAGATTGAGATTTAAATTGACAAAATTAAAATTTTAAGATTTATTTTGTTACAAGTCTCAAGCCTTAGGGATTTTTTCTAATTATCCCTAATATATTTTATTACAATCGTTGTAATTTTTTTTTAAAAAAATAAGTAAAAAGAGGTGATTGCCATACAGTGGTTGACATTGGTTTCTAGAGAAGGAGGTGGCTGGTGGTGGTTAGATGTGATTGTCGATCTGGAGGTGGTGACTGGAGGAGGTCGGCAATAGTGGTGGTAAGAGGAGATTTTCGATAACAATGGTTGAAGATGATGGATGGCTGGTGGTGAGTGATGGGAGGAGGGAGTAAAAGAAAGAAGAAGGAATGAAAATTTGTATTTGAAACAAATAAAAATAATTTTTTTTGTTACAAATAAATTATTTATTTAATTTTTTGTAAATAATAATTCACTTAACTAAATTTTGCCTATAATTTTTAAATTTTTTATAAATATAAAACGATTACAAATGTAAATGTTACTCAATGGCCTCTAGTATTATGTTGATACAAATTTGGAATAATTAGTGAAATTTTGAAAAAAAAAAATTATATATTGATAAAAAAATTATAATTTATTTATTAATATTTATAATTTTTTTTACTGATTTATAATTATTTTTTCAAAACTCTGATTTTCCCTTTAAATTTCTCCTGAGTCAAATCTATATGTTGTTGGGATTTGCACATCTGGTTTGAGTTATTTTATTTTATTTTATTTATTTTTTGTTTTATGTATTTATTTATTTATTTCTCGTGAATGGTGAAGGTTTGTTTGGTTGCCAAGAAGCCAAAGAAAATAAAACCACAGCTGAGAATCTTGTACAGTAACTACCGTCCTCACATAATTACAAGATTTCAAGGCATGGAATCAAACTCACCGTCTCAATAAATTTTGACTTTTTGTTTATTTTTTTATAATATTTTATTTTTTAACATATACAAATACATTGTAATATTTTATTTAAAAGTTTTATAGAATAATGTTTGAGGGCCCGAAAATGGAGGCTCGAATTGGCTCAAAACCCCAAAACGATGTCGTTTTGGGGTTTTGATTTTTTTTTTTTTTTTCTTTCTTTTCTTTTCTTCCTTTCTTCCTTTTCTTTCTTCTTCTTCTGTTGAGTTCAACACAGAGGCGAGAGAGAGAGAACGCCGGCGAGACAGAGAACGCAGCTCGTCGTCGGCGTCGCAGCTCGTCGTTCGTCGGCCGATCGTCGCATCGCCGCCTCCGCCTCTGCCTCCGACGGCTTCCGCTCTGCCCCCGCCCGCCCGCCCCGCCTCCTCCGCTGCCTCTGCCGCCTCTACCTCCGCCCGATTTTAATGGCCCCTCCAGTTCCTCCTCTCCTCCTTCTTCTTCCTCCTCTCCTTCTTCTTCTTCTTCCTCCTCTCCTTCCGCTCCTCTCCTCCTTCTGAAATTCGAGCCGTTTGGCTCGAATTTCTTTCGGGCCCTCTACCAGTTCTCAGTTTATATTTAATTTTTTAAGCATTATAAACTAAGGGGCATATTTGATTAGTATTATAGTATTGGATTGAAACTGTTAGTTCATGTACTTACAATCTTATATTTGATTATAAATTTTATTAATTGGATTATATGTACGGCGAATATTCAATATGATAAAATTGACAAATTTTTCATATTGTGAGAGACTGGGGATTATAATTTAAGTATGAAAAAAAAAATGAATTCATAATAAATGGTTATCTCACTAATTTAATTAGATAATTAATCCTACACTAATTAATAGAATTATTAATTTTTCACTGTTAATCCTATTAATCAAGGCCTAAGTGACTAATAATACATGTTTTGTAATAAATATTAGATAGATGTGGATTCTCACGAGTTCCGTTTCAATGATTTGAACCATTCATTTTGTCTGACATTTCGTGTATTTCATCAAAAAAAAAAATAAAATTAAGTTGATATAATAATAGTAACTTATTCAATTTATCACATTTGTTACTAAAAAAAAGGACAACAATTGTATTTTTAAAAATAAATTATTCATTTTTTGATGACAAACGTGATAAATTGAATCAGTTGCGATTATCGAATTAATATAATTTTATGTTGTTGAAATACACGAAATGTCTAACCTAATAAACAGTTTAAATTATCAAAGCATGAGCACCGGATAATAACAACATTTACTATTTTCTTAGTTTATTCTCAATCAAACACAATCAAACAAAACACAATCTATCCGTAATGGAATGGTGCCACATTAATACACTAAAAAGAGAATCAAGATCCTCTCTTTCATCTCTCTCCTTAATTCTCTACTTGTTAGGTTATTGGATTCACTTTTGGGTCTAATTTTGATGATCTGAACCGTTCACATTTTAAGATTTGTTGAGTATATCATACCTGTAAAAAATCAAGTTGATTAGATATTAGAAATTACGTGTTCGAATCATTGAACTACAAACCATTTTTTTTAAAAATTTAATAAACAGTTTTTCGAACACATGCTTTCTGATATCCGATCAACTTGGTTTTTTATAAGTATGATATACTCAACAAATCTTGAAATGTGAACCGTTCAGATAATCAAAATTGGATTTAAAAGTGAGCCCAATGACCTAACAAGTAAGGAATTAATGAGAGAGATAAAGGAGATGATCTTGATTCCTAAAAGTGGGGTCTAACATAATTAAACCTATTACAAAATATCTAAGATGCTACAATTATCAACATATGAAATGCAGATTTATGATATTGGGAAGAAGATACTATATTCAAATGTAGAAGAAGAGAAAGAGGAAGGCAAAAAAGGATTCATAGAATGTCTCAAGGTATTAGAGGGAGAGCTTGGTGATAAGCCATATTTTGGAGGTGAAGCCTTTGGCTTTGTAGACATTGCTCTTGTCACCTTTTACAGCTGGTTTTACACCTATGAGACACTTGGCAACTTCAGTCTAGAGCTAGAGTGCCCCAAGCTAATTTCATGGGCCAAGAGGTGCATTGAGAAAAATGAAAGTGTTTCCAAGTCTCTTCCTCACCAACACAAGGTATATGACTTTGTTTTGGATTTGAACAAGAAGCTAAAAGCAAGAACATGAGCTTGTTAATACTATCATATTGGTTAAATAAAATAAGTTGGATCTAGAATCCCCAATTTGTTTCAAGGCACTTTTCTATCACAATGGATCTCTCTGGTCTAATCTCATATGGTGGAGAGGGTCTTAGAATAGGGTACTGCGAGATCTGAATAGAGAATTCCCTACTTACTTACGATTATGCTTTGTGTGTAATTTTAATTTTTCTTTTTCTTTTTATTTCTCTTGTCTATGGTTGTTTGTGTTTGTTGTCTCTTTAATTGTAATAAAGAAACACTTCATTGTGTTTGTGACATGTTGGGGATTTAAAAAAAAAAAGGGGGGGAGGGGGGCTTGTATGTTGGAAATGCTATTGTCTTGTTTTTGTCCTAATGAATTTTCCAAGTGCACAATGTGGTGTGAATTTCAAGACACGAATGTATGATGAGAGTGTATTGAGAAGGCTTGAGAGAGACATGTTGGAACAATCTTTTGTGTAAAATAAATAAATTGAAACAAATCAAACAAATAAAAATAAATTACTTACATAATTTATTTTATCGAACCGAATAAATATTTAAAAGATCAAGTTGAATGCGTGACATTCTGTCCTTAAGACAGATTCACCCCGCTACGGTGCTTACGAATAAATGGCGTCTATCTCTCAGGATACAATGATCTTCACAAATTGTAGTAGCACTCCAAACAGTTTCTACGGCGAACCAAACCTGTATTCTATACTCTCAAAGTATTCCCTAAAATAAATATGAAGAATTATACAAAGAAAGAGCAAAATTGGGAGGAAACAGAATATTTTCTAGATGTTTTCAGATATTTTCGGATCCAAAGACTGCTAGAAATGGCCTCTATTTATAGGCAAATAATCTGCCCGAATAGGTATGAAACCAACCTGAACAGGTGTAATTTTGAATTGAACAGATGCAGTTTGAATTCAAACAGATCTGGAGACAGATTTGAACAGATAACTGCTGCTGGTTTAAATCTGTAACTACTGGGCAGTTTCTGCCAGTTTTATAATTGTAAAATAGTTTGAATCTATTAGGAATATCAGACCGAAGAGGTAAAATTTGGACAGAAAATTAAATTCAATTTTGGCACAAAATTGGAATTTAATTTCATTAAGAATTTCTGGAAAAAATTCAAATAATTTTTGTCCAAAAAATTAATATTAAAACCGACCCGACCCACAACCCACACCCAGCACGGCTCGGCTCGGCCGGACGACGGCACGCGCGCGCGTGTATGGTGGTGTGGGCTAAGGTTCATTTTGTCCATAACTCCTCCCTTTTACAAACTTGGGGTGCCTCTTGGGGCCCAACCCAAGTTAGTACACCAAGAGCTTATATACTCACAAAAGCTCTCTTATAGTTTCAATATGGGACAACCCATTTCAAGGAAACCCACATTTACTTCTTTAACTGTCCATTCCACAAATCCGAAAACAATGTCAACTTCACATTCAATCATTAAATGGTTTTGACGAAAAATTTTCACCTTGTGACTTGTCATGTGGCAAGGAACACGTCACCTCTTCGAACCCACCTCAAAAGACGTGTGGACCCCACTCAATTTTGGGCTCAAAGTTGGCAAAAAATAAGCCTATAAAACCATTATTTCCAACAATCCCCTACGTGAATGGAATTTGACGGAAAGAAAATGCAACAATATGATCTAATTTCAGAGAGTACAGAAATTAGGAATATTCTACAAAGGATAGGTAGCTTTTGGCTTTGAACCTTCCCTTGTGAGACACTATCGGATTTACTAGCTAACTAGTGAACATATGTCTTGAACTGTTCAGCCATTTATATAAACCAAGACAATTGAACTCGCACAGTATATTACCAGACACAGTTTAGTTCTCACTATTGTGTTCATTTTGGCCCTGAACAACATGGTCTTTCATGAGTGCTCTAGAGAATTGTAACCCTTCACAAATCTCATAGAACCGGCCCAGTTCACACTCACATAGGTGATTCTTATGAAGAGTATCCTGCCATACTCCACTAGGTTTACCTAGATATAAGAATCATTAAAATTTTATTTAACCTAAAATGCTGCAAACATCACTATTTCATCATAGAAATGGGTAGGAGTTAGACTCCCCAATGATCCTTATGAGTCATACACAACTCGGTTGTCCCTTTGAACCTAGATCTTGGGATCTCCAGTCAACTAGGTTGGGTTGCTATTGTGCTAACTGTTATTTAGGCCAAGTTTGGGGTATTTAAAAAAAGTCAAAAAGTTACTCAAAAAGTTAAAAAGTTAACACTATTCACCAAAAGTCAACAATTACGGCTGCACAATTCCCAATCATAATTTTCCTCTACAAACCAATTTTTACAATTTTTTATTACACATTTTTTCATGAAAAGTCAAAAAGTTAACCTAAACATCCATATTTTTTCCCTCAACTTTTTAGTCCAGAAAGACAAAAAGTGCACTTATTTAGAACACCCCAAACAACCCCTTAATAAGCTTAAGTCCCATTTCCCTCAATGAATTTTCAACTAATTCTCTTGCTAACCCTTTGGTTAGTGGATCCGCTATGTTGTCTTTAGACTTCACAAATTCAATGGCAATAATTCCATTAGAGAGTAGCTGTCTCACGGTGTTATGTCGACGACGAATGTGTCGTGACTTACCGTTATACATATGACTCTATGCTCTACTAATTACTGATTGACTATCACAATGTATATATATAACAGGCACCGGTTTTGGCCATATCGGAATATCGTCAAGGAAGTGGCGAAGTAATTCTGCCTTTTCTCCAGCTTAATCTAAAGTTATGAATTCTGATTCCATAATAGACCTAGTAATGCAAGTCTGTTTGGAATATTTCCAAAATACAGCTGCCCCACCAAGAGTAAAGATATACCCACTGGTGGACTTTGAGTCTCTAGTATCCGATATCTAGTTTGCATCACAGTATCTTTCAAGTATTGCTGGATATCTAGTATAATTTAACCCAATGTTACGAGTAAATCGAAGATATCTTAGAACCCTTATAATAGCTTTCCAGTGTTCTACTCCTAGATTACTCGTATGTTTACTTAATTTACTTACTACATAAGTTATATCTGGGCGAGTGCAGTTCATCAAGTACATTAAGTTTCCAATAATTTGGGCATACTCCAATTGAAAAATACCTTTATGTACATTCTTAGAAAGAAACAAATTAATATCCCCAGGTGTTCTAGCAAGATGATTATCATCTTTGCTAAATTTGTCAAGTATTTTCTCAATGTAATGTGATTGTGACAAAGCATAACCTTTTGATGTTTTGATAATTTTCATACCAAGTATTACATCAGCTATCCCTATGTCCTTCATGTCAAAATGTTTATTCAACATTTTCTCGGTAGTTTTAATCATGTCATTATTACTACCTATGATAAGCATATCATCCACATAAAGACATACTATAACATAACCATTGCTAGTGTTTTTAATATAATCACATTTGTCACATTCATTAATTTTAAATCCATTTGACATCATTGCTTTGTCAAATTTTTCATGCCATTGCTTTGGTGGTTGTTTTAAACCATATAATGATTTAATCAATTTACACACTTTCTTTTCTTTTCCTAGAACAGAAAATCCTTCTGGTTGTTCCATATAAATTTCTTCATCTAACTCACCATTTAAGAAAGCGGTTTTTACATCCATTGATGAATTTCTATATTGTACAACGATGCAATAACAATTAGCATTCTAATGGATGTTATTCTAGTAACCGGTGAGTATGTGTCAAAGTAATCAAGACTTTCTTTTTGTCTAAAACCTTTGACCACAAGTCTTGCCTTGTATTTGTCAATTGATCCATCCGCTCTCATTTTTCTTTTGAAAATCCATTTGTACCCAAGAGGTTTACAACCTGGTGGCAAATCCATAAATTCCCAAGTGTAATTTTGCAGGATGGATTCAATTTCGCTGTTTACAGCTTCTTTCCATAAAGAAGCTTCAGGACTGGACATAGCTTCTTTAAAAGTTAAAGGCTCATTTTCTAACAAAAATGTTAGAAAATCTGGACCGAAAGATTTTGAGGTTCTAACACGTTTACTACGCCTAGATTCCTCTTTCTCATTTTGATCTCTCTCTTGCTCTTGTTCTTGATCTTGATCTTGATCATGACTAGTAATAGCATCATAAGATCTTTTATTAGTACTAGTCTCTTATCCAGTTTTATTTGGAAACACATATTCAAAGAAAGACACATTCCGAGATTCAATAATAGTATTTATATGCATTTCGGAATGTTCTGACTTATGAATCAAAAACCGATATGCACTACTATTTTTGGCATAACTAATGAAAATGCAATCAATGGTTTTAGGACCTATCTTAGTCTTTTTAGGATTAGGAATAGCTGCTATAGCCAAACACCCTTACACTTTTAAGTATTTGTAGGATGGTACTCTCCCATGCCATAATTCATAAGGTGTTTGATTTACTTTCTTTCGGGGTACTTTATTAAGTATATAATTAGCAGAAAGTATTGCTTCTCCCCACAAGTTCTGAGGTAATCCAGAACTTATTAACATGGCATTCATCATTTCTTTTAAAGTCTTATTTTTCCTTTTAGCAATTCCATTTTGCTGAGGTGAGTAACGAGTGGTGGTTTGATGAATTATTCCATGTTCTTTACAAAACTCACTAGAGGGTGATTCATATTCACCACCTCTATCACTTCTAAGTTTTTTTTAATTTTTTTATCAAGTTGATTTTTAACTTCATTCTTACATTGAATGAAAGTTTCCAAAGTTTCATTCTTGGTTCGAATTAAATAAACATAACTATATCTAGTATAGTCATCTATAAAAGTGATAAAATACTTTTTCCTACCTCTAGTTTAAATTGATTTAAAATCACAAATGTCATTATGAATTAATTCAAGTGGTTCCGTACTTTTTCAATTGAATGAAAATGAGTTTTGGATAATTTTGCCTCAATGCAAATTTCACATTTATGATTTGAATCAATATCAAATTTAGGTAAACATTTCATATTAATTAATCTACGTAAAGATCCATAATTAACATGTCCTAGTCTACCATGTCACAAATTTGAAGACTCAAGCAAGTAAGAAGAAGATGTATTTTTATTAATAACAAATGGTACAACAGTTATTACATTCATTTTGAAAAGGCCATCAAACATGTAACCTTTTCTTGCATACATCCCGTTTTTGATAAGTACAAACTTGTCACTTTCAAAAACTAGCCTAAACCCATTTTTACTCAACAAAGATCCGGAAACAAGATTCTTGCGAATGTCCAGTACATGCACCACATTGTTGAGAGTGAGTTCCTTTGCAGATGTCATCTTCAGAATAATCTTTTCTTGTCCTTTAACTTTGGAATTTGAGGAGTTGCCCATAAAAAGTTGTTCACCGTTGTCTACTATAGAATAAGTTGTGAACATCTTTTTGTCGACACAGATGTGGCCAGTAGCACCAGTGTCCACCCACCATTCTTTGGAATTTCTGACAAGGTTTGCTTCGGAAACAACTGCAGAAAGATTTATATCATCGACACCATTAGAAGTTGTGAACATCTCTTTGTCGGCACAGATGTAGCGAATAGCATCAATGTCCACCCACCATTCTTTAGGATTTTCAACAAGGTTTTGCCTGGGAAACAACTGCAGAAAGATTTATATCATCGACACCATTGAAAATTTTGTCCACTACGGTCATATTGGCTTAAGTAGGCTTCTTGCTTGTTCTTTTTTTGCTTTTGCCTTGCTACGGCAATCTTTGGCCCGATGTCCCTTTTTGTCACAAATGTAACTTTTGCCATTAAACTTGTACTTTTTAGTTTCCCCTCCTTTAGAGCCTTGTGAGGAACTTTTTCTAGAAAATTTCCGTTTCTTGGTTTTTGGAGCATGTTCCACTACATTTGTCTTTGACTCCATTGGATGCTTACCAGCCCACTTTTTTGAATTGCGGTTGTCCTCTCCAATCCTCAAATGCACAATTAATTCTTCTAAAGATATTTCTTTGCGCTTGTGTTTAAGGTAGTTCTTGAATTCCTTCCAGCCTTGTGGTAATTTCTCAATTAAGACTGCAACTTGGAAGGATTCACTGAGAGACATGCCTTCTGTGTGAATGTCATGCAGAATGAGTTGGAGATCTCGAACTTGGTTGATCACAGTCTTAGAATCAACCATCATAAAGTCCAGAAATTTGCCAACCATAAATTTCTTTGAGCCAGCATTTTCTGTTTTGTATTTTTTCTCTAAAGACTCTTAAAGTTCCTTTGCCGTTTTGATAAGACTGTAGACGTTGTATAATGTGTTGTCAAGTCCGTTCAAGATGTAGTTCCGGCAAAGGAAATCAGCATGTTTCCAGGCATCGACCGCAGCAACCATTTGCCGGTCAGTTTCATAAACGAGCCAAGTTGAGAGTAGTAAGATAGAACAACATTTTTTGCTGCTATCTTTTAAAATCAGTTCCTGAGAACTTCTCTGACATCTCACCGTGATTGACTGGCACAGTCACAACAGGAGGAGGGGTTGGCGTAATTGTAGCTACCATACTAGTACTTGTTTGAGCGTTAGTTTGACCAGTTTCAGTAGCCATGAATTCTAAATTATAAAACAAAATTATAATTAGAATTTTATACTACACAGAAAATTTAAACCAAAACCACAGAATTAAATTCTGTAAAAATAAAAGAAACAAGAATTGTAACTTTTATTTCCAATTAATTTGAAAATAAAATAAAATTTTATTTAAAAAAATTAATTCCACACAGAAAATTAAATTTCTATAACACTTCAATAATTACAATACTGAAACATAATTTTAATTAATGAGCACTCAAAAATTATTTCTGAAAACCAAAATTAATTGCTGACTAGTTTCACAAATAAATATTTTGAATTGTTAATGATACCAGTATATTACTATTATATGTCAAACAGTATATTACTACTATTTATTTTTCCAACTAGAATATTATTTTGTAAAACCACAGAAAATAATTTCTGGAAGAAGAAGAAGAAAAGAATAAAGGAAACAAACGAAAAATTATGTATAACCAGAATAATTCGGATTTGTCTTAAGATTTTTGGAACAATTTTCTGTGTAAAATAAATAAATTGAAACAAATCAAACAAACAAAAATAAATCACTTACAAAATTTATTTTACCGAACCGAATAAATATTTAAAAGATCAAGTCGAGTGTGTGACACTCTGTCCTTAAGACAGATTCGCCCTGCTACGGTGCTTACGGATAAATGACGTCTATCTCCCAGGATACAATGATCTTCACAAATTGTAGTAGCACTCCGAACAATTTGTACGGCGAACCAAACCTGTGTTCTATACTCTCAAAGTATTCCCTAAAATAAATATGAAGAATTATACAAGAAATAGCAAAATGGGAAGGAAACAGAATATTTTCTAGATGTTTTCAGATATTTTCGGATCCAAAGACTGCTGGAAATGGCCTCTATTTATAGGCAAATAATCTGCCCGAACAGGTATGAAACCAACCTGAACAGGTGAAATTTTGAATTGAACAGATGCAGTTTGAATTCAAACAAATCTGAAGGCAGATTCGAATGGATAACTGCTGTTGGTTTAAATCTGTAACTGCTGGGCAATTTTTGGCAATTTTATAACTGTAAAATAGTTTGAATCTGTTAGGAATATCGGACTGAAGGAGGTAAAATTTGGACAGAAAATTAAATTCAATTTTGGCACAAAATTGGAATTTAATTTCATTAAGAATTTCTGGAAAAAATTCAAATAAATTTTGTCCAAAAAAATAATATTAGAACTGACTCGACCTACACTGCAGGCCGCGGCAATGCGTGTGTGGTAGTTTGGGCTAAGGTTCACTTTGTCCATAACTCCTCCCTTCTACAAACTTGGGGTGCCCATTGGGGCCCAACCTAAGTTAGTACACCAAGAAATTATATACTTACAAAAGCTCTCTTATAGTTTCAATGTGGGACAATTGTCCATTTCACGAACTCGAAATCGATATCAACTTCTCATTCACTCATAAATGGTTTTGACGAACCATTTTCACCGTGTGACTTACCATGTGGCAAGGAATACGTCACCTCTTCGGACCCACCTCAAAAGACGTGTGGATCCTACTTAATTTTGGGCTCAAAGTTAGCCCAAAATAAGCCTATAAAACCATTATTTCCAACAAGAAATTTAAGTACAAAAACCTTTGACCTTTTAATTACTACTCAACTCAAAATGACAGATCATATAGAGGATTTAGCTCTTCAATATGATTTAAGATTTAGTGTTTGGGATTTGGAAAATTAGGATTTAAGATTTATGATTGTAGATTATAGAGAGTTTGGTAATTTAATTCTTTGTATGAAAAATGCTAGAGATTTTAAAAAGTTCTACCAAAATTTCTACTAAATATTTCACATGGTGTGGGTTCCACACCCATCTAAGACATTTAGTAGAACTTTTGAATCTCTAGCATTCCTTTTCTTTGTACAATCAACATTTTAAGCCTCTCATTTGAAAAGGCTTCAATTCAAAAGAGGTTTTGAGTTAGCATTCAAAACAGTTGTCTTGGCAACTTTAACATAATCAATAATGTACAACTACTGAACAACTAAGGATCCGGTAAATAGATTAATTTTTTTAGCATTAAATTTTTATAGACTTAGTTTTAGCTAATAAATGAAGAGTTAATTACCTGAAACACCTATTTACAAATGTTATGATAGGTCAGGTCCTATTTAAGATTTTTTGAATCAATAAGTCCTATTTAGTAAAACTAAGAATATTTTCAATTTTTTTTCAAATTTTAAAACTAAAAACATTATCAATTTTGCATTTTAATGTTTCAGATAATTATTTCACTAACTGATAAAAAAAATCAGAACATGGGATTAAACGTTTTTGCCCTTCTACTTATTGGTTTGATTTAATTGTCCAATAAAACCGAAAATATTATCAGGTTTTTCCAGTTTTAAAATTGAGAACATTACTAGTTTTTTCATTTCTAAAGTTTTTTTTGCTTTTGTTTTTGCTTTTGCTTTTGTTTTGTTTTTTTTTTTTCCAGTTTTTCATATCACTGTTCCATCATCATACTCCTTTATAGACACAAAATTTTCAGTTTGCACTAAAAAATAATTCAATTTTTTTCAAAATTTCTCAAAAAAAAAAAAAATTGTAGGTAATTTTTTTTTTTTAGTTTTTTCAATTTGAAAGTTGATATTTCATAGTTTGGAAAATCAAAATAAATGTCAAATCATTCTGTTCATTTATAAATAATCATAAATGATGAGCAATTATTATTTGAAGGGTAATTCTGACCATTAAAAATTTAATAAGACTTAAAGGTCCAAAAAATTTTAATTAAAACTTAATAAAATATAAATTCATAAATTAAAACTTATATGTAAATGTCCCATAAATTAATTTTTTAGGACCCTCAAAAAAAGCCTTAGGCTAATAAAAGCCAGCGTGCCTAGTGTGCGCCCATCTTATACTTTATTATGCTCTTCACTCATTGCCCTTGTGAGTATTTTAAAAATGTACTTATCTTTTAATTTTTCAAAAATAAATATAATAAAATGAAATGGTTATGATTATTAGATTAAATTAAATTTTTTTTATGAATTATATATACGAAAAGTCTTATAAAATCAATGATTCAAATTATCGAAATAGAACTCGTGATGAGCTCCTCAGATCCTTCAAATTATAATAAGTTGGTATTTGAACTTGAGAAATAACCCAATTCATAATAATATTATGTGAACACATGAGATAGTACATTGAATAAGTATAATAAAATTATAAAGATAAATTATACTCACCTCAAAAAAATACAATTAGTCTCACACTTTTGATATTATTACATTAACCTCCCTTGTCGTATGGTAAAAAGAGAAGATGCCACTATTTTTTCATTCTTATAACTAATAAATTACTGATAAAAAATAATTTAAATATTATGTGAATTAAAATATTTGGAGAAATTAATATAATTATATTAAAAATATTAGTCTAATTATATTTTCTTCAACAGTCAAGGTGAGTGTAATTCACTGAAATTATAAGGGTAGGTATTATTGAGAGGAACGCATAATGTCTTGATTAGCAGGCCAAGCAAGAGTCAACAACACGGGCATTGGAAAAGAGGTAAAAGTTTCAATCTCGTTTGGGAATATATTATTTTTAATAATTTTTTATTTTTTAAAAAAAAATATAAAAATAGAGAGAATGATATAATAATTTATAATAATTTTTTGATTAAAATATTAATTTCCAAACAAGGCCAAACAAGGCCTAAGTGTAATTTACTCCAATTATAAGGGTAGGCATTATTGAGAGAAAAGCATCAATGTCTTGATTAGAGTAAATTATAAATACATTTTTTAAGATTTATTTAAAATATAGATTACTCTTTAAAGTTTAGAAAATTATAAACACTCCTCTGTCAAACTTTTTTTTAACAAAATTAAATGAAAAAATAAAATTCTTAACTGCTCTATTATACAATAATATAATTACTTAAATTATTAATTGAAATAAATTTCTGAAATCAATAAAAATTATTGATTGACTTGATGATTTATTAATAACAGAGGTCATTTGTTATGAAATTATAAATTTCAAGAGACTAGATATAATTTTCAAAATCATAGGAGATAAATTATATTTTAAATAAATCTCAAAAAATATATTTATAATTTATCCTAATTTGACAAGTAAACTTATCAATATGATCTAAAAGCTAGTAATCCACTTGATTCATTAAATATCATATTAAATATTTTATATTGGATCGATGTGAAATATAATATTTTTGTAGTTTATTTATTTATTATTATTTTTTTTTGGGTGTGTTGCGATTGATCTTATCATTATAGTCATGTGAACGGCAATCTATTGGGCTGTCAACATTGACAAAATTTTATATATAATATATCTTATTGGATTTGTTAATTTTCGGACTTAGAACTGAATCAATATATTGACAAAATTGAACAAACCAATGAAAGGAACTATGACGGAGAAACAAAATTGATGTCTATTCGGCAAATTCATTGAATATAGGATGGCTAACCCATGAAAACAAAATTCATTTCTAAATCCATTCATATAATACTTTTCACAGCCACTATATACATTATAGTCTTTGTACCTCACAAATAAAATCAGGACCGTTTGTTTTCAGAGGTAGAATGGAGGGGATTGATAATAAGGAGATTAATAGTGAAAGATTGTTAGTGAGAGGATTAGTAAAATTATATTTGTTTTGATGATAGTTGTTAGTGTGGAATTGTTAAATTATTTTTATATAAAATAATAAAACAAATAAAATTATGATTTTTACTTAACAAAAAATACAAAAACATTAAACATTAATGTAAAAAAAAAAATGCCCAACAAGTAAAAAAAAAAAAAAAATTCAGTTGACCGGTTGACCGTACGGATGTCCAGTAACACCCAATCCGAACAGACTATTTTGCTAATACCATCTCTCCAGTTCAACTGCTAATGCCCCTCACCAAGGCCTATCATAGTCCATTCGACTACGAATTGGGGCCTCAAAGTCATGGGTGTAACATGACTATGGCTGCAACCAGACAAGTTAATATAAAAAATAATTTTTTTTTATTAATTTTTTTTGGGACGATCCAATTGCTGTTGAGTACATCAATGAGGTTTGGAATGACAGAGCTCCATTATTGCTTTCCTTTTGTATGTTGCAGTTGTGCTTGATTCTCGAAGAAAAATGACATACTTGCAATTTTGTTTTTTAACAATGTTTGGTGGAGATGTGGTGAAAGTGAAAGAAATGTTAGACAAGGTGAAAATTTGTTTAAGTCAATTATATGATTATTATGCCATGCTTGATTCAACAAATATGCATGCCTCAAATGTAAATAAAACAGTAGATATAGTGATAGATAAAAATGACCCACACTCTATTGTGAACTCTCAATTTAACTCATTTTTTTAGGGCAATTTTCTAGTAGTGGGAGTACGTCGGAATTGAACAAGTACTTGGGTGATATTGAAAAAGGTGGGAAGAATGCTTAATTTGATATCTTGAAGTGGTGGAAGGTTAATGCAACAAAGTATAAAGTATTATCACTTATAGTACGAGATGTGTTGGCAATGCATGTTTCCATTGTTGCTTCTGTTGGAATTATGGTTATTTATAGGCTCATTTTGGGTCAACTTTGAACCCAAATTTAAGTGCGGCTCACATGTCTTTTGGGGTGGGTCCAAGAGGTGACGTGTTCCTTGCCCATGGCAAGTCACACAGTGAAGACGGTTGGTCAAAACCATTTATGAGTGAATGGGAACTTGACGTCGTTTTCGGGTTCATGAAAAGGGAAATTAAAGAGTCAAAATGTGGGTTACCTTAAAAAAGTTGTCTCACATTGAAACTTAAAGAGAACTTATGTGTGTATATAAGTTTTAGGTGTGAATACTTGGGTTGGACCCCAAGGGGCACCCCAAGTTTGTAGAAGAGAAGACTTATGGACAAAGTGGGCCTTGGTCCAGACCACCACACACGCGCGCGCGCCGTCGTCTGTTAGACCGGCCCACCGAGCCGTGCCGAGCGAGGTTGTGGGATGGGTCGGTCCAAAAATTAATTTTTTCGACAAAATTTATTTGAATTTTTCTCAAAAATTCTTGTGGGAAAATTATTTTTTCTGAATGAAATTAATTCAAATTTTGTGCCAAATTTAAATTCAAATTTCGTGTCCAAATAATGCCTCTTTTGGTTTTATTTTTCAACAGGTTCAAACTGTTTTTTAACATTAAAACTGCCTAGCAGTTATGGACAGATTCAAACTGTTTTCCAGCAGATCTGTTCAATTTTGTATCATACCTGTTCAATTCAAAAACTTACCTGTTCAGCCCTTCCTAAGGGACACCATTTTGCCTATAAAAGCAGACCGGTTTCCAGCAATTGTTTCATTCTGAAAATCCTTTTTCTTGCTTTCTTTTGTACTCTCTTTGCATTATTCTATATACTAGTTTTTTAGAAAAAAATCAGAGAGTATAGAACACAGGTTCTAGTTCGCTGTACAGATTATTTGGAGTGCTACTACAATCTGTGAAGATCATTGTAACCTAGACACCATTTATCCATAAGTACTAAAGCGGGGCAAATCTATCTTAAGGATAGAGTTGTTCGCCATATAGAATGTTTGGAGTGCTACTATAATCTGTGAAAACCATTGTATCCTAGGAGATAGACGCCATTTATCCGTAAGCATCGAAGCGGGTGAATTTGTCTTAAGAACAGAGTGTCAGCTACTCGACTTGATCTATTTTGTACTTATTCAATTCGATAAATAAATTTTGTAAGTAATTTATATTTATTTGTTTGATTTAGTTTCAAGTTATTTATTTTACACAGAAGATTGTTCCAACAATCTTAAGACAGATTCGAATTATTCTGTTTATATAGAATTTTTCGTTTGTTTTCTTTTCTTTATTTCTTTTTCTTACATAAATTATTTTCTATGGTTTGTACACAATAATATTCTAATTGAAAAATACAAATAGTAGTAATATACTGTTTGACAAATAGTAGTAATATACTGTTTATTTCTTTTGACAACTAGTAGTATATACTGGTATCATTAACAATTTCAGAACATAATTTGTGAAGTTGGTCAGAAATTAATTTTGATTTTAGAAATAATTTTTAGAGTTTTCATTAATTAAAATTCTGTTTTCAGTATTTTAATTTTTGAAGTGTTATAAGAAATATATTTTTTTTTTTGTGGAATTAATTTGTTTAAATAAATTTTATTTTCAAATTAATTGGAAATAAAAGATACAATTTTTGTTTCTTTTATTTTTACAGAATTAAATTCTGTGTTTATAGTTTAATTTTCTGTGTAGTATAACATTCTAATTATAATTTTATTTTATAATTTAAAATTCATGACTACTGAAACAACTGCTCAAACCAATACTGCTCAAACCATTGCTCCAATCCCTTATCCTATTATGACTGTACCAGTCAATCACGGTAAAAGCCAGAGAAGTTATTAGGAACTGATTTTAAAAGATGGCAGCAGAAAATGCTGTTCTATCTTACTACTCTCAACCTGGCACGTTTTCTCCTTGAGAATGCTCCTACTCTGAAATAGAATGAAACCGATCGGCAAGTGGTTGATGCTTGGAAACATGCTGATTTCCTTTGCCGAAACTACATCTTGAACGGACTTGATAATACATTGTACAACGTCTATAGCACTATCAAGACAACAAAGGAACTTTGTGAGTCCTTGGAGAAAAAATACAAAACAAAAAATGCTGGCTCAAAGAAATTCGTAGTAGGCAAATTTCTAGACTTTGTGATGGTTGATTCTAAGACTGTGATCAGCCAAGTTCAAGATCTCCAACTTATTCTGCGTGATATTCATGCAGAAGGCATGTCTCTCAGTGAATCCTTCCAAGTTGCAGCCTTAATTGAAAAATTACCATAAAGCTAGAAGTAATTCAAGAACTACCTCAAATACAAGCGCAAAGAAATGACTTTGGAGGAATTGATTATGCGTTTGAGGATTGAGGAGGATAACCGCAATTTTGAAAAAGCGGGCTGGTAAGCATCCAATGGAGTCTAAGGCAAATGTGATAGAACATTCTCCAAAAGCAAAGAAACGGAAGTATTCTGGAGAAAATTCCGCACAAGGCTCTAAAGGAGGGAAAACTAGGAAGTTCAAGTTCAATGGCAAGTATTACATCTGTGACAAAGAAGGATATCAGGCCAAAGATTGTCGTAGCAAACGCAAAGACAAAGGAAGATCAAGTAAGAAGCCTGCTCAAGCCAATATGACCAAAGTGGACAAAATTTCTAATGGTATAGATGACATAAATCTTTCTGCAGTCATTTGCGAGGCAAACCTTGTCGGAAATCCTAAAGAAATGGACACTAGTGCTACTTGGCACATCTGTGCCAACAAAAAGATATTTATATCTTATTCTGTGGTGGACAACAACGAACAACTTTTTATGGGCAACTCCTCGACTTCTAAAGTTGAAGGATAAGGAAAGATTATTCTAAAGATGACATCTGGAAATGAACTCACTCTTAACAATGTGCTGCATGTACCGGACATTCGCAAGAATCTAGTCTCTAGATCTCTGTTGAATAAAAATGGGTTTAGGCGAGTGTTTGAGAGTGATAAATTTGTACTTACTAAGAATGGGATATATGTAGGAAAAGGTTACATGTCTGATGACCTTTTCAAAATAAATGTAATGACTGTTGTACCATCTGTTATTAATAATAATACATCTTCTTCTTACTTGCTTGAGTCTTCAAATTTGTGGCATGGTAGACTAAGACATGTTAATTATGGATCTTTGCGTAAATTAATTAATATGAAATGTTTATCTAAATGTGACATTGATTTAAATCATAAATGTGAAATTTGTGTTGAGGCAAAATTAACAAAAACTTCTTTTCATTCAATTGAAATAAGTAGGAATTACTTGAATTAATTTATAGTGACATTTGTGATTTTAAATCAATTCAAACTAGAGGTGGAAAAAAATATTTTATCACTTTCATAGATGACTATACTAGATATAGTTATATTTATTTAATTTGAACCAAGGATGAAATTTTGGAAACTTTCATTCAATATAAGAATGAAGTTAAAAATCAACTTGGTAAGAAAATTAAAAAACTTAGAAGTAATAGAGATGGTGAATATGAATCACCCTTTGGTGAGTTTGTAAAAACATGGAATAATTCATCAAACCATCGCTCTTTACTCACCTCAGCAAAATGGAATTGCTGAAAGGAAAAATAGGACTTTAAAAGAAATGATGAATGCTATGTTAATAAGTTCTGGATAACCTCATAACTTGTGGAGGAAAGCAATACTTTCTGGTAATTATATTCTTAATAAAGTATTCCGAAAGAAAGTGAATCAAACACCTTATGAAATGTGGCATAGGAGAGTACCATCCTACAAATACTTAAAAGTGTGGGGTGTTTGGTTAAAGTGGCTATTCCTAGTCCTAAAAAGATTAAGATATGTCCTAAAACTATTGATTGCATATTCATTGGTTATGAAAATAATAGTAGTGCATATCAGTTTTTGATTCATAAGTCAGAACATTCCGAAATGTATGTAAATACTATTATTGAATCTCGGTTGCATCATTCTTTGAAAATATATTTCCAAATAAGATTGGACAAGAAACTAGTTCTAATAAAAGATCTTATGATGCTATTACTAGTCATAATCAAGAACAAGATCAAGAACGAGAGCAAAAGTTAGATCAAAATGAGGAAGATGAACCTAGGCGTAGTAAACGTGCTAAAACTTCAAAATCTTTTGGTCCAGATTTTCTAACATTTTTGTTAGAAAATGAGCCTTTAACGTTCAAATAAGCTATGTCCAGTCCTGAGGCTCCTTTATGGAAAGATGCTGTAAATAGCGAAGTTGAATCCATCTTGCAAAATCACACTTGAGAATTGGTGGATTTGCCACCAGGTTATAAACCTCTTGCGTACAAGTGGATTTTCAAGAGAAAAATGAAAGCGGATGGATCAATTGACAAATACAAAGCAAGACTTGTGGTCAAATGTTTAAAACAAAAAGAAGGTCTTGATTACTTTGACACATATTCACCAGTTATTAGAATAACATCCATTAGAATGCTAATTGCCATTGTATCTTTGAACAATCTAGAAATTCATCAAATGGTTGTGAAAACAACTTTCTTAAATGGTGAGTTAAATGAAGAAATTTACATGGAACAACCAGAAGGTTTTTCTGTTCCAGGAAAAGAAAAGAAAATATGTAAATTGATTAAATCATTATATGGTTTAAAACAATCGTCAAAGCAATGGCATGAGAAATTTGACAAGACAATGATGTCAAATGGATTTAAAATTAATGAATATGACAAATGTGTTTATATTAAAAACACAGACAAATGTTATGTAATAGTATGTCTTTATGTGGATGATATGCTCATTATATATAGTAATAATGACATGATTAAAACTATCAAAAAAATGTTGAATAAACATTTTGACATAAAAGATATGGAGATTGCTGTTGTAATACTTGGTATGAAAATTACCAAAATATCAGAAGGTTATGCTTTGTCACAGTCACATTACATTGAGAAAATACTTAAGAAATTCAGTAAAAATGATGATCATCTTGCTAGAACATCTGTGGATGTTAATTTGTTTCTTTCTAAGAATGTACAGGAAAGTATTTCTCAATTAGAGTATACCCAAATTATTGGAAGCTTAATGTACTTGATGAACTGCACTCGTCCGGATATAGCTTATGCGATAAGTAAATTAAGTAGATATACGAGTAATCTAGGAATAGAACACTGGAAAACAATTATAAGGGTTCTAAGATATCTCCGATTTACTCATAATATTGAGCTTAATTATACTCGATATCCAGTAGTACTTGAAGGATACTGTGATGTAAATTGGATATCGGATACTAGAGACTCAAAATCCACCAGTGGATATGTTTTTACTCTTGGTGGGGCAGCTGTATCTTGGAAATCTTTCAAACAGACTTGCATTGCTAGGTCTACTATGGAATTAGAATTTATAGCTTTAGATAAACATGGGGAAGAAGCAGAATGGCTTCGTCACTTCCTTAAAGATATTCCAATGTGGCCGAAACCGGTGCCTGTTATATGCATGCATTGTGATAGTCAATCAGCAATAGGTAGAGCACAGATTCATTTGTATAATGGTAAGTCACAACACATTCGTCGTCTACATAACACCGTGAGACAACTACTCTATAATGAAATTATTTCTATCAAATATGTGAAGTCCAAAGACAATATAGCGAGTCCACTAACCAAAGGGTTAATAAGAGAGTTAGTTGAGAATTCATCGAGGGGAATAGGACTTAAGCCTATTAAATAAGAGTTACCTTAACGTCAACCCAACCTAGTTGACTAAAGATCCCAAGATCTAGCTTCAAAGGGACAACTAAGTTGTGTCTGACTTATAAGGATCACTGGGGAGTCAAACTCCTACCCATTTCTATGATAAATTAGTGATGTCTGCAACGGTTTAGGTTAAGTAAAATTTTTAATGATTCTTATATCTAGGAATACCTAGTGAAGTATGGCAGGATACTCTTCATAAGAATCACCTATATGAGTGTGAACTGGGCCAGTTTTATGAGATTTGTGAAATGTTACAATTCTCTAAAGCACTCATGAAAGACCATGTTGTTTAGGGCCAAAATGAACACAATAGTGAGAACTAAGCTGTGTCTGGTAATATATTGTGTGAGTTCTATTGCCTTGGTTTACACAAATGGCTGAACAGTTCAAGACATTATATTCACTGGTTAGCTAGTAAATTTGATAGTGTCTCACAAGGGAAGGTTTAAAGCCAAAACTACCTATCATTTGCAGAATATTTCCAATTTCTGTACTCTCTGTAAATTAGATCATGTTGTTGCATTTTCTCTCCATCAAATTCCATTCATGTGGGAGATTGTTGGAATTATGGTTTTCCATAGGCTTATTTTGAGTCAACTTTGAGCCCAAATTTGAGTGGGGCCCACACGTCTTTTGGGGTGGGTCTAAAGAGGTGATGTGTTCCTTGCTGCATGGCAAGTCACACGGTGAAGACGGTTCGTCAAAACCATTTATGAGTGAATAGGAACTTAATGTCGTTTTCGGGTTCGTAGAAAAGGAAATTAAAGAGTCAAAATGTGAGTTACCTTAAAAAATGAAACTTAAAGAGAACTTATGTGTGCTTATAAGTTCTAGGTGAGAATACTTGGGTTGGGCCCCAAGGGGCACCCTAAATTTGTAGAATGGAGGAGTTATGGACAAAGTGAGCCTTGGCCCAAACCACCACACACGCGCTCGCGCCGCTGCTGCCGTCCGACCGGCCGGGCGCGGGTGTGGGTTGTGGAACGGGTCGGTCCTAATATTAATTTATTCGAATTTTTTCCAAAAATTCTTGCGGGAAAATTGTTTTTTCTGAACGAAATTAATTCAAATTTTGCGCCAAAATTGAATTCAAATTTCGTGTCCAAACAATGCCTCTTCCGGTTTTATTTTCCAACAGGTTCAAATTGTTTTTTAACATATTTAGAACTGCCCAACAATTATGGACAGATTCAAACTGTTTTCCAGTAGATCTGTTCAATTTTGTATCATACCTGTTCAATTCAAAAACCTACCTGTTCGGCTTTTCTTAAGGGACACCACTTTTCCTATAAAAGAAGACCTGTTTCCAGTAATTGTTTCATTCCGAAAATCCTTTTTCTTGCTTTCATTTGTGCTCTCTTTGCATTATTCTACATACTAGTTTTTTAGAAAAAATTCAGAGAGTATAGAACACAAGTTTTAGTTCGCCGTACAGATTGTTTGGAGTGCTATTACAATCTGTGAAGATCAGCGTATCGTGGGAGATAGATGCCATTTATCCATAAGCACTGCAGCCGGGCGAATCTATCTTAAGGACAGAGTGTTACACACTCAACTTGATCTGTTTCGTACTTATTTATTTCAGTAAATAAATTGTGTAAGTAATTTATTTTTATTTGTTTGATTTAGTTTTAAGTTATTTATTTTACACAGAAGATGGTTCCAACAGCTTTTGAGTCGGCTTTTAGTATAGGAGGTCATATATTTGATCCATTTTGTAGTTCACTTGCTCCCAAGATGGTGGAGTTTCTTGTTTGTACACAAAATTGGTTTCGAAGTAACATTCCAATACGTCTTCGACAAGTAATGGATGATGTTGAAGAATTTAAACAACAATATGATTCGGGTAATAAATACAATGCTTTATTTTGTTTTAAATTTCATTTAGTTTGTATTATTCAAAATTTATTATCTTCACTTCACATGTTTTTGTTATGTTATGTTTTATGTGTAGTTGTTTTGGAATCAAGTTCATGTTCAAACCCAAGTCCGGAGAGTAATTTTATTGAAATTCAATATCATTGGTAAAATACTTCTCCTTTGTTAATTGTTATTAATATATGTTTACTTGTTTTAAGTTTAAGATTTTTTAGTGTTTTCCTTATTAAATAATTTCATTTTTTTTGTTATGCAGGTTTAGATGGCACATGGTTTGGCTCAAGGAAATGAATGACTTTTTTGCTTCTTTTTAAGTTATTTTCAAAATATGACTATTGGTTGAAACTTTATTTCTTTGGATGACTGTAATATTTTATTTTAAATGATTGTATTAGATGTTTTAAATATTTTGGATGACTGCAATATTTTATTTTGAATGATTGTATTAGATGTTTTAAATATTTTGGATGACTATAATACTTTATTTTGAATGATTGCAATACTTTATTTTGGATGGTTGTATGTTGAAAATTTGTGTTAAAATCCTATCCTCATTCTCTCTATCTTTACTCTCACAATCAGTATGTATATTTATATATATAAGTGGTGTTTTGAGAAGTTAGTAAAAAGTTGACTTTTTGATTTCTTTTGTGACTTTTTGGCTGTTTGTGTTAAAAAAAATTGATTTTTTTTGACTTTTTGTAAATTTTTTTATATAAAAAAACTAAAAAATCAAAAAGATAACTTTTTCCCAAAGTTTCAAAACACTGTTAAATATCCTACCAGTGGACAATGTTGACAATTTGCGCTGAAAATCAGTGGAAATGAATGGACAGTGTTGAGCATAGGATATTTACTACTACTTGTATCATATAGGTTGTTTGCTTTGTTGTCATACTATTATTGTTTTGGATGGACAATGTTTATTGTAAATTGTAATATATTTCATAGTGCATGCACAATGTTGAGGAAGGAAGTGCATATGCTTTTTTATTTTTTTTTGGGGAAGTGTACAATTAAATTATATTGAAAATTTATAAAATTTTAAACCATCAATCCGATTTGTATCAATTCGTCAATCTGCTCAATTTGCATCCACCAGATTGGTGGACGGATACGGATTGATTTTCTCTAATCCGCCAATCCGCTAGCAAACGAATGACGGATTCAAGATTCCGTGACCGTAACCGACCTGCACCCATCCCTAACTAAAATAGTTAATAAATATAATATAAATTAAAATAGTTAATAAGATAAAATGTCACATTTAAATTATAATTATTTAATTTTTTTCTCTTATAATTATCAAATTAACTATAAAAAAAATTATCATTCTAAACATAACTTTTTTAGTCAAACTAAAAAAATAAAAATAAAAACTAAAATAGCTAAATTTTCAAAACAATTCATAATCAGAATGGAAAAAGTATTTGATATAACTGTATACTATGTCATTTTTTGTGCGTTGGAATCCCGTTCCATTAAAAATGTGACACATCTACTCAATCACTAATTTCATTTCTTGCATCAGCGGAGACTCTTCTCGCTCCCTCCATTATTATCACTCTAATTTTCTCTCTACAGTAATATCTACTGATGTATGGATTATTGATGTGTTTAAATTTTTTTAAGTGTTTGATAGTGACATGAATAATTTAGATCATTTTAAAAGTTACGAGGATTGTATTTTATAAGAATCTCTATCATTGTTGATATTTATCAGACGTTTTAGAAATTATTATATTGACCGCTTTGTCTATTAACAGATCTGAAGATAAATTTGAATGGACTTTAGTAACCTCAATGAGGGTATAAATTTACCATTAAGACTTATCTTCTTCCCCTCTTGATTTCCCTGTTTTTTTTTTTTTTTTCCCTCACTATGCCTTTTCTCTCTCATCTCATCATACATCCTCACCGTGGCCACCTCTTTCCTGTCACACATCCATCATAACTAAACCATACAAAACTCCATTACTACTGCCAATAAAAAAAAAAATACCATTAAAATATACCCCCTCACATCTTTAAGATAAGAGGGAATGATTTTTAAAACGTAGATTATGTTTTCAGAAGTTGACTATCAAAAATCATAGGGAGAATTAGATGCAGATAGAAGGAAAAAAAATTACCAACATATAAAAGAATGTGTAGTGATATTCATACTTCACAATTTTCATTTATACCCTATCACATAGACACTTACATTCCATATCCTTGTAATTTTTTTCTCTTTCTCCTACAATTTCTCAAAATCATAACACTGACTATTAATGTTGCATTTATATTATAACAAAGTCAGAACCTTTAGCTCTTCCAACCATGTAGTTCCATGTAATTGATGACCACCAATTAATTACCTTAAATATTATAGCAAAATGGCAATTGATTGGAAGTTGTTTTCTTTTCAGAATTTAAAAATATTTAACAAATCTCAAATTTCAATCTCTTAAAAAGCCATAATTCCCATTTTTCAGCATCCATCACCCACCCATTTGTCAACCACCATGCCCGCAACCAGTTGGGAATTTCATCAAACAGCCGGAACTCAACAATATCAGTAAGGAAAAGAGAGGGTCTGTCCAGGAAAGGGAAAGGGAAAAGGGAAAAGGAAAACCGGAAAGAGGAGAAATAAGAAAAAAGTATAAATGGAAATAAAGTTTCCACACATGGAACTCCATATTGAAACCCCTCCCATTAGTGCATCTATTTTCCTCACCTAGACCTCCACTTGCAACACCACATGCCAAATACCCAGACTTTCTTGAAAATTTCAACAATCTATGATGCAAAGAATTAAATTAAGTTTGACCCATGTACATCATGTGTTATTGAAGGAATGAGTGGTGATAAGTGGTGTAGTAATGGTTAGATGGAGGAGAAAGAAGAGGAGAGTTGGACCCATTTGTAGAACAGCAATGCTAGGTATTTCATGAAAATAATCATGAAAACTTTGTGACCTTTGGATTACACTTAGAATAAAACACCACACACTAATCAAGGTAATCCAAGAATCATATATCTTTTATGATCATTTTCATAAAAAAAATTTAATGATCCCTAACTTTTCTCTTTGCCGAAAGTTGGGGTTGGACCCATTTTCACAGAGTTTGGAAAGACAGAGATGGGAAAGATGGAAAAATTGGTTTGATAATCTTAAGGGCATAATTGGCATTACATAAAATATTGTTGTTGACGTCATTTTAGTCTGTTAAGTTAACTAATTGGTTATTTAATTTTTATAATTATTTTAGTCTGATTAAGGCTAAGTTTGGCTATTCAAAATAAGTACACACTTTTTATCTTTTTATCTTTTTTCCATCACATCACCTCTCTACTTTTCTGCACATCTTTTCGTAAAAAGACAAAAAGTGCACTTATTTAAGTCATCCCAATGTATTTTTTTTTATCATTTATTCTGTTCATTTTCATTGTTGGTATGTGATATGATATGCTCGCGTTATTTGGGAAGCTGATTATTTTAATTGGTTATTTAGTTTTTTTTTAATTATTTTAATTTGGTTAAAAAATTGTATTTAAAAGTTAATTTTTTTTAATAGTTGATTTTATAGTTATAAGAGAAAAATAAAATAATTATAAATTGAATGTGACATTCTGTCTTATTAATTATTTTAACTTATTTTATTTTTTTTCGTGGTCTATTTTAATTCAAATCTCTCCCCAAATAAAGCTACTGTAAAAATAATAATAATAATAAAAAAACAAAAAAACAAATGTGTGGTTGTAGATTTAGAGGTAGTTTGGAAACAATTTTTTCTAAGTAATTCTTTGATTTTTTTATTAAAAATAAACCCCACATTCATATCAAATATTTAATCATTTATTTGATAGAAAATTTAATATCTCTCACCTTAGCCATTGTTCATCACCACTCCACCTAGCCTATATAATAAGGTGTTGAACATAGTGAAAAATACACAGTTTCTCTCCTATTTTTCTCTCTTTCACTATCTTCCTCTTCGCCATATATTTATCACTAACCATAAGTAATAATGGCTGATAATAAGGTGGTTCTGTTGGATGTCTTGCCTAGTTTGTTTGGGATGAGGGTGAGAATAGCACTGGCTGAGAAGGGCATTGAATATGAATACAAGGAAGAGGACTTGAAGAACAAGAGCTCACTGCTTCTTGAGATGAACCCAGTTCACAAGAAAATCCCAGTTTTGATTCACAACCGAAAACCGGTTTGTGAGTCCCTCATCATTGTCGAGTACATCGATGAGGTCTGGAATGAGACAGCTCCATTGTTGCCCTCTGATCCTTACCAGAAAGCTCAAGCTAGGTTCTGGGCTGACTATGTTGACAAAAAGGTGGCTTGTTTTGTGGTGTTACTGCTTAATGTTTTTTTACTTTTTCAATTTGGTGTGTTTTTTCATAAAATAAAATAAAATAAAATAAATATTTTAGTAAAATAAAAAAAAAGAGGTGATTGCCAGTTACATACGGTGGTTGAAACAACAATGATAGAGACCTCACAAAATGCAACACTCATACCTTAAAATGATTTGAACCATTTATGTCACTGTTAGACACAATTTTAAAAAAAAATCAAACACATCAATGGTCAATACATCAGTGGGGGGTCATGGGGGTCCTCTTTTGTAGGGGTCTCAAACATTTTCCGTGGCTGAAATTAGCCTCTTTTGGCAAAGAGGTTAAAAGTATTTTTTTTAGTTTTATGGTTTTTTTTAAAAAAAAATTTAAATTTATATCATTTCTTTATTTTTTTACACATTTTTTTAAAAAAAAAATCATAAAAAAGTCAAAAAATTAAATTTTAACCTACTTATAGAGGGCAGATAGTTGGTGGTGGTTAGATGTGATTGTTGATCTGGAAGTGGTGACTAGAGGAGGTCGACAATAGTGGTGGTAGGAGGAGGTTTTTGATAACGATGGCTGAAGATGGTGGGTGGCTGGGGGTAAGCGATGGAGGAAGGGAAAGAAAGAAGAATGAATGAAAATTTGTATTTGAAACAAATAAAAATAATTTTTTTTGTTACAATAGTTTAGTAAATTTTATAAATTTTTTGTTTAATTTTTTGTAACCAAAAATTCACTTAAATAAATTTTTCCTATAATTTTAAATTTTATTTTATAAATATAAAAAGATTACAAATGTAAATGTTACTCAATGGCCTCTAGTATTATGTTGGTATAAATTTGGAATAATTAGTAAAATTTTGAAAAAATGATTATATTTGATAAAAAAATATAATTATAATTATTAATATTTATAATTTTTTTTACTGATTTATAATTATTTTTTCAAAACTCTGACTTTCCCTATAAATTTCTCCTGAGTCAATCTATATATTGTTGGGATTTAGACCTGAATCTCTCGTTTGAGTTTTTATTTTATATTTTTTTATGTATATTTATTTTTTCTCGTGAATAGCTTGGTTGCTTGAAAATAAAATCAAAGCTCACCGTCTCTATAAATTTTGATTTTTAGTTTTTTTTTTATAATATTTTAATTTTTTTTACATATACAAACTAAATAATAAATTGTAATATTATATTTAAAATTTTATATTTTAATTTTTGAGCATTATAAATTAAGGACATCTTTGATTAGTAGAATTATAGCATAGGATTGAAATTATTAATTCATAAACCACATCCCATGTTTGATTGTAAATTTTATTAACCAGATTATATGTACAACAGAATTCAATATGACAAAATTGGTGAGTTTTTTTATATTGTGAGGGACTGGGATCATAATTTCAAATATAAAAAAAAATGAATTCAAAATAAATGATTATCTCACTAATTTAATTAGATAACTAAGCATACACTAATTCATAGAATTATCAATCTTTCAATGTTAATCCTGTTAATCAAGGCGAAGTGACTAATAATACAGGTTTCGTAATAAATATTAGGCAGAGAGATATTTGATGTGGATTTCCATAAGTCCTGTTTCGATAATTCAAACTATTTATTTTGTTTAACACTTCGTGTATTTCATCCCCTCCCAAAAAAAAAAATAAAAAAAATTGAGTCGATATGATAATCGTAACCTATTCAATTTATTACATTTGTTATAAAAAAAAAAGAAGATAACAATTATATTTTAAAAAATAAATCATTTATTTTTTGATGACAAACGCGATAAATTAAATATGTTACGATTATCGAATCAATCTAATTTTGTGGTGTTGAAATATACGAAATGTTCAACTTAATAAACAGTTTGAATCATTAAAATCGGAAAATAGCAACACTTACCCATTTTCTTGGTTTATTCCCAATCAAACACAATCAAACCCATTTTCTTGGTTTATTCCCAATCAAACACAATCAAACAAACACAATCTATCCGTAATTGAATGGTGTCACATTAATACACTAAAAAGAGGGGTCCAACCTAATTAACCTATTACAAAATATCTTAGATGCTACAATTATTAACATATGAAATGCAGGTGTATGCTTTTGGGAGGAAGATACTAGATTCAAATGTAGAAGAGAAGAAAGAGGAAGGCAAAAAGGGGTTCATAGAATGTCTCAAGGTATTAGAGGGAGACTTGGTGATAAGCCATACTTTGGAGGTGAAACCTTTGGCTTTGTAGACATTGCTGTTGTCACCTTATACTGCTGGTCCTATGAGACCCTTGGCAACTTCAGTCTAGAGGTAGAGTGCCCCAAGCTATTTTCATGGGGCAAGAGGTGCATTGAGAAAAATGAAAGTGTTTCCAAGACTCTTCCTCACCAACACAAGATCTATGACTTTGTTTTGGGTTTGAACAAGAAGCCAAAAGCAAGAACGTGAGCTTGTTAATATTATCATATCGGTTAAATAAAATAAGTTGGATCTAGGACCCCGGGTTTGTTTCAAGGCACTTTTCTATTACAATGGATCTCTTTGGTTTGACCTCACATGGTGGAGAGGGGTCTTAGAATAAGGTACTGTGAGATCTGAATAGAGAATTTCCTCCTTACTTACGGTTATACTTTGTGTGTAATTTTTCTTTTTCTTTTTTTTTTTCTTTCTTTCTTTCTTTGTTTTTTTTTTTTTCATTCTCTTGTCTATGGTTGTTTGTGTTTGTGTTTGTTGTCTCTTTAATTGTAATAAAGAAACACTTCCTTGTGTTAGTGGCATGTTAGGGATAAATATGACAAAAAAAAAAGGGCTTGTATGTTGGAAATGCTATTGTCTTGTTTTTGTCCTGATGAATTTTCCAATTGCAAATTGTGGTGTGAATTTCAAGACACGAATGTGTGATTGAGAGTTTATTGAGAAGGTTTGAGAAAGAGATTTAAGTATAGAAATCTTTGACTTTTCAATTAGTACTTAACTCAAAATGACAGATTATATAAAGAGTTTGGCTCTTCAATATGATTTAAGATTTAGAATTTGGGATTTGAAAATTTAGGATTTAGGATTTAAGATGGTAGATTATAGAGTGTTTGGCAATTTAATTCTTTGTACAATCAACATTTTAGGCCTCTCATTTCAAATGCCTTCAATTCAAAAGAGGTTTTGAACTAGAATTCAAAACAGTTTAGTGTCTTGGCAACTTTAACATAATCAATAATATGAATAAGTACTGAACAACTAAGAATCTGGTAAATAGATTAATTTTTTAGCATTAAATTTTTATAGACTCATTTTTAGCTAATAAATTATTTTTTTAGCACCCTCAAAAGAAGCCTTAGACTAATAAGCCAGCGTGCCTAGTGTGCGCCAATCTCACTTTATTAGGCTCTTCACTCATTGCTCTCGTGAGTACTTAAAAAATATACTTGTTCTCTAATTCTTCATAATTAAATATAATAAAATAGAAAGATTATGTTTATCAGATCAATTTAATTTTTTTTTTTTCATGTATTATACATACGAAGGGCCTTATAAAATAAACAGTTCAGATTATCAAAATAGGACTCGTGATGATGGGTTCCTCAAATCCCTCAAATTATCCTAAGTTGAGATTTGAACTTGAGAAATAGCCCAATCCATAATAATATTATGTGAACACATGAGATAGTATATTATAAGAGTAAATTACACTCACTTCTCTTGAAATTAAAAAAAAAAAAATGCTATATTTCACACTTCTAACATTATCACATTAACCTCACTTCTCGTATGGTAAAAAGAGATGATAATATTATTTTTTCATTCATACAACTAACAAATTACTGATAAAAAATAACTTAAGTATTATATGAATTAAAATATGGGCAAAACACCAATAAATCCAAAATTTTAATATGTTAAACCATTTGGTCTTACCTTTTCTTTGTAGACTAATAAGTCCTATTTGAATATTAAAAGCTCACTATAAACTTTTTTTAGATTTCCCTACTTTCCGAATATCAGCAACATTAACTACACCAACAACATCATCAAACATCAACTATATCATCAAACATCAACTACATCATCAACATCAACATCATAAAACATCATCAACATTGATCAAACATCAACTACATCATCAAACATCATCAAACATCAACTACATCATCAAACATCATCAACATCACCAACATCATAAAACATCATCAACATCATCAAACATCAACTACATCATAAAATATCATCAACATCATTAAACATCAACTATATCATCAAACATCATCAACAACACCAACATCATAAAACATCATCAACATCATCAAACATCAACTACAACATCACCAACATCACCAACATCACCAACATTGTGAACATCATCAAACATCAACTACATCTTCAACCTCATCAAACATCATTAACATCACCAACATCATAAAACATCATCAACATTATCAAACATCAACTACATTATCATACATCATCATCACCAACATTGTGAACATCATCAAACATCGACTACATCTTCAACCTCATCAAACATCATCATACACCAATATGGAATACAATATATTGATATTTATACAATATAACAAACAAAGATATCATACCAAATATAAAATATAACAAACAAAGATACCATACCAAATATAAAAAGGACTAAATGGTTTACAAAAAAACACTCAGGACTAGATAGAGCAACATTTCCCAATGTGAGATTTATGAGTAATTTTTCCTTAAAATATTAAGAGAAATTAATATAATTATGTTAAAAATGTAAATCTAATTATATTTTTTGAAAAACAGTGAAGTGAGTGTAATTTACTCAAATTATAAGGGTAGGCATTATTGAGAGGAAAGCATCAATGTCTTGAATCTTGATTAGCAGGCCAAGAAAGAGTCAACAACACATGCATTGGAAAAGAGGTAAAGTTTCATGATCAATAACCTTGTAATATGAAAAATGTTATGAACTAAGACTTATCTATATATAATTTGTTAAGAATGTGTTTGTATAGCGAAAATTAAATTTATAAAGTGTGGATTCTATAAATAAAATAAATTTTAACCATTGATTCATTTTTTTGAATAAATTATAAATTCATAAGTTTAAATTTATAGTCTTATTGTAGTAATATTTTATTTCACAATTTATAGATGAATTTAAATTTAAAAAAGACCTTGTTCCACCAGTGCCCGAAGTTGTTCAAATGTCCATTAGTTTTGATTTTTGGGGCATAGTTTGGATGAATTTTCCATTTGACAAAAGTCTCGAGACAAGTAAATTAATGACACCCCTGGAAAATGATAGATCGCTACTTTCATGGGAAAAAAATAAAGGAATATATATATATATACATATATATAATTTAGAATAAATTATAAATACACCTCTTAAGATTTGCTTAAAATATAAATTATTCTTCATAGTTTAGAAAATTACAAATATCCCCTTGTCAAATTTTTTATTTAACAAAATTAATTGAAAAAATAAAATTCTTAACTACTCTCCTATATAATAATATAATTACATGAATTATTAATTGAAATAAATTTCTAACATCATTAAAAATTGTTAATCAACTTGATAATTTATTAATAAGAAGAGTTATTTGTTATGAAATTAGAAATTTTAAGAAACGATATATAATTTTCAAAATCATAAAAGATAAATCATATTTTAAGTAAATATCAAAAAGTGTATTTATAATTTATCCTAAATTGTTCAAGTAAATTTATCAATATGATCTAAAAGCTAGTAATCCACTTGATTCATAGATCAGATCCTTATCATTATAATCATGTTAATGGCAATCTATTGGGCTGTCAACATTAATAAGATCTTATATAATCAATCATACTACAAATTCACCCTTATTTTAAAAAAAAGAGAGGTAAATTTGTGTGATAGTTATCTTTTTATTAATTTCTTTGAAAACACAACTAAGATGCTACCATATGATTGTAATTATTATTTCCCAGAATTCAAAAACACTACTTATATGGTCTGGAATTCCAATAGAAAACTATTGATTACTCAATAGAAAAAGGTTAGCCTATTCCAATATCGCACTCTAATCCAAACTAATCTCTTGATGCAATACCCCAAAAACTTGGGGACTCTTGGAAGGGCAATATTGCACCAAACTAATCTCAGTGGAGTTTGAGAGAAACCACTTGACATTTTGAACTCCCTCAACAAAGAATTAACAAACAACAAAAATAAGACTTATCATACATTCAAACCATTTTATCTTCAATACAACTTATGAAAGAAATGGCTTTAAAGTTGTTTCACTGCCTTATTTTCCTCATGTTCCTCCCACACTAATAGATCTCCACAATAGTAAGTACTGGTTATATCATTTAGATTTTAAATTTCAAAGGTTTAACATCAACCAGGAATCGAGTAAGGAAATTGAGCTGATATTGAAATTTGAGATGAACAAGCTTTAAAAGACATTAAAAAAATAGTGTATAATTAAAGCAAAAACAAGCTTATTTTTGGTATCATCTTAATATAATTAATTTGTATAATTTTCCACAGTTATAAATCAAGTCTTATGTCCTAGCTAACAAGTTAAGAATAAAGGAATAAACAAAGATTCATGTGCTGCTGTAGAAGCAAACAATCAATAGTTGTATTACTCTGCACAGAACAATGTGCATGAATATATACTGGAAAATAGATAAGGCAACAAGTAGATCTACTTTTAGCCCTTAATTAGGTAAGGCACATAGCAGGCCAAATAAGTAAGAAGGAAGACAAATATGAAAGTGCCAAATTGTCAACTGTAAACAAAATCAATGAAGAAAAATGGCGCCATTAATGGCAATAATTTCATTCACAAATAGATGCATACATACGTATAGATAGATAGGCAGAAATCTATAAAATCAATGAAAGAACTATAAATTTATTTATTTGTCATATAATTATAATTAATCTCAATAACTACCATATCTATAAATTGTAAATATAATGAACTAAGGTTTATATAAATCACTAAATTTTTATGCATATTTACAAAGATAACTTTTTATTTACTTTATAAACAAGAAAGAGGCTGCAATGTGCACTCCCAAAAGGGTGCGTATGGTATGCACTTCATAATTCTTTCACCAAATTTTGTATCATAGACCACAAAATGTCATAAAATTTCTCACCACAAAATGGCGTAACTTCACCATTCATAACTTTATAGGGTCCATACCATAAATTCAATATTTATAATTTTGACAAGTATCATAACACACCATGAATATTTATAATTTTCATAACAAAAAATTGTAATTTTCTTATCATGTGCACCATTTTAGGGGTTCACGTTACATATTTCTCCTATAAAAAATCATATGGTTGAACCTCAAAGCATTTATAAAAGATGAACAATTCTCCATATTTACAAACACCCTTCACGAGATAGTAAGGATGTAATAGAAGACACTTTTATTACATAGAATATATAAGGTAAAAGTCCAGTAAAGAAAAAACAGAGCATTATTGAACATAACAAACAAAGAGGGAGCTCTTTCTTAAACTTAAAAAAAAAAAAAAAAAAAAAAAAAAAAAAAAAAAAAAAAAAAAAACAACTTGAGTTAATAAACAAAAGAAAAAGAAAATCTAATTTAAAAAAAAGAAAAAAAGAAAAACTGAACAATAAGGCCTCGTTTGGGAACAGGCTAATTTAGTAACTTTTTGGCTATTTGGCTAAAAAGGTAGGTAAAAAAAACTTGTATGTTTGGGATGACTTTTTGGCTAATTACGAAAAGATGTGCAAAAAGTAGAGAGAAAAGAGAATCTTTGACTTTTTGCCGACTAAAAAAAACTTGTATGTTTGGGATGACTTTTTGACTAAAAGCTTTTTACAAAATCACTACAAGAATTCGCACTTTTGCCGACTAAAAATTTGGTCGGCAAAAGTCCATTTTTCGTCGGCAAAAGTTATCCGCAACTAATTTTTTTGGTAGCCACTTTGGTCGCCAATTGAGGGTCACGGAAAGTAATTAGCGACTAAAAAATTTTTTAGTTGCGAAAAAGTTATATTTGCCAACTAAATTTTTGGTCGCTAAATATATAATTACTGCGACTAATCCATTTAGTAGCTAAAACACTTTAGTCGCGAAAAGTCATATTTTCCCGACCAAGCATGTTAAACGCTAATTCGCACATTCAACGACCAAATAGTTTGGTCGGCATTTGTCGCCCATTTCCACGACCAACTAATTTGGTCGCAAATTGTCACATTCCGCGACCAAAAAATTTGTTTGGCAATACATTCCACGACCAAAAGATTGGTCGGCAATATTCACTACAAAAAAATTACACTTTTGCCGACTAAAAATTTGGTCGGCAAAAGTTCATTTTTAGTCAGCAAAAATCATTCGCAACCAATTTTTTTGGTCACCACTTTGGTCGCCAATTGAGGGTCGGCAAAAGTAATTGGCGACCAAAACTTTTGTTAGTTGGAAAAAAGTTAGATTTGCCGACTAAATTTTTAGTCGCCAAATATATCATTACCACGACTAATTCATTTAGTCGCTAAAACACTTTGGTCACGAAAAGTGATATTTTCCTGACCAAATATGTTTGTCGCCAAAAGCAAAAAATCGGCGACCAACTATTTTCGTCACCAAAAGTTGAGAAATCGCCAACAAATAATTTAGTCGCCAAAAGGTAAGGAATTGCCGACCAATGATTTTAGTCGCAAAAGTGTAGAATTTGGCAACCAATTATTTAGTCGCCAAAACTTTTCTCAACCAAATATTTTGTCGCCAAAAGACATTAAACAATCAACGACTAATTAGTTAGTCACCGAATCTCTTCTTTTTTTTTTTTTTTTTGAACAATCAATTTTTGTTTATAAACATTCAATCCAATATTGAACAAAATTCATTCAGCCCAACCTAAATAACATTAAAATTCATCATATTTTCCTGCTCAATCCCAAACTTTACAATCATTCCATTCAAAACATTAATTGAGACAAGTTTTAAACATCATCCATTGAAAACCAGTAAGTAATTGAACAAAAATTAAAAGGAAATCAATGAAGGAATCCAAGAAAAATTCTACACAGGAAGGAATATATATGGTTTTGAAGCATCAGCCTTGTGCTTGATCGTTTTTGGAAGTCACCTACAAATAAAATAAGAAAAGTTAGAATCTAGAAAAACATCCAAAATGAAGTATTCTCATAAAAAAAAATTAACCATATGGCAAAAAATTTATATGATTACATTACAAACTTTTGATGATGACTATACCACAATTAACCATATGTCATATTTTAAAAAATGCAAAGAAAAGGGGAGGAAAAGAAAAAAAACAAAAAGAAAAAGAAGCCCAGTAAAGGGAAACATGAAAATTAATTCAAAGTTACAGCATAGATGACAAAAGGGCCAATAGTGGGACCTTCACCACCACTTCACAATGTCAGGTGTGATGAAAACATATTCTACAAATCAATAACTGGGCCTCAACCATCATTATTGGGTGGCAAAATTGACACTCAAGTCCTACAAGAAAGAGTTTTATTTTTGCTGACTTAATCAAATCAAGTCTCAACTCCAAAGAGAGAAAATGCAATCTTAAGACTGAGGATGGTAGCAGGAACCAACATATTCAAAAAATATCTCATAAGCATTCGTAAAGTTAAAGTAGCTAAGCAGCAATGAACATCTACAGGTTCTACCCCACACAATATGGTGTTCTAAGTTAAAAGAAAATACAAGCAAAAAATGATGAGGCACATAGCAATTTAAATCCCATTACCATTGACTAATATGGACTTTTCTTAAGTGTGCAATTGCACACCATGTGTCACTTACACAAAAAGTGTAAGTGTAAGGTGGTAAGTATAAATATAAGGTGTAAGTGTAAGGTGTAAGTATAAGGTGTAAGGTGTAAGTGGGTTGCATATGGTATGCAACCTCAAAAAAGGTGTAAGTGTAAGGTTTAATTTTTTCACAAAAGGTGTAAGTGTAAGGTGTAAGTGTAAAGTGTAAGGTGTAAGGTGTAAGTTGCACACCATAACCAAACCCTGACTAATATATAGGTCTTTTAACCTGAGGTCAGAGAGTTGCTTCACCTCTTGCCCCAAACTATGTAAGGAAAGTCACACCACCTAAGGTTGTTATTAGATACATGCAGTTAGTAGGAAGAAATATTTCATAAAAAGTGCCAGATGTCA
Source organism: Camellia japonica (assembly GCA_030407325.1). Classification (NCBI taxonomy): domain Eukaryota; kingdom Viridiplantae; phylum Streptophyta; class Magnoliopsida; order Ericales; family Theaceae; genus Camellia; species Camellia japonica. Next base: position 35,923,424 of record JAPPVO010000031.1, read on the forward strand.
CCCTTAACATTGCAATAAAGGAAGAAAAATCTAATGCATGGGATCTTCAAGAAGAAGAACTACATTTGTAGAAAGCTTTACAAGTTGCACCTATGAATTACTTGAAAGCACTGCAATAGCATTTCTTTGTATGTCAATGATGTTAGGGAAAATCGATGATTCCCACAAGTAAATCAATCAATGGGAATAAAAACTAATGCGGAAAAATTAAATCAAAGGCAACACAAGAATTTTACGTGGTTCCCTCAATGTGAGGTACGTCCACGGGATCGAAATCCGATTCCACTATCAACCAAATAAGTTCCAAACGATTACAAACGAGATACTAATGGTCTCACAAAACCACCCTTAGGTGAATTCCAAATAATCACAAATAAACAAGAGAAAAGACCTCACCAAATAGATGAACCAAAATCTTCAGAATCAGAGTTGAAGAAGACCCAAAATAATATCCCAAATCAACAAGAGCCTTGGACCAATCTTAGCCACCAAAATTTTTGAATGCACACGCAGCACTTCAATGAATTAAATTACCAATGCACAATCTCCAAGGAAAAAGTGTATGCTGCCGTTTTGTCCTTGTGGGAAAAACAATACTGATGATATTTGTGCATCTAGGGTTTTTTTAATAAAACCCTAATTGTATCCAAATTGAATTGGGCCTCCACCAATATAATATATAAAAATATATTATACCTAAACCAAGTCAAATTAAAACTCTTTTTCTAAAACCAATTGGGTCCCACACTCCAATAAGGAGGTATACCCAACAATTCTCCCCCTACCGACTTAGGTGGAGACATCAACCATACCCGCTAAAGTTCGACACTTCAAATGTTTATCCCTCGACAAAGTCTTTGTCAACATATCTGAAATATTATCATCTGTGTGAACCTTTTCGAGTTGTAACAATTTCGAATCTAACACATCACGAATCCAATGGTATCTCACATCAATGTGTTTCGATCTCGAATGAAAAGTAGAATTTTTACTCAAGTGAATAGCACTTTGACTATCACAATAAAGCACATACTTTTCTTGCTTCAAACCCAACTCTTGCAAAAATTTCTTGAACCATAACTCTTCTTTGCAAGCTTCTGTAATGGCAATAAATTCAGCTTCGGTAGTTGAGAGAGCAACACATTTTTGTAATTTAGATTGCCATGCCACAGCTCCCCCTGCAAAAGTCATCAAATACCCCGAAGTAGATTTCCTAGAATCAACATCACCAGCCATGTCAGAATCTGTGAACCCATCAAGCATCGGCTTACCATCTCCAAAACACAAACACACCTTCAAAGTCCCTCGAAGATATCTTAGAATCCATTTTACCACTGCCCAATGTTCTTTACCCGGATTAGAGAGAAACCGACTCACCACACCAACGGCGTGAGCAATATCTGGCCTTGTACAAACCATGGCGTACATCAAAGAACCAACTGCTGAAGCATAAGGAACTTTCAACATCTCTTCTTTGTCTTTGTCACTTGTAGGACATTGATTCGAACTAAGCTTGAAGTGACCCGCAAGTGGACAACCAACCGGCTTTGCTTTATTCATGTTGAACCTCTCAAGAACTTTCTCAATGTAGCTTTCTTGAGACAACCAAATCAGTCCCTATTTGCGATCACGAACAATTTTCATACCAAGTATTTGCTTTGCTGGTCCCAAATCTTTCATAGCAAAAGACTTGCTCAACTCCAACTTCAACTTGTTAATCATGGTAGAATCTTGACCCACAATTAACATGTCATCAACATAAAGCAAAAGAATAATAAATTTACCATCCGGAAAATTTTTCACAAACACACAATGGTCCGAAGTGGTTTTAGAAAAACCATTATTCATCATGAAAGAGTCAAATTTTTTGTACCATTGCCGTGGAGCTTGCTTGAGGCCATACAATTTTTTCTTCAATTTGCAAACAAATTTCTCTTTCCCTTTCTCCACAAAACCTTCTGGTTGCTCCATGTAAATTTCTTCTTCAAGATCACCATGAAGAAATGCGGTCTTCACATCAAGTTGCTCAACTTCAAGGTTCATACTTGCAGCCATGCCAAGTACAACCCGAATAGAAGACATCTTCACAATCGGCGAGAAAATCTCATCAAAGTCAATACCTTTCTTTTGCCCAAAGCCTTTCACTACAAGACGTGCCTTGTACCTTAGATTCTTGCTATCATTCTTCAATTTGAAAACCCACTTATTTTTCAGAATTTTCCTCCCTTTAGGCAACTTCACTAAATCATAAGTGTGATTTTCAAGTAAGGAATTCATCTCCTCTTCCATGGCCTTTTTCCAATCATCTTTCTTTGCATGCTCAATTGTTTCTTGGTAGCTCTCAGGCTCCCCTTGATCAGAAATCAACACAAATTCATTGGAAGGATACTTTCTTGAAGGTTGTCGGTCCCTTGTAGATTTCCTCAACTCAAGTTGTGGCGGCGGTTCTTGAGTTGAATGCTCTTCCTCAATTTCTGGCTCAACTTCATTAGGATTAGCATCATCTTCTACATCTTCAATAGGTGGCTGCATATCTTCCCCATTTTCATCATTAACTGGAGATGAAGGAGATGGATCCATATCAATGAGATCACTAGTTTTTGGCTCCGGTTGATCACCTTTGCCAAAGTCTTCAATTGTTTGGTCTTCAAGAAACACACATCACGACTTCGAATGACTTTCAATTGTATGCTGCCGTTTTGTCCTTGTGGGAAAAACAATACTGATGATATTTGTGCATCTAGGGTTTTTTTAATAAAACCCTAATTGTATCCAAATTGAATTGGGCCTCCACCAATATAATATATAAAAATATATTATACCTAAACCAAGTCAAATTAAAACTCTTTTTCCAAAACCAATTGGGTCCCACACTCCAATAAGGAGGTATACCCAACAAATGACAGAAAACATATCACATGGACAACTGTTACCAGTGAGAAGTTGGAAACGAAAATCCAAATAAGAAACTTCCTTGCTCTAATTCTTGGACAGGTCATGGTGGTACATGCCTTTTGGCACTGAGTTCCGCCAACCTTATATTACAACATGGAATAAAAGATGCACCTAGACCTCATGAAATTAGCAATTTTTCACATAAGCTATGTGAAATTTGGCTTCCTTTTTTTTTTTTTTTTTTGTTGATAAATAAGTGAAATTTGGCACATTGAGCTGCGGCGTCAAAGCATTTTGTGCCCCACAAAATGTTAGCAACAATATATATATAGCTCAATTGAACCAACAAGGAGTATTGGTTGAAATGCCAAATAATAGTAATAGTAAAGCAACTTTACAATCCTATTCATGGAAATCCTATAACAAGCATAGCATAATGCAAGAAGTTGGTAATCAATGGTGTTTAATAACTGTTTTGTGTTTGTATGTGACAACTTAAACTCCTTCAAGGAAGTATCATGCATGTAGTAGTATCTTTTATTATAAGATACAATTGGCATCGTCATAAAACCTCAAACCTTGGCACATAAGGATCATAATAATTTCAATTGATGTCCCATTCTAAATTTCTAATAATGATACTGCAGGTTAAGCAACTAAGGGTCATTAAAGAAATATGCTAAAAGTTTAATTGGCCAACAAAAAATAGAAAACCTTACAATAAGAAGGTGCTAAAAAATTAAGAACGAACCATGGAACTCAATTCAATACCTCAATATAAATAATACAGAAACAGTGCAATGAATTGAAAAGAGGTATGCTCATATTGCTTACCTCCATGGCCATCATAAACACCAAAGAAAGACGTGGATGTGTCCAAATCCAGATGAGTTGCATGCTTTAGAACACAAGAACACCTCATATGAGTACAAACATAATCAGCTAAATAACAAATTAAACAAAAATTTAACCAGAATGCCATAATTTTCCCTACTTTACCCATGAAACCTTTAATGTGGAATCCAAGGCTTAACAAACTACTTTCAAGGTAAAATAAGAGTAATATGTTATGGATATTCATCAAAAAGGTCAAGCCAATGGTTTCACTGATTCTATGGTGTTGTTAAGATAGATGATCATGCAAGGTTATATAGAGAATAAAAGGGATAACAAATTACTTTATTCTGATCTAAAGCAATAATTTATGGTAATCATGTACCAACTCAACGGTTACGCATATTACACATGATTTGTCATGCTCTCAACCATGATTTAGAACTGCTAACAAACAAACCACAACAAACCAAATTTATTAATATCACCATGAACAAGCATCATAAAGTTTTGATTGCAAATATAATTTCAACATTTCATATAAAAAATGTCACTTATCAGAAGATAGAAAGCATTTCTTTCACTGATAAATGAACTATATCTTCTTAATACCTCCACAAATGTCAAACTCAGCTTCTCTAATTATTATTATTATTTATTTATTTATTTATTTTTTCAAGTCTTTAATACTTCTAATTTTAACTGATAAGGCTTACATGTCCCAACAGCTGCACTCCATAATCTTCTTTGTGCAAAACCAAACCATTACAATTTCCCCTACAATATGTCAAAGACTAGGGCTGATTTTAGGAATATCCAAACAAATTTTATTCTAATATCATGAATTGAACAAAGCCAGCAACAGGAAATGGATTTATATAGATGACATCATGTAATTGATATAATGCTCTTGTTTATGAGTATTAGTTTTTGATGTCAGGTGACCAGCCTCGATATGTGTTAACCTCTGTCACACTTATTATGTGATCCCTTTTTGGTGGAAGCATCCTGATCTACGTATTGAGGATGATCACCTGATATCATATAAAACTTCTAGGCAACATCATAACATCTTTTTGAAAGCCTAATAGAAAATTCCCTCCATAACAACAAATAAGCCGTTTATTTGTTTTATTCATACCACATTTACAATCTTTTAAACAAAAGCTGTCAGTTAAAAGTTAAGGGCCCCAATATACAAATTCATTGACTAATCTCTTCTCATTTTCCCTGTTCTTTCCAATTAAGTATTGTCATACTTGAACCACGAGCAACTACCCAACGAACACACATCTGATAGCTTGAAATTCCAAAAAAGAAAAAAGAATAAAAAAAAAAAACAAAATCATCACATTCAAATAACAATAAAAACAAAACAAAAAAAACAATTTGCAGGGAAGAAACCTGAAAGGAAGAGGCGATTTTGAGGGCAATATCGTCTGGGAGACAACTTTGCAAAGCTGTCTATTTCGCCTCTCCAATTCCAAAAAAAAAACAACTTTGCAAAGCTACACGCCTTTTCTTCACTTTCTTCTTGCACCTCCATCTCTAAATGAGCGAGAGATAGACATAGAGAGAGAGACAACAAAAAGAAATGAACAAGAGATAGAGAAAAAGACATTGAGAGAGAAAGAGAGAGAGAAGAGTGATGAGTGAAAGAGAGACAGAGAGAGAAAGAGATGGAGATAGAGAGAGAAAGAGATAGAGACATAGACAGAGAGAAACAAGAGATGAGTGAGAGATAGACAAAGAGAGAGAGAAAGAGAACGAAAAGAGATGATCGAGAGAAAGACATAGAAAAAAAGAGAGATAGAGAGAGAAGAAAGATGAGTAGGAAAGACAGAGAGAGAGATAGAGAGAAGAGAGATGAGTGAGAGAGATAGAGAAAGAAAAAAGATGAGAGAGATAGAGAGAAGAGAGATGAGTGAGAGACAAAGAGAAATAGAGACAGAGACAAAGACAGACAGACAGAGAAGAGTGATGAGTGAGAGAGAGAAAAAGAAGAGAGAGAGAAAGAGAGAGAGAGAAAGAGAGAAAGAGAGAAAGAGAGAGAGACAAAGAGAGAAAGAAAAAGAGACAGAGAGAGGAGAGATGAACGAGATAGAAGAGAGAGAGATAGAGAGAAGAGAGATGAGCGAGAGAGACATAGAGAGAAGAAAGATGAACGAGAGAGACAGAGAGAGAGATAGAGATAAGAGAGATGAGCGAGAGAGACAGAGAGAAAAGAGAGATGAGAGAGAGCGAGAGAAGAGAGATGAGCAAGAGAGATAGAGAGAAAAAAGATGAACGAAAGAGACAGAGAGAGAAAAGAGATGATAAAAGAGATAGATGAGTGAGAGACACAGAGAGAAAGATAGACAGACATAGAAGAGTGATGAGTGAGAGAGAGAAAGAGAAGAGAGACACGAGACAAAAATAGAGACACAGAGAGAAAGAGAGAGAGAGCAGACAGAGAAGAGTGATGAGAGAGAGAGAAAGAAGAGAGACAGACAGAGATAGAGATAGAGAGAAAGAAGAGAACGAGACAGATAGAAAGAGAGAGAAAGAGTGATGAGTGAAATAAATCAAATTTGTCTTTCAGCGACTAAATTATTTTGTAGTTGCCAAAACTATCATATATGAAGCGACTAAATATTTTTTACTTTCACTCAAATTAAATTTTGCCGACCAAAATTTGGTCGCCAAAGATAAAAAGTGAATTTTATATTTTCATTCAGCGACTAAATTATTTTAGTTGCCAAAACTATCTATACCGCGACTAAAATATTTTTTAGTCGCTGAAAATTAACTTTTTTGCTGACCAAAATTTGGCCGCCAAAGATAAAAAGTGAATTTTTTTTTTCTTTCAGCGACTAAATTATTTTAGTTGCCAAAACTATATATACAGCAGCCACAAAACTATTTTTTAGTCGCTGAAATTATTTTTGCCGACCACACTTTTGGTTGCGAAAGATAAAAAATATATTTTTATTTTTCATTCAGTGACTAAATTATTTTAGTTGCCAAAACTACTATGCGACTAAAAATATTTTTTAGTCGTTGAAATTAAATTTTTGCCGACCAAACTTTTGGTCGCCAAAGATAAAAAGTGAATTTTTATTTTTCATTTAGTGACTAAATATTATTTTAGTTGCCAAAACTATCTATACCGCGACAAATATTTTTAGTCGCTGAAATTAATTTTTTGCCGACAAACTTTTGGTCGCCAAAGATAAAAGTGAATTTTTATTTTTCTCTTCAGCGACTAAATTATTTTAGTTGCCAAAATACTACATACAGCGACCACAATAATTTTTTAGTCGCTGAAATTAAATTTTGCCGACCACACTTTTGGTCGCCAAAGATAAAAAATAAAATTTTATTTTTCTTTGACTAAATTATTTTAGTTGCCAAAACTATCTATACTGCGACTAAAATATTTTTAGTCACTGAAATTAAATTTTTGCCGACCAAACTTTTGGTCGCCAAAGATAAAAGTGAATTTTATTTTTCTTTCAGCGACTAAATTATTTTAGTTGCTAAAACTATATATACGAGACCAAAATATTTTTTAGTCGCTGAAATTAAATTTTTGTCGACCAAACTTTTGGTCGCCAAAGATAAAAATTTTGTTTTTCTTTCAGGATTAAATTATTTTGTTGCCAAAACTATATATACACCGACGAAAATATTTTTTAGTCGCTGAAATTAAAATTTTTGCCGACCAAACTTTTGGTCGCCAAAGATAAAAAGTGAATTTTTATTTTTCATTCAGCGACTAAATTATTTTAGTTGCCAAAACTATATATACAGCGACCAAAATATTTTTTAGTCGCTGAAATTAAATTTTTACCGACCAAACTTTTGGTCGCCAAAGTAAAAAGTAAATTTTTATTTTTTCTTTCAGCGACTAAATTATTTTAGTTGCCAAAACTATATATACAGCAATCAAAATATTTTTTAGTCGCTGAAATTAAATTTTTGCCGACCAAACTTTTAGTCGCCAAAGATAAAAAGTAATTTTTTATTTTTCTTTCAGCGACTAAATTATTTTAGTTGCCAAAACTATATATACAGCGATCAAAATATTTTTTTAGTCGCCAATTGTGAGTTTTTTAGCGACTAAATTTTTTTTTAGTTGCCAAAAATTAATATACCCCGACTAAAAAAATTTAGTAGCTAAATATTGTACTTTTACCGACTAACATAATTTTTGGTCGCCAATTCCACAACTTTTGGCAACCAAAATATTTTTAGTCGGCAAAAGTGGCCGCCAATTGTGTATTTTCTTTTAGTGAATTAACATTTAATTTTGCCTTATAATCAATCAAGGCCACACATTATTCACACACAAACTATTGAGAACTGTAGATCAAAACAAGTGGCTTATGAGAAGCTTAGGAGGAATTTATTTATTTTTTTTTTCTCAGAATATGTTTTTCATTCACAAAATTTTATCACTGAAACCTCATTATTACAAATAATAATAATAATAATACATACATACATACATACATACCATAAAAAATTTAACGAGGAGGAAATATTAAAAGAGACAAGATCATGTATAACAACAATAAATATTAAAACCTAAAGCAAGAAAGCCAAATAAGACAGAAACAAGGAGGTGAAGAAGATAAGATATAGAGAGCAAGAAGTTTCATACCTTATAAAGTGGCAATTAACTTCCTATAACCAAGATCTCTCTTCGTTCCTCTCATGTAAATATGCTCATGCTCTGTAATTTTCATTTTCCAAGTGAGACAAATGAATCAAAGCAATGATAAAAAAAGAAAGCACGAAAATGGACATAAAAAGGTTAGTAAGTACCCTAAAAATTAGCAGTTACAAAAAGAGTTTTTGCTATCAATACAAAAATTAACAAGATCAACATTTACAAAAATAAGCATGTCAACAGGCAATAAAGATATGCAATATGCATGCGCACACACACATATATATAGTTCAGAATGAAAGATAAACTGACTTCTTGGCAGATTTGCACATGGCTTTGGTGGCGATGGAGTTGTGGACTTTCTGGTCCTCTTCCTCTTCTACGAAGTCAGTTAGGAGTTAATTTGACATGTCAAAATCTCGAAGAAATAAAAGGAGAACAAAGTTTAAGATGTATGATAACAGAATGTACCTTATAGAATTTCTACATGAATGGTCTACAACTATAAGGGATTAATTTCAACATTTTCAACAATGTGCACTTTTGCATATTTATTGCATTGTTATAGAGTGAATAAAGCACATAAATACATTGCCTTGGGAATAAATTTTTTGAAATGGATAAGTCAAGCTCTGATAGGTTTTTGTTCTTTTATTCTCATTTGACAAAACTCTTTCAATTGTAATTTTATTCAATCTTTTATTTAAGTGAGGCTATGAGTATTTAGATGCGAATCCAACCCGAATTGTGCCTATGCAGAGGAGTTTGTGATCTTAATCTTATTATGTTTGCCACTTCGCTGACTATGTTGAGGATCGAGCGAATTGTTTGAAGTTGTTTGATCGTTCGAGCAGTCGATTGCGTGCTTGAACGAAGATGCAATCCTTTCAGAAGTTTCACTTGCCTGCAAAAGTATTGGGAGTTGTATTTTTACGCTCGAGCAGCCTTTCCTATACTCGACTGTAGATCCTTGTTATGAAACATGCGTTTTAGTCAGACCGCTCGAGTGTCCATTCTTGTGCTCGAGCGGAGATTGTGATTATGTTTTCTATAAATATGCGATTAATTCAGTTTCTAGGGAGAGAGTTGTTCTTTGGTGGATTCTGTAGAATTTGGGCCTGAAGCTTTGGTAGATTCCGGAGTGGCTTGTCGTCATGGATTCGACATCGGTGTTATGGATTTAACGTTAGACAAGACAATTTTGAGGTGAAGACGGTGGTGGAAGAAGTACATTAGGGTCGGTTCAATTTAGGCATGGATTCGCTAGGTAATTGAGAATACACTTGTATAATTCATTTTTGTCTTCTTAGTGGATTGTTTTGTGGTTTTGGCCCGTGATTTTTTTTTTTATCACAATTGGAGGCGCTCCAATTATGGTTTTCCACATTAAATCATTGTGTCGATGCGTCTTTGATTGTTTGATTGTGATTATTATTTACTGGTTAAAATTGATATATAATCACAAATAAATATCTCAGGGTTTTAGATTTTTCAAGCTCGATAAACTCAATTTAAATTTTGCCAAAATAATTTCAAATGTTAGCATGTATAGAGCCTTACAGATTAAAAATTCAGTGAAAACTTCAAATTCATATGAATATTTGTCAATGAATAGGACAAAATAAAGATGATATCTTAATGCTTCCACAAACTTAAATAAACTACTGTAAATGGCCTTAGTCAAAAAAATAAAATAAAAAACATAGTCATGTATCTCAAATCCTAGTACAGAACTACTTGAAAGAAAGAACACAAGTGCAAAGGCAAAGGCAAAAGTATAAATTGTCCTGCACTTGCTTCCACCTAACTAAGGTTCAGCAAAATAAAGTAACAAGAACACCAACACAAACAACTACCTTGAGGGTTTTTTAAAATACCAAAAAAAAGCAGCCAGATGAATAAGCTATACTACAACCATAGCCATAGGCTCCAAACTCCACCTGCTTCCACCATGTAACCAAAGAATCATAATAAGTTATACATTCAACTTTCTTAAATAGTCTAATGCTGTGTTTGGTTGGGGGATTTGGGGAGGGATTTAGAAAGGGAAAGGGAAAAGGTGTGTGAAACTAGGTGAAATGTAGGTATATTTTATTCACATTTCACCTAATTGTTCCCTTTCCCTTTCCAAATCCCTCCTTAAATCCTCCAACCAAACACAGCGTAAGAGACTGTAAAAAAAGACCAAGAAATTTCACTGATTGAATTCACATTTAAGGAAGATGAGAACAAAGAATGGGTTTGAAAGAGAAGCATGGGAACAGAGTCAGGTAGGTTTGCTTTGCAGATTGTATGGTCTTGTTTGGTTTGTTTTTGAGAAATAAATTTTGGAGAAATTTTTTAAAAATTTTGTTTGGTTTAGTAATTTTGGAAAAAAAAATTTTAAAATTACTTTTTATCTCCTACACATTAATCAATCATTTTTTTCTCTCACACACATCTATTCAACTATAACAAAATATTAAATCATCCAAAACTCCAAAACTATTTCTAAAATATATAACCAAACAAATCAAAAAAATTTCTAAACTTTTTTTCAAGAGTGAATTACACTACCGGTCCCTAGAATTTGGAGTTTGTGTCATTTTGGTCCATAACTTTTCAATTGTGACACATTTGGCCATAAATTTTGAATCTTGTTCAAAATAAGGGCAATTGAAGATATTATTGAATTTTTTAAGGGCAAAATCATCAATTTGATAAAATATAAATTAATTTGAGAAAAATAAATATCAAAAAATTATTTTTAGCTACTAAAGATAAAATTATATAAAATTGATAAATCTTTTAGATATTTATTTATTTTTTTACCAAATTAATTTTTATTATGTATATGGATGATGATCATGTAAAATTAATTTTTAAAAATTAATCATGTAATTTTTATTAATTTTTATCAATTTTACATAATTTTATTTTTTGGTGAGTAGAAATAATTTTTCAAATATTTTTTTGACATTTATTTTTGTTAAATTAGTTTATATTTTATGAAATTGACAATTTTACCCTTGAAATTAAGCAATGGTATGTTCAATTGTTCTTATTTGGAACAAGATTCAAAATTCAGAATCAAATGTGTCACAATTAAAAAGTCAGGAACTAAAGTGACAAACCCTAAACTATAGAGACTATTAATATAATTTACCATTTTTTCAAATATTCTTTTAAAAAAATTTATCCCCACAAACCAAACTAAACACACCCTATGTATCTCATAGACAATTGTGATATCTCATAGACAATTGTGACTTTTGAATTCTTCTACAATTTACGTGGACAACTTCTCTCCACACAATCATCAAAGAACTTAGGATGGATATGAATTTACCAAACAATCCAACACCTCATAAAACAAAGTAGAGAGTCTTATAGAGAAAACTAAGGGGGCAAAATGGGGAATAAAAATGAGCGCCATGGTTTTCAGGTGTCAATCTGATTTCTTCAGAAATCAATATGACAAAAAGACTTAGCATGAAATTACAAAATGATCCAAAAGTGACACAAGTAAACAACAAAATATGAGAGCAAAATGGGCCACGTTAAAAAAAAAAAAAAGCCCTCAATTGTAACAACCACAACTCCCTCTTATATATAAGGGTATATAGATATACTAAAATAGTTATACAAGGTATATATACTAAAATAGTTAATAAATATAATATAAATTAAAATAATTAATAAGATAAAATTTCATATTTAAATTATAATTATTTTATTTTTTTCTTACAAATATCAAATCAATTAAAAAAGTTAATTAATTCTAAACATAATTTTTTTTAATCAAACTAAAGTAATTAAAAAATTAAAAAAATAACTAAAATAGTTACATTTTCAAAACAATTTATAATCAGAACCAAAAAAATACTTGATATAACAAGTATACCATGTCATTTTTGGTGAGTTGAAATCCCGTTCCATTAAAAATGTGACACATCTACTTAGGAGTGTTTTGAAAAGTTAGTAAAAAATTAATTTTTTAACTTTTTAATTTTTTTTTTATGGCTTTTTCAACCTAAATTTTTTTTTTTTTTTACTAAGAAGCTGATTTTTTTTATAAAAAAAATAAAAAAATTAAACCGCACACCCCCCCCCCCCCCCAAAAAAACCAAACATTATCACTGAAATTTATCTCTAGAGTAATACCCCACTCCATCACTTTCTTTGCCTCTTTCGTGCCGCCGCCCCCCAAAAACAAAAAAAACAACATTATCACTGAAATTTTATCTCTAGAGTAATACCCCACTCCATCACCTTAACAACATTATCACTGAAATTTTATCTCTAGAGTAATACCCCACTCCATCACTTTCTTTGCCTCTTTCGTTTGTTGTTTTCATCTACCCCCACCACCCACCCACCCCCCCTTTTTCGTGCCGCCCCCCCCAAATCACTTTCTTTGCCTCTTTCGCCCCACCCCTTTTAGAAATTATACTAACCGCTTTGTCTATTAACAGATCTAAAGATAAATTTGAACGGACTTTAATAACCTCAATGAGGGTATGAATTTACCATAAAGCATTATATTCATCTTCCCCTCTTGATTTTTTTTTTTGTTTTTTTTCCCCTCACTTTGCCTTTTCTCTCTCATCTCATCATACATCCTCACCATGGCCACCTCTTTCCTTTCACAGATCCATCATAACTAGACCATACAAAACTCCATCACTACTGCCAATCAAAAAAGCAACCATTAAAATATGCCCGCTCACATCTTTAAGAAAAGAGGGAATGATTTTTAAAACGTATATCATTTTTTCAGAAGTTGACTATCAAAAATCATAGGAAGAATTAGATGCAGGTAGAAGGAAAAAACATATATATATATACCAACACATGAAATGATGCAAGTGATATTTACACCACATAGTCTTTTATTTACACTTCACCACAGACACTTACACTCCATGTCTTCGTAATTTTTTTTCTCTTTCTCCTACAATTTCCCAAAATCATAACACCGACTACTGAAAAAAATTCTTGCTTGATGTTGCATTTATAACAAAGTCAGAACCTTTAGTTCTTCCAACCATGTAGTTCCATGTATAATTGATGACCACCAATTAATTACCTTAAATATTACAGCTAAATGGCAATTGATTGGAAGTTGTGTTCTTTTCAGAATTTAAAAATATTTAACAAATCTCAAATTTCAATCTCTTAAAAAGCCATAATTCCCATTTGTCAGCATCCATCACCCAACCAGTTGGGAATTTCATCAAACAGCTGGAACTCAACAATATCAGTAAGGAAAAGAGAGGGTCTGTCCAGGAAAGGAAAAGGGAAAAGGGGAAAGGGGAGAAATAAGAAAAAAGTATAAATGGAAATAAAGTTTCCACACATGGAACTCCATATTGAAACCCCTCCCATTAGTGCATCTATTTTCCTTACCTAGACCTCCACTTGCAACACCACAGCCAAATACCCAGACTTACTTGAAAATTTCAACAATCTATGATGCAAAGAATCTATGGTGGGGTGGGCAGAGGTGGACGATGATGACAGTAGAGCAGATATGAGTGAGGTTGAGGATGCATTGATGCTGGAGTAAAGTGATGAAGTGATGAATGAAGGAATGAGTGGTGATTAGCGGTGTAGTAATGGTTAGATGGAGGAGAAAGAAGAGGAGAGTTGGACCCATTTGCAGAAAGTTGGCGTTGGACCCATTTTCACAGAGTTTGGAAAGACAGAGATGGGAAAGACGGAAAAATTGGTTTGATAATCTTAAGGGCATAATTGGGATTACAAAAAATATTGTTGTTGACGTCATTTTAGTCTGTTAAGTTAACTAACGGTAGATTAAGCGAAGGAGTAATATGTAATGCAATTGTTTACTCAAGGAGCAGAATGTAATTTCAAAAACTGAGGAAGAAATATGTATCAAGTTCAAATTTGAAGAAGTGTCATTGTAATTTACCCTTAAATTATAGCCACATACATTTTTTTTTTATCGTTTATCCTGTTCATTTTCATTGTCGGTATGTCACATGACATGCTCGCGTTATTTGGGAAGCTAATTATTTTAATTGGTTATTTAATTTTTTTAATTATTTTAGTCTGATTAAAAAAATTATGTATTTTTTATAATTTTTTTTATCATTTATTCTGTTCATTTTCATTGTTGGTATGTGATATGATATGCTCGCGTTATTTGGAAGCTAATTATTTTAATTGGTTATTTAGTTTTTTTTAGTTATTTTAATCTGGTTAAAAAAATTATATTTAAAAAATTAATTTTTTTTAATAGTTGATTTGATAGTTATAAGAGAAAAATAAAATAATTATAAATTGAATGTGACATTCTGTCTTATTAATTATTTTAACTTATTTTATTTTTTTTGGTGGGCTATTTTAATCCAAATCTCTTCCCAAATAAAGCTACTGTAAAAAAAACAAAAAAACACACGTGGTGGTTGTAGATTTAGAGGTAGTTTGGAAACAATTTTTTCTAAGTAATTCTTTGATTTTTTATTAAAAATATAGACCCTACATTCATATGAGATATTTAGTAATTTATTTGATAAAAAATTTGATATATCTAACATTACCCATTATTCATCACCACTCCACCTAGCCTATATAATAAGGTGTTGAACATAGTGGAAAATACATAGTTTCTCTCCTATTTTTCTCTCTTTCTCTGTCTTCTTCTTTGCCATATATTTATCACTAACCATAAGTAATAATGGCTGATAATAAGGTGGTTCTGTTGGATGTCTTGCCTAGTTTGTTTGGGATGAGGGTGAGAATAACACTGGCAGAGAAGGGCATTAAATATGAATACAAGGAAGAGGACTTGAGGAACAAGAGCTCACTGCTTCTTGAGATGAACCCCGTTCACAAGAAAATCCCGGTTTTGATTCACAACGGAAAACCGGTTTGTGAGTCCCTCATCATTGTCGAGTACATCGATGAGGTCTGGAATGAGACAGCTCCATTGTTGCCCTCTGATCCTTACCAGAAAGCTCAAGCTAGGTTCTGGGCTGACTATGTTGACAAAAAGGTGACTTGTTTTGTGGTGTTACTGTTTAATGTTTTTTTGCTGTTTCATAAAAATAAAAAAATAAAAATAGAAATAAAATATTTTGGTAAAAAAAAAAAAAAAAAGGTGATCGCCAGTTAGATACGGTGGCTGAAACAACAATGATAGAGACCCCACAAAATACAACACCCACAATTCAAAATGATCTGAACCATTTATGTCACTGTTAGACACAATTTAAAAAAAAAATTTAAACACATCAATGGTCAATATCAGTGGGGGTCATGGGGGTCCTCTTTTGTGGGGGTCCCAAACATTTTCCGTGGCTGAAATTAGCCTCTTTTGGCAAAGAGGTTAAAAGTTTTTTTTTTTTTTAATTTTTAATTTGTATCATTTCTCTCTTTTTTTACACAAATTTTTTTTTTAAAAAATAATAAAAAGTCAAAAAATTAAATTTTAACCTACTTTTAGAGGGCAGATAGTTGGTGGTGGTTAGATGTGATTGTCGATCTGGAAGTGGTGACCAGAGGAGGTTGACAATAGTGGTGGTAGGAGGAGGTTTTCGATAACTATGGCTGAAGATGGTGGGTGGTTGGTGGTAAGTGAAGGAGGGAGGGAAAGAAAGAAGAAGGAAAGAAAATTTGTATTTGAAACAAATAAAAATAATTTTTTTTGTTACAATAGTTTAGTAAATTTTATAAATTTTTTGTTTAATTTTTTGTAACAAAAAATTCACTTAAATAAAATTTTCCTATAATTTTAAATTTTGTTTTATAAATATAAAAAGATTACAAATGTAAATGTTACTCAATGGCCTCTAGTATTACGTTGATATAAATTTGGAATAATTAGTGAAATTTTGAAAAAATAATTATATATTGATAAAAAAAATTATAATTATAATTATAATTATTAATATTTATAATTTTTTTTACTGATTTATAATTATTTTTTCAAAACTCTGACTTTCCCTATAAATTTCTCCGAGTCAAATCTATATATTGTTGGGATTTAGACTTGAATATCTGGTTTGAGTTTTATATTTATATTTTTTTATGTATATTTATTTTTTTCTCGTGAATAGCTTGGTTGCTTGAAAATAAAATCAGAGCTCACCGTCTCAATAAATTTTGATTTTTAGTTTATTTATTTATTTATAATATTTTAATTTTTTTTACATATACAAACTAAATAAATAAATTGTAATATTATATTTAAAATTTTATATTTTAATTTTTTGAGCATTATAAACTAAGGACATCTTTGATTAGTAGAATTATAGCATAGGATTGAAATTATTAATTCATAAACTCACAATCCCATGTTTGATTGTAAATTTTATAAACCAGATTACATGTACAACAGAATTCAATATGACAAAATTGGTGAGCTTTTTTCATATTGTGAGGGACTGGGATCATAATTTCAAATATAAAAAAAAAAAAATGAATTCAAAATAAATGATTATCCCACTAATTTAATTGGATAACTAAGCATACACTAATTCATAGAATTATCAATCTTTCAATGTTAATCCTGTTAATCAAGGCGAAGTGACTAATAATATAGGTTTCGTAATAAATATTAGGCAGAGAGATATTTGATGTGGATTTTCATGAGTGCCGTTTCGATAATTTAAACCGTTTATTTTGTTTAACACTCCGTGTATTTCTTCCCCCCCCTCCCTCAAAAAAAAAAAAAAAAATTGAGTCGGTATGATAATCGTAACCTATTCAATTTATTACATTTGTTACAAAAAAAAAAAAAAAAAGAAGAAAAAGATAACAATTATATTTTACAAAATAAATCATTTATTTTTTGATGACTAACGCGATAAATTAAATATGTTACGATTATCAAATCAATCTAATTTTGTGTTGTTGAAATATATGAAATGTTCAACTTAATGAACGGTTTGAATCATTAAAACCGGAAAATAGCAACATTTACCATTTTTCTTGGTTTATTCCCAATCAAACGCAATCAAACAAACACAATCTATCTGTAATTGAATGGTGTCACATTAATACACTAAAAATAGGGGTCCAACCTAATTAAACCTATTACAAAATATCTTAGATGCTACAATTATTAACATATGAAATGCAGGTGTATGTTATGGGGAGGAAGATACTAGATTCAAATGTAGAAGAAGAGAAAGAGGAAGGCAAAAAGGGGTTCATAGAATGTCTCAAGGTATTAGAGGGAGAGCTTGGTGATAAGCCATACTTTGGAGGTGAAACCTTTGGCTTTGTAGACATTGCTGTTGTCACCTTATACTGCTGGTCCTATGAGACCCTTGGCAACTTCAGTCTAGAGGTAGAGTGCCCCAAGCTATTTTCATGGGGCAAGAGGTGCATTGAGAAAAATGAAAGTGTTTCCAAGACTCTTCCTCACCAACACAAGATCTATGACTTCGTTTTGGGTTTGAACAAGAAGCCAAAAGCAAGAACATGAGCTTGTTAATATTATCATATCAGTTAAATAAAATAAGTTGGATCTAGGACCCCCAGTTTGTTTCAAGGCACTTTTCTATTACAATGAATCTCTTTGGTCTGACCTCATATGGTGGAGAGGGGTCTTAGAATAAGGTACTGTGAGATCCGAATAGAGAATTTCCTACTTACTTACGGTTATACTTTGTGTGTAATTTTTCTCTTTTTTTTTTTTTTTTTCATTCTCTTGTCTATGGTTGTTTGTGTTTGTGTTTGTGTTTGTTGTCTCTTTAATTGTAATAAAGAAACACTTCCTTGTGTTTGTGGCATGTTAGGGATAAATATGACAAAAAAAAAAGGGCTTGTATGTTGGAAATGCTGTTGTCTTGTTTTTGTCCTAATGAATTTTCCAATTGCAAAATATGGCGTGAATTTCAAGACACGAATGTGTGATTGAGAGTTTATTGAGAAGGTTTGAGAAAGAGATTTAAGTATAGAAATCTTTGACTTTTCAATTAGTACTCAACTCAAAATGATAGATTATATAAAGAGTTTGGCTCTTCAATATGATTTAGGATTTCGGATTTAGAATTTGGGATTTGAAAATATAGAATTTAGGATTTAAGACGGTAGATTATAGAGTGTTTGGCAATTTAATTCTTTGTACAATCAACATTTTACGCCTCTCATTTCAAAAGCCTTCAATTCAAAAGAGGTTTTGAGTTAGAATTCAAAACAGTTTAGTGTCTTGGCAACTTTAACATAATCAATAATATGTATAAGTACTGAACAACTAAAAATCTAGTAAATAGATTAATTTTTTTAGCATTAAATTTTTATAGACTTATTTTTAGCTAATAAATTATTTTTTTTAGCACCCTCAAAAGAAGCCTTAGACCAACAAGCCAGCGTGCCTAGTGTGTGCCCATCTCACTTTATTAGGCTCTTCACTCATTGCTCTCGTGAGTACTTCAAAAATATACTTGTCCTCTAATTTTTCAGAATTAAATATAATAAAATGAAAAGATTATGATTATCAGATCAAGTTAATCTTTTTTTTTTTTTTCATGTATTATATATACGAAGGGCCTTATAAAATAAACGGTTCAGATTATCGAAATATGACCAATGATGATGGGCTCCTCAAATCTCTCAAATTATCCTAAGTTGAGAATTGAACTTGAGAAATGGCCCAATCCATAATAATATTATGTGAACGCTTGAGATAGTATATTATAAGAGTAAATAACACTCACTCCTCTTGAAATTTAAAAAAAAAAAAAAAATACTATATTTCACACTTTTAACATTATTACACTAACCTTGCTTCTCGTATGGTAAAAATAGATGATAATATTATTTTTCATTCATACAACTAACAAATTACTGATAAAAAAATAACTTAAGTGTTATATGAATTAAACTATAAAGAGAAATTAATATAATTATGTTAGAAATGTAAATCTAATTATATTTTCTTCAGACAGTCAAGGTGAGTGTAATTTACTCAAATTATAAGGGTAGGCATTATTGAGAGGAAAGCATCAATGTCTTGAATCTTGATTAGCAGGCCAAGAAAGAGTCAACAACACATGCATTGGAAAAGAGGTAAAGTTTCATGATCAATAACCTTGTGTTAGCACCATAAATCTACAATTTTTATTATTTATATAATTGCAGGACACGTGGCATCCTCTTATTCATTTGGAAGTTAAAAGAAATTATAGAGATGATGGAGAATATGAAGGACAAAGTGGATGAGTGGAAGGACACATGGCAAGACAAGAATGAAGATGGAAGAAATGGGTAGTTACTAAGTAGTTATTGCTGTATTTTTTCCTCTATAAATAGTCATTAATGGCTACATTGTAAAAGATCCAGAACTCAAATCAAAGACAGTTGATTTCAATATTTCTTGTCATTTTCCTTATCTTAGAAGTAGTTTAACATAGATTTATATTTCGAAGCATTTATTTTCAGCACTTTCATTTCGAAGCATTTCATGCACTTCCTTTTCGAAGCATAGGAGTAAAGGTAAGTAATTATTACTTTGATTGTTCACTCAATCGTCTTTCTCCATCTCCCTTTCTTCTTTTAATTTTTCTTTTTTCTACACTTTGGCAATTTTGAAGTCCTCTTTGTTGAGGCGAAAGAACTGTCAACACAATCGCTTGATAATTGGCTTGAATTTAATCTGTAAGGATTTTTCAATCCTTGCTGGCACGCTCGCATTATAATATTTTCCTTCGTAGGAAAAATAAGCCACTTGTATATGAAAAATTTATAACTAAGACTTATCTACCTAATTCGTTAAGATGTGTTTGTATAGTGGAAATTAAATTTATAAAGTGTGGATTTTATAAATAAAATAAATTTTAACTATTGATTCATTTTTTTGAATAAATTATGAATTCATAAGTTTGAATTTATAGTCTTATTGTTGTAATATTTTATTTCACAATTTATAGATGAATTTAAATTTAAAAAAGACCTTGTTCCACCTGCCCGAAGTCGTTCAAATGTCCATTAGTTTTGATTTTTGGGGCATAGTTTGGATGAATTTTCCATTTGAAAAAGTCTTGAGACAAGTAAATTAATGACACCCCTGGAAAATGATAGATAGCTACTTTCATGGAAAAAATAAAAGAATATATATATATATACTTTGAGTATAAAATATATATTAAGATTTATTTAAATTGAATTATCTTTTTATAGTTTAGAAAATTATAATACCCCTTTGTCAAATTTTTTATTTAACAAAATTAATTGAAAAAATAAAATTCTTAACTACTCTCTTATATAATAATAAAATTATCTGAATTATTAATTGAAATAAATTTCTGACATCATTAAAAACTGTTAATTAACTTAATAATTTATTAATAAAGAGTTATTTAAGATACAGCTACTAATTTTTAGCGACTAATTTTTTTTACTCGCCAATAATTAAGATACAGCTACTAAAAAAATTAGTAGCTAAAAACCATATTCAATGCCGACAAATGTAATTTTTAGTCGCCTATTCTACTACCTTTGGTGACTAAGAAAAATTTAGTCGCCAAATTTGGTTGCTAAATTTGTTGTAGCGGACAGAGATGGGTAGTGATAAGGGGATGGTGGGGTGGGCAGAGGTGGACGATGATGAGTGTAGAGAAGATATGAGCGAGGTTAAGGATGCATTGATTCTGGAGTAAAGTGGTGAAGTGATGAATGAAGGAATGAGTGGTGATAGGTGGTGTAGTAATGGTTAGATGGAGGATAAAGAAGAGGAAAGTTGGACCCATTTGCAGAAAGTTGGGGTTGGACCGATTTTACAGAGAGTTTGGAAAGACAGAGAGATGGGAAAGATGGAAAAAGTGGTTTGATAATCTTAATGGCATAATTGGCATTACATAAAATATTGTTAGTTGACATCATTTTAGTCTGTTAAGTTAACTAACGGTAGATTAACAGAATTTTAGTGACTTTTCAACTTTTAAATTAAAATTACAACTTATCAAACTAGGCTTATAGTATCTTCGTGATATATATATACTAGCGTATGCCCGTACCTAAAGGCACGGTGTAAATAATATTAAGATTAAAATGCAGTTATAAAAATATATTTAACAGACTGTACTCTACAATTCCAAATAAATCAAATATAAAAAAATTAAATATCAAATAATGCACACAAATCAAAAGAAATCAAAAGAAAACTCTTCTATCATTAAAACATTGCAAAATCAATAAAACATTGTGATCCATTGACAAAGATTAAGGGAATAGAACACATGAAGCAAAACCCACATTATAACCTCCTTTCTATTTACATTACATTAACAAAACAATTCACACATTTCACAGCACCAACACTTCAAAGATTCCCCCCCCCTCCCGGCAAAAAAAAAAGAGCATGAAATTGAACAATGAAAACCATACACAACGATTAAAAAAAAAACGATTGAAAATAATAAATTTCAAATTTTATCTTATACATATCAAACAATTTATTTTTAGTTTAGTACTTAAATTTTGATCAAACAACTTTTTAACTCAATAAATTTAACATTCAATTTTCAATACTTAATTTTTAATTTTCAACTTTATTAAACATTACCTGAGTCCAAACCTTATCATAAGACATAGAACTAAAGTCGGAAAATATAAGTAGAGTAATCTACCTAAAACTCTATCTTTTATGTAGTAAGTTTGTATTTGTAAACTTGTTACAAATCTTTTATAGGTTAGGGCAAATTACCGTGGGTAAAACTGATAGCTTGAACTACCCTCAATTATGTATTCATTCGGCGGAAAGATGTTGCTATTGAGACTGGACCGACCGCAAGATTAAGCTTGAGTCTGCATAAAAACCCAATTCAAGTAAAATTAATACATTAAAGACTATCAAATCTTGTGAATTTAATAGTTTGTTGAACTTAATTAGCAAGAAAAACAGAGTAAGGGTGTTGAATACTCACAGAGGCCGACTATAGGTGATAAATTCGCAAGCTTTGAATAACTTATTCCCTGCAGTGTGAGATAAAATCGACATGAGATCTAGGAAGAAGGTATAGATTTTCTTCTTTGCTATATATTTTTCTGGGATAGTATATGACCCCGATATGTGACATAGAACAAATAATTTTCCTAGCCGTTTAGTTGTGTTTCTATTTGTAGTTTTTTTGAAAAACGAAGACAATGAAAAATTCTAAAAATGGCCATCATTTTAATATTTATGATTATATATACATATGAATACTCGAAAATAAGTACTTGTTTAGTTGTGTTTTCATTTTCTGTCATCTGTTTTTCATTTTTGGAAAAATACCCAGAAATGTGACATAAAACTGGATAATTTTCCTACATAGCCCTGTTTGGTTATGCTTTTGTTTTCTTTGTTTTTCATGCTTTAAAAAAAAAAAAAAAAGGAACAATGAAATGTTAAAATAAAAAAGTGGTTTTTTTCATTGATAAGCAAAAACAGGCTGCTATGAAGAATGAATAATGCCCCTGCTCTCATGAGTCATATCCCCAGTTTAAGGTGAATACACAATGAAATCTATTGAAAATTCATATGCCAAAGATTAATGTTTAGGTAAATTAGAAAGAAATAGGATTTCTGGTGCAATATCTTTATATGACTTAATAGATTGGGGTGTTTCTATAAATGTTAAAATAAAAAATAAAATAAAAAAGTGGTTTTTTTCATTGCTAAGAAAAAACGGTTTACGAAAATTCGAAAAATAATTCGTAAAAAGTGGGTTTTGTTCATTACAAAAATTTAATTAAATCAAAAACAGTTCACCAACCAACCTTTTTATGTTTGTTCAAAAAAAAAAAAAAACACCAACCTTTTTACCTGTTTTCTGAAAATGACATTATGTGTCCGAGCGTCTCTGATTCTGAAGGCATGACGAAAACATCTCCGCTGGCGTATGCTTGAGAGAGCTCTTCACCTCCTAACATCCCTGTGAATACGGCAGGCATGTCGGAGAACAGCTTTTCGAGATCCTCCCTGCCACGAAGAAATCATTCTAGATGAATAAATTTTGCCCATGGTTCTTACTGGAAAATAAATTCAGGCGATCATCATGGCCCAATTTGTGTATCATTGGATGTATGCAAAAATATAAAAATAAATAATTCATTTCGTTAGACAGCGGTTTGTGGTTTTTAATACAAAGAATCATTTTATACTATATTCTATAGAGATTGTTCCAGCAATGTTGACAAAACTAAACAGCCAATAAGTCCTTAGAGAAATACCTGTATGGTCCATCTCCAATAAAAGCAATTCGTGCCTCCGGTATCTAGTCCATGACACTGTTCAATCATACATCCCAAATGTCAATGGTTACAACTTATAATAATTATGAAAAAAAGCATTATTCCGTCAATATTTTGCAAGTAATATTTCCTAAATTGCAAAAGCAGAAAATACTTATCATTTGAAATAAAAGAGCAGTACCTTTTGAGTAAATCCAAACTCTTCTCAACTCCTAGTCGTCCAACATGGACTATCAATGGTCTCTCGGGCTCCCCATTGCTGATTAAAAAAAGAACAATATATTAACATTTGGAGGAAACTCATATTACATGGCAATGAAATTTTAAGGATTGAAAGAAAGCCATACCTTAGTCTTATTCGCATTTCTTGAGAGCGATATTTGGGATGGAAGCTTTCGGAATCAACACCCTTATTCCAGAGACGAATCTTGTTACCTGAAAATAAACAAAGAATTAACATGGATATGAGCTGCTATTTTCAGAGAAACATTTGAAAAAAATAAAATAAAAATTCAAGCAGAAGCATAAATGTCAAATTCTGTTATGTGATCAATGTGAAATTTCAGAGAGTTATCTATTGGGCGATGTTCATTTACCTGCTGTTACCCTAGCTGCTTCAAGCTCCTTTGCAAGGGCAGCTGATGGAACCAGTGTAAGATCAGCTGCCCTATGAAGAAACTCGGTTAAGAAAAGAACAAAACTTTCATTTATTAGTTCACAAACACGAAAAGTCAGAATCCATGTGAAATTGAGGCTAGAAACAAAAGTTCCCGTACTTATGACCCACCACATAGGTTTGACCAGCCAACTAAAGGTGTATCTTGGTATGTATCTGCAAGTCAAAACAGGAATCGGGTGTTGATTCCGAATCGAGAGAGGAGCACGAAAGATCTTTGCAATTTTCTTATTTGTATAATCAATTTTACTTCCCAAAATTACTATATGTGAGAGAAAGATTTCATATTTAAAAAATATAAAAGATTTCATATCATAAACTGAGAAAGATTAATAATATTCTCTGGTTTCTCTTTTATATTATTAGATTTCATATTATAATGAATACATTATAATATACTTCCCAAAATTACTATATGTGAGAGAAAGATTTCATTATGAATACATTATAATGATATGAATACTTTAATATTACTGTGCTGTCAAATAACCAAATATTTTAATGATAAGTTGATGGGCATAGAGAATATACAACAGAGAGCCGAAGACAGCAGAATTTAGAGCACAAACACAGAATATTTTTGAGTAATATAGAGCACAAAAATATTACTAAACTGTGTTTGATGGGCAGAATTTGCTTGACAAACACAGAATTCAAGCTACAAATTCAAAATTCAGAATTCAAGAGTGGGAGTTCGAAGGGAGCCGAAGACAGCAGAATTTAACTATCACCTAAATTCTGAATTCAAGCTACAAACATATATAATTTTAACAAATTTCGGTTAGTAGTATGTATAATTTTAGAAGAAGAAGACGTATAGCTATCAGTCAGAAGAAGTATAGCTATCTATCTGCTAGTGTAATCAATCAATCTAGAATTGTGGATAAGGTTATCCGGCCAAAACCATCTCCTATCCAGCCGAAGGGAGCAGAATTTAGGTGAATTTAGGGCCAAAATTCAAATTCAAAATTCAAAATTCAAAATCAAAATCATTCAATTCAAAATTCAAAATTCAAAATTCAGAATTCATTCAGGATTCAAAATTCAAAATATTCAAAATTCAGAATTCAAAAAGAGAAAAACACAGCGAGTTCGAAGTCTTACCTTGCGAGTGGGAGTTCGAAGGGAGCCGAAGACAGCCAAAAAAGACAGAACCTTGAGCCAAAAACAAACCCAGTAAAATGAGATCATATACAGAATGTAGAGGAATAAAGGAACACAATGGAACACAATGCATTTGACTACAGGAATAAAGGAACACAATAATAGAGGAAAACTCAATAACAGAGGAGATAACACATTGTATCTAACTAAAAAAAATACAAACAAAGAGTAATTAAGATAATCCGGAAAAAAATTCTGAAATCAACAAAAGAGTCAAACAGACAGAATAAGGAGATAGCTTCCAAGGACTCACATGAGTTATTGAAATTTTGAAATTAA
The DNA here is from genome assembly GCA_030407325.1 of Camellia japonica. Taxonomy (NCBI): domain Eukaryota; kingdom Viridiplantae; phylum Streptophyta; class Magnoliopsida; order Ericales; family Theaceae; genus Camellia; species Camellia japonica. The sequence goes on from JAPPVO010000031.1 coordinate 35,949,112, forward strand.
CATGAGATAACACATGAGTTATTGAAATTCTGTTTCCTTTATTTTAGCATGAGTTATTAACATGAGTTATTTAACAGGAAATCAACACCTTACACACCATGTATCGAGCAACAATTGTATTTATACCCTTAACGCTAATTATAACCGCCATTAATCTTTCAGTGAATATTTAAACATGAGACCATGTTATCTTGAAGAGAAAATCTACAGATGATGGTTAGTTTGTTACAAAACAATTACTTACAAGTCAATGTGTTTTGTTTTATCATTGTTTAATTACTAATTTATTATTGGTGCTCTTTCTGCATTTGCATTGTGATTTGTAGGATGTATAATATGAAAAAATTGATAAGGAAGTTTCCACACCAATAAAAGGTAAAACAGGGTAAAAAGGAAAATGTGAAGTTTGAATTCTAGAGTCATTGACTTCTCTGTGCAAAATAAAATCCTTGACTGCAGAAACTAAGAATGGGAAGATTATGAATTAAAAAAAAACTTAGGAAACTGATCACATAAATGCAATAGCAATAACATTAACCAGTTAGTTTGTTATCATTGAAAGGAAAGCACAAAATAAACTCACTTGTTATCATGTCAGCCCACCAAAGTGGCTCATACAAATATGAATAGCCTCCAACACCTGTAAAAATAATTAGCAAATATAATAAACGTATGTTCATCTAACTTCAAAGTGGAAAATTGAACAATTTAAGGCAGACTATACAATAAGTGACAACTTAAAAAAAAGAAAAAAAAGATTATACAATAAGGCAGACTAAACATAATCTATGTTTTGGCCATTACCGTAGCCAAAAAAAATGACAGAAACATAACAGTATATTGAGAATGGAAAAAGTGCTCTCTCTCTCTCTCTCTCTTCTTTGTGGTTGTTCAGGGGACCAGGAGAATTTGAGCAAAGCTCACACTTCAATGATTGTGTCAAATCATTGATCTGAAGTTATTGATTTTCCACTTAAATAAACTCTGCCTTTTAGTAATGGAAACACAGATTTTAACACAAAATTGATTGAGTTACACCATGTGTTCCATTGATTTTGTGTCCATTGTGTTCAAATTGACTGAGTTACACCGTGTGTTCCATTGTTCAAATTGATTTCAGAATTTGATTCAGAATTTGATTACAGGAAGTCAAATTTGATTTTAGAATTTCATGACTACAGGAAGTCAAATTTATTTTGTGATTTCAGAATTTGATGACTATAGGAAGTCAAATTGTTATATATAATACTATGCGTTCCAATTCCCCACACATTTAACTCCAGTTGCGGTTATAATTCATTCAACAACACTTTCTTTGTCTTTGTCTTTCTCTTTCTCTTAGCATGATTTCAGAATTTAACACACATTTAACACGTGATTTCAGAATTTAACACACATTTAACTCCAGTTGCGGTTATTTTAGCATGAGTTATTAACATGAGTACTCTTTAATTTTTACTCAAGGCACGGTGTAAAAAACAGGAAATCAGTCAACCTGAGTCAATTTTATTATTCTGAAATTCATCTCTGGAGTGATAAACTAACCCAGCAGAATTTTAAGGCACAAAGTCAGAATTCAAGGCAGCAGAGTTTTAAGGCACAAAGTCACAAATGTATGAGTTTTAACCCAGCAGAAATCACCTGAGATACGAAGCTAAATACTAAGAAACAATAAGGAAATTATTTACACTTGAATAGAGAGAGAGGGAGAGAGAGAGAGAGAAGGAAAGGGAGCACAATGTAGGTCCCCAAAGGCTCAAATGTTGAAGAAATGAAGCCCCTTCCCACAATTACCAGAAAATCCTTCAATGATCAACCCAGAATAAACAATGAAAAATACAAATGAACAAATAATGGAAAAATACATTTACATTCATGATCTGTCTATCTCTCGCATCTAAATCCTCAATTTTCAATAACATCTCTCAACCCTAACCCTAATTCCTTATTTATCCATTTCCCAGATCCCCAATTTCTAATATATATATATATATATATGTGTGTGTGTGTTTGTACCTATCAGTTTTGGTAGTGGTGGTTATGGCGTGTGTGAAGAGGGTTAACAGATCGGCGCGGTGACGTTCGCACCGGACCCCCCATACATGGCGGCGAGGACGATGGCCTTCGTCGGTGAATCTCGAGATCTTCGAGGTTGATTTCCAGTCCGATGATCGTGAGCTCCCCGTTATTGGCGATTTAATCGGGTCTCTTGGGGGAAGAATAAGCAACACTATCATTTGCACAAACAGAACCAGCAAGAAATCTATCAGACAAAAACCTCACAACCCAACCTAAATGACCCGTAAACAAAACCTCACAGCCCGACAGAGAGAAGGAGAGAGGTAGAAAAAAAGACTGAAACCATTGAAACAATTAAAAAGCGGACACAACTCGACAGAAACAGAAGGGAAGAGACAGATATCTTACCTTGCGAGCCGAGTTCGAGAGGCAGATATCAAGGACTGGAGAGCAGCGTCGGGAGCTAGCGAAGATGGAGGGTAGGAAAGAAGAAGAACCGTTGGATGAGAGAGGGAAGGGTAAGGGAGAGACGTGTTTAGGCAGACGTGAGAGAGAGAGAGCAGAAATTGTTTGGGCGGTAAAAAAATTGATGACAACCGTTGGATATTGATTAGGGATTATCTCAGCCATTGGATCAAAATGTATCTCACATACATTTTAAGACATTTTCAAAAAGCCTCTTGGCTTATTATATAGATATATATATGCTTTGTTTGGGAAGATATAGTTACGTTAAAATAACATACTAAAAGATAAAATATGTTAAAATAGTCAATAAGACAAAATGACACATCCAACCAATAATGATTTTATTTTTTTTCTAACAATCATCAAATCAACTATACAAAAAAGCTAATCAACTTTCCAAATATAATTTTTTTAACCAAGCTAAAATAGCTAAAAGTCAATTAAAATAGCAAACTTTCCAAACAAGGCCATAATGCGAAAAAGAATATGGTACACACCCCTCAAAAGGTATGTATCAATACACTTTGTAACTAGAAAAAAATTGACACTCCATATTTTTTGAGTCATAACTAAAGAAAAAAAAAAAAAAAAAGTCATAACCAAATATAAAGAGTCATATCATAACTACTGTGCGTAGCATATGATTGTTTGTATAATAGAATTCTCCACATAATGCAGCTTGTTCATCACCACTCTACCTAGCCTATATAATAACGTGTTGAACACATTGTGAAAAATACACAAAGTTTCTCTCCTTTCTCTCTTTCTCTGTCTTCCTCTCTGCCATATATTTATAAATAATCATAAGTAATAATGGCTGATAATAAGGTGGTCCTATTGGATTTATGGGCTAGCATATTTGGGATGAGGGTGAGAATAGCACTGGCTGAGAAAGGCATTGAATATGAATACAAGGAAGAGGACTTGTGGAACAAGAGCTCAATGCTTCTTGACACTATAACAAATATACTTTTTGGCGACTAAAATTGACGGACTAAAACAAATTTAGTAGCCAAAGAATTTTAGAATTGCCGACTAAAATTTTTTTTTAGTCTCCAAGTATAATATTTAGCTACTAAATTTTTTTAGTCGGGATATATTGATTATTGGCGACTAAAAATAATTAGTCCTAAACACTAGAATAGCGACAAAAAAAATTTTAGTCGTCGTATATTGAGTTTTGGCTACTAAATATTTAGTCACCGATGTAAATTAAAATTTTATTTTTTATCTTTGGCGATCAAAATTTAGTCGCCAAACATATTTTCAGCGACCAAAGAATAGTTTAGTCGCGTATATTAGGTATTGGCTACTAAAATATTTAGTTGCCAAATGTAAAATTAAAAAAAAAAATTTATCTTTGCGACCAAAAGTTAGTCGCCAAAACATATTTTCAGCGACCAAAAATTAGTTTAGTCGTCAAAAAATTAAAAAAAAATTGGAGGGAGACATTTCTAATTTAAATTTGAGGAATTTATAAAAGTAATTGGCGACTAAAAATTTAGTCGCTAATGGTATAATATATATATATTATTGGTTTCCAAAATTTTACCAGCGCCTCTCTCTCTCTCTTAAGCGTCTCTCTATCTCTCCGGTGCTCCTCCCTTCGGAACGGAACCATGCCCGCTCTCTCTATCTCTCCGGTGTAATATATATTTACAC